>CM067319.1:62007795-62111501 GCA_034231615.1 Meghimatium bilineatum
AATAATCTTGATTAGCGGCTTGCAGTTCTATTGAGCGGGATGGTGTACAAATGGGGAACCAAAATACAGTGAAAAAATCCTTGAAGTCATTTTACTTTTTTTTTTAAATTGCTGCAAGCTTGCCGATTTACCATTTGAGGACAGTCTTGTAGCATTTGTCATCTGCTGACTGAGATTGAACGGCCTATGTAGGCATTCGAGGGCTGCACGTCTGACACACAGCAGGCGATGTTACAAGTGAGATTGTCATTCCTTGTACATACTGTGGGAGTCTCTTTGTGGCTGGGATTTGTCTTGTGAGTCACATCCATCATCGCCATGGATCGTAGATTATATGTTTTATAGCACAACAATAATACTATGGTCTGAAAAGATGGGAATGTGTTTACCAACTATATCTTTATTGCAAATACAATCAATCATTTACAAGGAGAATAAAGAATGTTCGTTGGTTGGTTGCTGATCCAGCGGTCCATGTGCTCATGCCCTTTGACCTAATGCCATAATGCCATTAAATGGCATTATATTGCTGGGAAGTCTGTAGATTTTCGGCCCACCCCAGGACAGAGCCAGAGAATAACTATCACACCTCGAGGAAGTTAGGTTTCAACTTATGCACTGCTCCTAGCCACTGTAGCCAAGATAGGGTTCACTCTGCTCATTCCCGCTACCCATTGACTAATGTTTATGCCGAGATTCTCTATTGCTCTAGGCATGCAACCAAATGTTCAGGTCAAAAGGATTGTCACGTTCTGAGTCACTGTGCCTCTATGATGGGTCTGAGCCATAGGAAAATACAGTGCTGTCAGTTTCCTCCTGCCCAGTGCTGCACAGTACATCTCTGGCTCCCTCCCAACCACAGAGGGTGCATACATATATATTCAGGTAAACATGAAACACATATCAACAACAAAATAAACGCACAACTGTATAGATGACGTATCATGAATCTTCTCTAAGAAGATAGCCTCAATATAACGCCATGCCATCCACTAAGGTTTTCTATTTCATGGGTGGTTTGTCTAGTGGGCCATTGGTGAGACCCACAGACGCAACCACATGCGTATAAAGAATGTTAAGCCGCGTGTTATGTTCTCCTATCTTACTCTGAGGGTAACAATCTGACGTCTCGGTTTTACGTCTGGTCAAGGATGGAAACCTGTCGGTGCCAAGTTTCGGAAATAAGATACTGATAAATATCGGAATTCCTATGTGATGCTCGAATTTGTATCGTGTCAAATAACTTAGTCCCAATACAAGACCATGACCTTACAAAAGCATTTCTATAATTTATTTTCACTTCCGTTAATTATAGGGGGTGGGGATAGGATGGTGCGACCAACACTTGCAGGCGCAGCAATACACAATAAAATGATGACACAAGACACATCTTGCAAAATTTAAACTTCCCACCAGAGTAGAATCACCAGTTCGTGACACTTCACCCACAACCAGATTTAGTGAAACTGTTATCTTGGAATTACTAAGATCTGGAAAAAAAATGCATCGTCAAAACAGAATATCAAAGAAATATCATTCTTGTGCTGCAGATGTCCACGACCTTGTATAGGAAACACGTGATAAATTCGTACTTACGGGTTACATCATCATCTCATGACCATCATCATTATCATAATCATCATTAGCGTCATCACTAGCATCATCATCATCATTAGCCGCGTCATCATTAGTATCATCATCATCATCATTAGCATCATCATTAGTATCATCAAATTCATCATCATCATAATCACACCACTATCATCACTGCAATCAAAGTTTTCACCATCAGCATAACACCATCCCTCCCTCAATGAGTATATCAATTAGCAACATGTCACGTGCATATAATCTGATTACCAATCACGGAAGAAACATGTCAATGGCGGTGAATATATCGCAACATTGAATACAACATTGAAACCGTTATCAATTTATTGCCACCAAATTTTATGCAATTCACATAAAGGCATTATTACTTATCATTTGTGCGGTTTGTCCAAATCTAGATCAATTTATACGGGGAAAAATGTGAACATTATTGGTAATAAGGATTGCAAGAGAACATTCTAGAAACACAATAACAATTAAAAGAGAACATTCTAGAATAGGGAACAACGTCCTAGTTTAATTTTTCCCCTCGATTTTACAGAAAGGCAACTATAACGGATAGAGAATGGAGTTATATAGAACACTTATTTTAGCCATCATTCTCTCTCTCTCTCTCTCTCTCTCTCTCTCTGTGTGTGTGTATCCTTATATTACACATCCACACACATACTTTAACATTTCCGTTGATTCTGGCGCAAGTCATAATGTGCTACACTTTTTTAAAAAAAATTCCGTTGTATACATTCTTGCATGACATGTGATTATGATTCAGTTCTGCTTTTTTTCTATGTCTCCAATTGTCTCTGCTTTTTCCAGTACATTTAGGCCTATCTATTAGCATAATGTTCTCGTCTGGTGACTTATTTTCAGAAAAGGCGTTTCTAAAAAACTTTAAAACTAGTATATCACTCCCTTGTTCTAAATGTAGTGATTGTTAAAACTTCTAAACTGGAAATCTTTGTAATAAATCTATAGTAGTATTCGTTACCACTTCTCTTCTCGTATGGGAGTCGTTGTAACAATTCTAAAGTAATGAGTGTTACCACTTCTTTTCTCGTCTAGAAGTCGTTGTAACAATTCTAAAGTAATGAGTGTTACCACTTCTCTTCTCGTCTAGAAGCCGTTGTAATAATTCTAAAGTTGTGTTTGTTACACTTCTCTTATTGTCTGGAAATCATTGTAAAAATTATAAAGTATTGTTTGTTAATAATTCTCATCTGAGAGTCATTGTAACAATTATAAAGTTATGATTGCTAACACTTTTTCTGATCTGTGTGCAGTTCTAACAATTCTAAAGTATTGTTTGCCTCGTTTGGAAGTCGTTGTAACAATTCTTGACAGAATAATAAGCGATTCTTGATAAACTACACACATGTATAGCACACAAAGATATTGCAGAAATTACAACGTATGATCTACTAGCGATAGAAGCTTCTTTTGTTCATTTTTAAACCCAACTTCTAATTTCTAAGTCTGATTTCCTTGATTGAACCTGTGAACCGAGACAAGAAGACAGAGAAAGATAAAACGTTGCCGAATCATAGCCGACATATTAGAAATTAGACTAACCATATAACTAGGTAATCAATATTAGAAATTAGACTAACCATATAACTAGGTAATCAATATTAGAAATTAGACTAACCATATAACTAGGTAATCAATATTAGAAATTAGACTAACCATATAACTAGGTAATCAATATTAGAAATTAGACTAACGATATAACTAGGTAATCAATATTAGAAATTAGACTAACCATATAACTAGGTACTCAAGATTAGAAATTAGACTAACCATATAACTAGGTAATCAATATTAGAAATTAGACTAACCATATAACTAGGTAACCAATTCGGTTCTCCATTTCACTATACACTATCGCCCGTGTGTTGTCGGGGGCCAAAATAGGAGCGAAGAATAGCAACACTGTTTACCTTCAATGCGTGTCGTGAGAGGTGACTAAGGAGGTTATGGGATGGAGTTGACTGTCCTATCCCATATAGGGTCAGTGACTCAAATTACATGCTCATATGTATATGTATTCATATATCTATGTTTATGTTTGAATGTATGTATGTATTCACGAATATAACCATTTTCAGCTTCACAATTGAACCTTATGATGTGTAACGCCAAAAGGCGCAGATATCGCAGCTTCTCTACAAACTTCTCGGCAACGTTATTAAAATACTATCAAGAGAAATATAAAAAAATATTTTGGTGACGAAATAAATTGAGACTCGAAAACAAAACTGTGATTGTAGTAAACATGCTTCTTTCCTCGTTGTCAATCTCCTGCAGGTTAAGAGGAGTTAGTCCGGGTAACAATATGGATTGTATCGATGTTTACAGCTTGGCTGCGATAGACGCGTCTGTTTTTTTTGTTGAAATATCCAACTTAACCTGCCATTTTTATAATCACTTGAACCATTTATAGGTTAGATAAACAAACCCATGTTCTACTCCTTAGTCGATTTCTACAACATGAATGGCAGATCGCTACAAATTGATGTTCTTTCGTGCCCAAGAAATACACAAACCTGTAAGGAGACGAAAATACACCAGTTTCTTATTTCTTAAAGATGGAAATAAAGATTTCTTAAAGACAATGTCAAAACAATCTAAAGAAATTGGTAAATAATTCAAAGTGTTTCTCAGTTTATTTACAAATTCTCAAATATTTACGTAGTTTCAGAATTGAGGCATCAGAAATTAAAATTAGTTACATTCCGGAACGTTGCAGGTATTTGCCAGAGATTGACGCATAAATATTACATACAGACGCATCTGCACTGTCAATTCACTCAGATTCAGAAACACAAATAACACAAATATAGCAGAGACACAACACACAAGTACAAATGTGTATATATTTACATTATGATAAACATATGTCCATTATTCTGTGAAATACTCACTTGATTTTTCCAAATTCCACGTCATAAATTCTGGGATAATTATTAATTCGCAAATCATGTGTAAATAACATAATACTAATGTTATCAATGCTGGTCCTAATACTGGTATTATCAATGCTGGTCCTAATATTAGTATTATCAATATTTATCCTAATAATGGTATTATCAATATTTATCCTAATACTGGTATTATCAATGCTGGTCCTAATACTGGTATTATCAATGTTGGTCCTAATATTAGTATTATCAATATTTATCCTAATAATGGTATTATCAATATTTATCCTAATAATGGTATTATCAATACTGGTCCTAATACTGGTATTATCAATGCTGGTCCTAATACTGGTATTATCAATGCTGGTCCTAATACTGGTATTATTAATGCTGGTCCTAATATTAGTATTATCAATATTTATCCTAATAATGGTAGTATCAATATTTATCCTAATAATGGTATTATCAATACTGGTCCTAATACTGGTATTATCAATGCTGGTCCTAATACTGATATTATCAATGCTGGTCCTAATACTGGTATTATTAATGCTGGTCCTAATACTGGTATTATCAATGCTGGTCCTAATACTGGTATTATCAATGCTGGTCCTAATACTGGTATTATCAATATTTATCCTAATACTGTTATTACCAATGATGTTACTATTCAATCAATCAAGTGTCATGCTGAATGGCATAGGCGATCATGTTTGTCCACGACTCTCTGTCTCTTGTGTTGTCAATAAGCTCGGTTGGTAAACTACTACCATTCCACAATACTAGTCCATCTATCAACTTCTCTCTTTGCCGTCCTCTGTCTCTTCTCCCTTTGATCTTTCCGGTTACTATTACTTTTACTATTACTGGCATTATTAATGATAGTCCTAATACTGATATTATTAACGCTGCCACTACTAATATTAATATTACGAAAACTGACACTCTTAACTTTGATATTGTCAATACTGACTCCTAATACTGTGATTTTCAATTATGATACAGTTAATACTTATATTACTAATACTAACACTCTAATGCTATTATTATTAAGGTAGGTAACCTTCCCCTCCTCCGTATCCCCCACCCTCCAGTCTATCGGACCTCAAACATTCATGGCAGAAAAGGCTCTGATAAAACAGTATATGCGATGTGAATATAGAAAACTGATATAAACTTTTTTTAAATTTATGAACAGAATTAAAATTGAACAGAAATGAAAAAGTCAAATATTTAGATACTTGTATTGTGAACTGAACATCGCCGTCGAAAATATGTAACCGGCGTCAGCCAACCTGCAGGCAGCATCTTTCGAACAATAACAGAGCCACCATAAAACATATTACAGGACTGTCCAAACAACACAGACACCATAAAATATACTACAGGACTGACCCAACAACACAGACATCAGAAACATACTTAAGGACTGTCCCAGCAACACAGACATCAGAAATAATATTACATGACTGTTCCAACAACACAGACACCATAAAAAATACTACAGGACTGTCCCAACAAGACAGACATCAGAAACATACTACGGGACTGTCCCAACAACACAGACATCAGAAAACATACTACAGGACTGTCCCAACAACACAGACATCAGAAAACATACTACATGACTGTTCCAACAGCACAGACATCAGAAAACATATTACATGACTGTTCCAACAACCCAAACAGCATAAAACATAATGCATGACAGTCCCAACAACACAGATACGGAAAATATATTACAAATGTGAAATCTGTAATCACCGAAAACAAATAGCTCGATAATCATGACCAATATAAGACTAGATCCTTATAGAATTGTTCATTTTATTGGCAATTATATTTTCTAACATTATATCGATCTTTCTGATATTTTAATATCTAAATAATACTGAATTTATTCATATGTATATGACATTGAAATAATATTGTTATGGAATACTGAAATATGGATACTGTCAATATGTATAATACTGATCTGTTTGGGACAATACTTAGCTTCTGTGCACTGATTAACAGAAACACATCCAGTAACGGTCGTTTGTTGATATGAAATATTGATATATATTATTAACGCTGATATCACAACAATGTTGCCATTGTTTTAATTGTATGTGGTTCTTGGTAATGTTATTAATATTGATGATGTTAGTACAAATGCTGTTTTAGCACTGATGTTGTTATCACTGATGTTGTTATCACTGATGTTGTTATCACTGATGTTATCACTGATGTTGTTATCACTGATGTTGTTATCACTGATGTTGTTATCACTGATGTTATCACTGATGTTGTTATCACTGATGTTGTTATCACTGATGTTGTTATCACTGATGTTATCACTGATGTTGTTATCACTGATGTTGTTATCACTGATGTTGTTATCACTGATGTTATCACTGATGTTGTTATCACTGATGTTGTTATCACTGATGTTGTTATCACTGATGTTATCACTGATGTTGTTATCACTGATATTATTAGTGCTAATGTTATTATCACGGATGTTGTTGGCGCAGATGTTGTTACTAGTGATTTGGTCATCCTTGATGTTTGTGCAGTACTTATTTGCTAGTACTAATGTTTTTAGTGCTAATGTTGTTATAGTACTAATTTTATTAGCGTTGATTTTTTTCTTAGTACTGCTGTTGTTAATACTGATGATGTCAATATTGTTGTTATTAGTACATATGTTATTACCACTGATGCTGTTATCACCGATGTTGTTACCATTGATGTAGTTAGCAATGATGTTGTTAGTATTGATAAATTTAAATTTCTAGATCAGTTGTACTGATATGTCTAATACTGATAGTTATAATACTGATATGTCTAATATTGATAGTTATAATATTGATATGTCTAATACTGATAGTTATAATACTGATATGTCTAATATTGATAGTTATAATATTGATATGTCTAATATTGATAGTTATAATACTGATATGTCTAATACTGATAGTTATAATACTGATTATGTCTAATATTGATAGTTATAATACTGATATGTCTAATACTGATAGTTATAATACTGATATGTCTAATATTGATAGTTATAATACTGATATGTCTAATATTGATAGTTATAATACTGATATGTCTAATACTGATAGTTATAATACTGATATGTCTAATATTGATAGTTATAATACTGATATGTCTAATATTTATTTTATTTTACTGATAGCAAAAATTCTCAAGCTCCGTCAACATGGATGGCTGGCTGCAACGGACCTCCAACAAAGTTATGCGAACAAACGTTTTGTTAGGAAACAAAGATAATTCAGTGGTTTGTTCACTAGCTTTCTAGATACGTGTTTCAATGTCATATTCAGTGTTGCCATCTCATTGTGTCAACAAAGCATAAGTATTTTTGTGCATGAAAAGCATTTAGAAAGCATGACTTTTGGGGAAAAGATACTATAATAAGCACTAACGATTTTTTTTATTAAACTGTTACAAGATGTCACATTACAATGCATTAATATATGTTAATATTATAATGAATATTATTCTAGATATGCGAAATCAACGGGACAAAATATTCTCATTTTCTGTAGATGCTTTCCGCTTATTGAGTGTTGAACTCATCTGCATCAAAAAAGCACTAACCTCGTGACAAAAATACACATGCAAAAATTATGGTAAAAATATGAAACAATACAATGCATAACAAGGGGGAGGGGGGGGGCTAAAGATATTCAGAAAAGTCTTATAACGTTTCTATTATCATTATCATTAAGTGCCGTCTCTGCTACGAACGTTGGCTGCAACAGACCTCCAATATCCCCTGCTCTTGTCATGGTGGTGCACTCTGCTAGACTGTAACCGGTCCATCTTGCCTCGCTCCCCCTCCCCGACTTTACGCCTCAAGTAATTTCTTCAACAATGTGTCATGTAATTTTATATGTCCAAAATGTTGTATTTGTTTGATCTTTATTTCCTTTAATTATTCATACTAAGTTTTGTTAGAACTTCTTTATTTCCTTCCCTTTCCATTCTCCCTATCCTTCTATATATCTACAGTTCAAAGACATCAATTTTGTCTTATAATTTGTTGTTTATTGTCAATGTTTCTGTGCCATACAATAATATAGAATAGATTTAGCTTTAATAATTTTAAGTTTTAGCTTCTTTGTAATATGTGTATAAAGTGAGTTGTCTAAGGTTTGACTTGGAAAAACTAAAGGCGATAGAAATAGATAACCTATTTAATGCAGAAATAGATGGTAAATTTGCAACTTTGAATTTATCAGAGGATGATATCAACTCACTGACTGAGAACGTGAACGCAGTATTTGTTGACACAGCAGCACATCTATTAAGGAAAGAAACACAAACCCAGGTAAACCCTGGGTAACTGATGACATATTAACTTATTTGATAACGGGAGAGAGCTAAAAAAAAGGACAAAAAGCATAATCTCTTGGCAGCTTGAACTTAGAGTATCTTAATCAAAACTATTATAACTAAAATGAAAAAATGCTCAAGAAAACTGAATCAATGCACAATGTGATTCCATTAACAACATCATGTCTCAGGATAATAGTAAAACAGCCTTTGAAACTTTAAACAAAATATACAAGGGAAACCCAAGACATGTGTTATAGAAGACACAAATAGAACAATACTAAATATAAAAGAAGATATTTTATGGAGATGGACAGAATATTGTAGAGAGTTATATAATTATGAAAATAAAGTAGATAATGAAACACTAAACGACATCTGGCTAAATAGCAGAGAAATAGGAGACAGTAATATATTAAGAGAAGAAGTGGAGAAAGAAATTTGTTCACTGGATAAAGGAAAATTCCCAGGAATTGACAACATCCCAGCGGATTAGTTGATACATGGAAGAGAAGAAATGATTAATGGCATGACAATCATATGTCGGAAGATTTGGTCTTCAAAAACAAAATGACATGAACCATGGACACAGTAGCTACTAATATCACTTCCAAAAAAGGAGATTTTAAGTCTTGTAAAAATTATAGAACAATCAGTCTCATTTCACATCCAAGTAAAGTAATGCTGAGAATTATACTCAATAGATTAAATCATAAAGCAGAGGAAATCTTCGCAGACGAACAAACCGAATTCAGGAAGAACAGAAATACCGTAGAACAAATTTTCAATCTACGCCTAATAAGTGAAAAGCACTTACAACATCAGCGTGATCTATTTCATAATTTTATCGATTTCACCAAAGCTTTTGATCGTGTTTTGCATACAAAACTATGGCATATTATGCGAGAGTTTAATTTTGGCTACAACATTATCGCCGTCATAGAGGCAATATAAAAGAAACAAAAAGTGTTGTGTTCGTAGATAACGAAATCGGTGAATTTTTTAGAACTAATGTTGGAGTTCGACAAGGATGCTTACTTTCACCAACACTATTTAACATCTACCTAGAAGCAATCATAAGAAAATTTCATCCAATAACATCGATTGGAGACGATAAATTTCTATGCTTCTCTGATGATATCTATCAGATGGCGACAACATAAGCAGAACTACAAGAGTTAACAACAAGATTGGAGTTAGCTAGTAAAAAGCTTTGTATGGTGATCAGAAAATAATAAAAAGTACTAAACAGCAACAATTGTATTTAGAAAAGCACTAAACTAATGCGTCATCACTGTTTCAAACATGATGGCTCCAGATGACATGAAAATGCATCAGATCTGGTGCGAAAAGCACCAAAATGGCAGATATTAAAATATTCCTATTTGATTGGAGATGTCGTTTTTTAATACCACAAACTGATCTACGAAAAAAAAAAACAGCCTTAAAGTGAAAATTGTTACCGGAACAAATCTTTGAAAAAAAAATGACAATCACGATACTACGAGAGCCTTAAAGTGAAAATTGATACCACATCAAATCTTTGAACCGTTTATTAAGCAGGGAAATATTTGTCTACGAAAGTATTTTCCACATGAGTGGATTAATGAATATAAATGAACTTACTATATATAATCATTATGTCATTGATAGGAGAGCCATACAATCTTAGTTGTCATTTATATAAATAGATTACAATCTTGCCTGCAATGTATATATATATATATATATATATATATATATATATATATATATATATATATATATTAAACATAGTAGTTTTCATTTAAATACGGAATATAAAATCTTTCATTTCAATTGCACACAAAATATGCAATCTTTGTTTTTTAATTTATACACAGAGTGGACACTCTTGTATTCAAATTGAATGCCCGTTTTGAATCTTAGAATTGGTCATTAAGCAATAGGTATACATGATAAGTGGCTATATCTCATGTAGAATCGGTCATTAAGAAATACGTATACATGATAAATGGCTATATCTCATGTAGAATCGGTCATTAAGCAATACGTATACATGATAAGTGGCTATATCTCATGTAGAATCGGTCATTAGGCAATACGTATACATGATAAGTGGCTATATCTCATGTAGAATCGGTCATTAAGCAATACGTATACATGATAAGTGGCTATATCTCATGTAGAATCGGTTATTAAGCAATACGTATACATGATAAGTGGCTATATCTCATGTAGAATCGGTCATTAAGCAATACGTATACATGATAAGTGGCTATATCTCATGTAGAATCGGTCATTAAGCAATACGTATACATGATAAGTGGCTATATCTCATGTAGAATCGGTCATTAAGCAATACGTATACATGATAAGTGGCTATATCTCATGTAGAATCGGTTATTAAGCAATACGTATACATGATAAGTGGCTATATCTCATGTAGAATCGGTCATTAAGCAATACGTATACATGATAAGTGGCTATATCTCATGTAGAATCGGTCATTAAGCAATACGTATACATGATAAGTGGCTATATCTCATGTATTTCTACTCGTATGTGATCACAGTCACAGAACATTTGTGTTTGTGACTTTATCTTTTGTCCACCGTATATTTTTATCATCTTTTTTTATAAATTATTTTGCACTCCTGCACAATTTTGTTTGTTTGCAGACCGCGAGTTTTCGGTCTGCGCTTCAAATTATTTTAGGGTTGGGGTTGGGGGGAGGGAGTGAAGGCAGTATACAACTCTTCCTTGAGCTTCTACAGACATCGTTGTACCTAAGAAGTGGTATCCCATGGACCATTTGCCCTTTAGAAAGTACACCAAATAGTACTTGTTTGAGAACGCGGCCTTTTGACATCATTCGAACGTCACCCAGACATCCTAATCTATTTGTTGTGCAGTGTTTCCTTGGTAGATGGTATCTGTGCACAATGTAGCACGTCAGTATTCGCGATTGTGCTTTGCTGTTTAATGTTCATAATTGAACAGAGACATCGCAAATTGATAATTTTATCTCTTCTCGTGTTTTGAATATTTCGGAGTCATAATATAGTGCGTTACTCAAACATGTTTGATAGATCTGTATCTTTGTTTTTCATTCTGAACTATCAGTGATTCCATGGGCGCTTTGACAATCTATGGATATTGTTAGATGTATTTACATATATTTGTTTTCTCATCTGAGGAATGGATGATGTAATTGTGGAGTCTAGGTAAAAAAATCATCTGCGTTTATATGGTTGACCGAGATGCGTGTGTGTATTGTAGATCTATGACACATAACGAGTCTTCGTGATGTTTATTGTCATTGAAAACATAATTGAGAAATGTAGATTAGTATGTACTTTGTACTACGAGTGCAATATCTACGGGGAACTTTCCATTTCAATAATACACTAAATATGCAATTTTTGATTCAATTCATTCAAAAAATAAACAATTTGCTATTTTATTCAGCCACACAATATAAGCCTACAATCATGTTTTACCCCACTTAGACACACCCTATGAACCTGAGATTTCGTGTGATCTCAAAACATGGATTCTTTTATTGGACTCGTGACAAAAATACACAATCATGACATCATTTATATAAATTGATTGGAAGACGTCACACAGTTATCAAATGACATAATAACCGATACACAGAATAAGTATATATTTCAAAATATTATTCAATATGCATAAATAATGTTCTACAAATCTGGTTGCCATATTTAGCGTAATCCTCATACAGTGTCCGAATTGGTAGTTCATGTCTCACCGATACGTGCGGCGGATTACTTGGAGTGCTTTCTCTTCTGTAAGTTTGTGATGATACATTTTGAACCATACTTACAGTTTCTTTCAATAGTCGTATATACCAAGTAATGCTTAGATATCTGTTTCATCGTGTTTTACCTAAACCTTAAGCAGAAACATATAATAGTAATACTGTAACCTGGCATGCAATCGTACAAAGCGACTAAGAATGATTTGGTATCATGTTCACTACTCCATACCGTTCAATGTAAAAGTGATAAACTTGTATCTCCTGGACAGTTGGTCCTAACCACCATCCGCTTTGTAAATGGAAATGTATTTCTACTGTAGTTCCCTTTCGTGATGATCGCTGCTTCCTTATAGAGCACCAGATAGTCTTCTTGTGTCTATGTCCATCCTTCGTTGTCCAGTCTATTTGTAATTTAATGTCCATAGATAATGCAGCGTGTGTATATCTCTGATATATCACCTGCATCTGTAGGTATTTGGAAGAAGATACACTAAGATGACACTCATTTGGTTAAGCTCAATATTTGTGTGTTTTTAATATCAGAATACACGTTTTTTTTTATCTTGCATTGACAGGGCATGTTTCATCATTAGAAGTTAATTTAAGCAAGAATAAAAATTGTTAGCAAGAGTATGCTAAATTGTCCATGTTTTCCTACCATGCTAGTGTCCGTTTTCCTATCGTGATACACATTGCGCAACATTGTTAATTGTTATTATATATATATATTCAAATAATAATCTTCGATATGTCTTTATTGTTAGTATTATCGATTTTCTAAAACAGTAGTCCATTTGAGAGTGGCGGGTTTTTGTCCAATGGACCCAGAGAATGGAAGTCGTGCACAGGACCTCCCAGAATACTCGAGAAGGGCCCATGTAGTGATGGAGGAGGTGCATTGTGCGACTGGTTGTGTTTGTTGATCGATTGATTTTGTGAAATCGATGGTGTCCATTTTGATTCTTGACTCGTATGTATTTGATCTGTAACACAAATTAAAAATAATTATATATTTTGCGTGTTTTAAATATTTAAACTGTGATCAATGCATGCAAACACACAAAATATAAAGAATACATCAAACAGTTCTACACAGATTCATATTCTTATAAGGTGGTAGGGTATCCAGTTTACTTATCAGTCGTGTTTTGCACACGAAACTCCAGCTAGTTATTATGAACCTGGTAGCTGTGCTCATGCTCTTGTAAGGTAGCCATCGTGGCTGAGCGAGTGCTGAAGAAGACACTGGTCAAACATTTCATGGTCAATGATTGTAAAACTGCTTAGCACGCATGGGAAAGCCGTGTGCTGTAACGTTGATTCATAACTTTATTACTTTAATATTATCATTCTCATAATCAGTAACATATCCACAAGCTGACTCATATATCCACACGCTCACTCATTATCCCCACACAGCGAAAGATTCCCACATCCAGCCATATATCTTCTCACTCAACACAGATCTCCAGACCCAGCAACAGGTCATCTCTACATGCAACCACAAATCCCCACACTCAACCACACTCAGAGACAGATTCCTACATTTAGTCAGATCCCCCATATCCAGCGATAGATCTCCAAGCTCCGAACTGTGGGCCTACTATTAATCGTAAAAAATCCGGAGAAAATGGAAATCATGTTACGACAAGCACCTTGCAAAATATTTCCACACGCAATCACAGATTCCGAAACTTTGCAACAGATCTGCACACCCAGCCACAAGTACCTCATACACAGCCACAACTCTTTACACTCAGTCTCTCCTACAAGAAGTTACACATGACTCTTGCACTGTTCCCTGTTATGTTTGATGATGCTTTCAGAGATCTGGACTTGAGAGTAGACACAAGATATCGCATAGATGGAAAATTGTTGAACATTCGGCGGTTTCGAGCAAATCCCAAAGTCAAATCTTACATCATCAGGGATATAATATTTGCTGATGACTCTGCCCTAAATTCTAGCTCTGATCCTGTTCTATAAATTATTATAGACATATTCTCTAAAGCATGTACCAACTTTGGGCCTACTATTGATACGGAAAAAATACAAATTTTCATACAAAAAATAAAATTTCTTACAACAAGCACATCGCAAAATCTATCACGAGCCCTTCATGAAGATAAATGGCGTAGCATTTGAAGATGTGAATAGATTCATATACCTAGGTAGTACATTATCACAAAAAATGTCAACCTAGCTGATGAATTGTATATCATGGTCTCCAAGGCAAGTTGCACCTTAGGTAGTCTGTACACAAATGTGTGGCATAGAAATAGTAGTAACCTACGGACTAAGCTGAAAAGTTATAGATCAGTGGTACTTACAGTTTTGTTATACGCTAGTGAAACATGGGTTGTGTATAGACGACATGTGAGGACACTCAATCACTTTCATACAACTGGCCTCAGAAAGGTTATGAACATTGGATGTCAAGAGAATATACCGGATACCACTGTCACTGACAGAGCAGGAATCCCTAGAACTGACATTATTCTGATACAGAGACAAATTCGTTGGTCTGTGGTATGTGCTATGTATGCCAGGTTATCGCCTACCAAAGATACTTCTCTATGGTGAGTTGTAGAACGAAAGGCGTTCTAAATGTGGTCAAAATAGGCGCTACAAGGACTCGTTAATGACCTTATTGAATATTTTTTTAATAAACCAAGATACATGGGAAGACGCTGAAAGAAGTATAACTAAGTGGCGTTCTGTAGTAAATCAATGCGCAGCATCTTGTTGAAAGAGAACAAATTGAAGCAGATAAACAGCGAAGAGTAGCTAGACGGTCAGTGGCATATCAAATACCATCTACATTGGTCATTCATTGCCCGAACTGTCCAAGGTTATTTGCGACACGAATATGACTTTTTTAGCCATCTACGAATTCATAATCAATGGCATAACTCTCACTGAATCTCATAAAGTGCATGCAACAAAAGGACATCATCACTTGTGATGAACGAACAACAATAGCAACTTTCTACAAATCGATTTCTTATAACAGGAACAAATTTCCTAGATAACTAAACCAAAAAAATGCGATAGTGCTTCAAAATGTGAACCTTGAATATTGTTTTTGAAATATGTAAATATTGATGATTTAATTTTCTTGTTCATGAAATATAAAAAAAGGCAAAACATGTTATGTCTATTGACTCGCATGAGAAGGGTCTAAATGTCCCACTATTGGCCTATCGGACTAACTATTTTATGCAATATTAAACACTCAGTAGTTGACATGACAATATAGTGAGATTTTCCTCTAGTCGAAGCTCCGCAGTATAGCACATGAACAACTAAGTTTCCCTTTGTGGAGCAACATTGAAAGAATCCAGCATTGAGCATCACGTTGGAGTTGGATCAGTTCTGTATCTCGTTGTTAGGTTGTTTTATATTTTATTTTGGTAACACTCCTACCTATTTTTGTATATCTTGACATTTACCCAGTGTTACCCCAGCCACATATTCCTGTTTAGGGTTGTTACCCTACACTGAAACATTTATCCCTCCAACTCCGACTATGGTCCTATAACATTATACAAGGTGTCTCAGCTGTTAACAGGGGACACATGAGCTGTGGTGAATATGTCTGTGCAGGACGTGAAAATTTCCGGTGAGAGTCCAGAATCAGGTAAAAATGTTACCTTGCATAATTGGATGATCTCCCATGTATATCGGGGAATGCATAGCTGACTCTTCCACCCATACCAGAGACCATGATTCAGAACTGGGCTTCTATGTACACCTGACAGAAAGGGAAGACGATAACTTCAATTCTACATGTTGCGGGAAGGTAGAATAGCCACAAAACGCTTGGAATTTATCACTTCTGAGTAGGAGACATCTCACGGCATTGCATCGCACTGAGAATTAGTCTTGTGTGTATGAAATAAAACTTCTGAGAAACCACCCAGTTGCACATAGGAAGTAAGAGCTAATTGTTTGTAATTCATGGAATCAAAACAAATACAAGAGTCTAGTGATATTTCAAGAAATATTGAAAAAATTTTTAAGTTGGTCAATATTATAACAATTGTCTGGAATCAAAGCTCTATGGACCACTGTATGAACTACAAAAGACAGTGAGTTTTATTAAGGATACACAATTACAGATATAGAAATGTTTCAATTGAACGAAAGAAGAAGATAATAACAATTATGGCAACCCTGCCGTGAATGACTGAAAATCGAATTTATATATTGTTTTTGCCTTCTTCCTTTTCGTCTTTCGTCTTGGCTCTCTGATAATCAATACTTTCAAAGTTGTGTTGTTTCCACCGCAGAACGTGAAGTTCGTT
This sequence comes from Meghimatium bilineatum, assembly GCA_034231615.1. Classification (NCBI taxonomy): domain Eukaryota; kingdom Metazoa; phylum Mollusca; class Gastropoda; order Stylommatophora; family Philomycidae; genus Meghimatium; species Meghimatium bilineatum. The sequence goes on from CM067319.1 coordinate 62,024,751, forward strand.
GTACTGCTAGGCTCAAGCGGAGCTAGGTTATTTTGCACTTTCCGACCTAACACATCAAATTTCGACATGCTTTAATTCGGGTGAGCTTCTCTAGTCTTGACAGCCTCCCTATCCAGGTGATGGATTGAAGTGTATTGATTGATGTGTAGTGACGATTCATCACCCAATTCTCCCTTGGACTTTACAAGTCAAAACATATCCCTGAGTGGCAGTCTCCGAGGAGTAGGTAATAAGGCATTTAAGCTTGGGTCGACTACGTTTATGTCGCACGGGGTTTTCTGTTGTCGGTGAACTTGTCACGCGTAATTAGACGCATTGTCCCTGTGTTCATCGGGTACTGAAGCTTTTCTCCTCTGTGAGAATGGTTCCATTATAAAAAATATTCTAAACTGAGCTCGGGTTCGTTCGTCCTCTTAACTGACATATCATTCACCGACATCATGAACACCTCGTCCAAGTCTAAGCCTCAACGTATATTTAGGAACGACAGGGGACATTCCACGAGATTTTCTTCTTGGGGGTAACTTCCAGCATTTCTTCGAGCTAAACATTGCTTTAGTTACGATTATCATATTTACCTTTTCGTCCATCTTATTTGCACGCGGCGCCACCTTCTAGCGCTGTGCTGTCCTCTCACTGTACACTATATTGTAGCTTTACCTCTCCTGAGATATACTCACGATTCTCAGTGTTCGTGACGACATTTACGTTTATCGGGACATCGACATTGGTCTCCCGTTCCAATGCATCTGCATTTAGACTGACCGAGCCGGGATGCCTTGCGTCATTGTGTATTTACAGTACCGTTTCAGGCATAAAATTGGCGCAGAGATGTCAGAGATATTGCTTGTCTTTTTGCAGTGAATTCTTATTCCATCTACAGCCTTTACATCCACGGAAATGATCCTTAACAGTGTTTGCCAGGAACACAGCATAAACCGCTGTATTTTTGTTTCCATGGTAGACCACGAGGAGATACTCTTAGGATCTTTGTTATCTGCTAATCCTGGGTCAGGACGAAAGCAATGCGGAACTCTTTGTAGCCCATTTCGATATTTGATTATTGTGTTAAAATAATGATAATTTTTACCGTGTTACTGTGGCCCGATAGAATAGCAACTCTGTAAACTGCTATACAAGTCGTAAGAAGCGACTAAAGGGGTTTGGTATACAGTTGACATTCATAGCATAGATTCAGAATATCAATTCTGAAGTTAGATGTGTGAGACGGAAATGTCGTGATATTGCAGTCAAACCGTAAAGCGTGAAGAATTGCATCCCGTTCTCTGGATTACATCCTGGTGTTCCGCAGGAATTTGAGAGCGATAGCAAAATAAGAAGAAATGGTACAGCATTCTATCATTCAGTTTATTTCTACACTTACTGTGAGAGTCCTCTGTGGATTTGGTTTTCTCTTTGTTGCTGCCGCTAATGTTATTATTGCTGGTTGTGGAGTTATTGTTGTTGCTGTTACCACTGCTGTTGTTGTTGTTGCTGCTATTGCTACCACTGTTATGACTGCTGTTTGTGTTGCTTGGTTCTTGTTTAACTGACGAGCTCCCTGATTGGGAGTTGGATTGTGTTTGCTGTTTCATTCGTTCCATTTTCCTGAACTTGGCTCGACGATTCTGAAACCATACCTGAGGAGAACAGCATCAATAAATACATATAGCACACGATTTTCTTGTTATTGTTTCCTATGTCTGCGATATACAGGACACAGATTTTCAGAGAAAAATTTATCGCGTCAATCATAACAAATAGTCACTAAAGTTCAAGTTTATAAAATGTTATAAAGGACTGGATGTACAGTGATTTATTATATAGACACCAACAGAATACACCAACAATCTCTTGAATGGATACCTACAGGCAAAAGAGCAAGGGGTAGATGAAAAGAAACACTCAGAATAACAATACTTAGAGAAAGTAAAACAACCAATATTCATACTATTCAAGAACTGCACAGAATACCTTTGAATAGACAGAATTGGAGAGATCTGACCTCTGCCCTATGCGCTAACTTCAGCGCAAAAGGAAAATGAATTAAATATGTCTAAATGTGTTGTTAGTTCCATTATTTATAACTATACTAAGAATCTATCTGTTGTGTCTCATCCTAATAAAAGGCATTTTTAAATATATACGGGTATTGTGTCACTTTACTTATAAGACATAGAATGGTGGTCCCTCTGCTTTTTAAAAATGAAGTCTCAACTCGATAAAGGTTGAGAATCATTGTTATAGAAGCTGTCACTCATAGATGTGTATTTACTGTCAAAGCAGTCGCTGATTCTCAAAATGTCTAAAACTCTAAGCACGCTACACGTATGATCTCTAGAGATCAGTTAAAATGATGATGAGTTAAAATAGTTTGATTGTTCAACGCCCATTGTGAAAACCGTGTTTGGTTATCTGGATGAGATTATTCTAATCTGTAGGCGTTTCAGAACGAGTACAGAAGAAGAAGCAAATCTTTAAGGTGATTCCACCTCCAAATCTCCTTTGTCAACTTTTACGATGTGCGTGGTAGCTAACGGTGTTGCAATTAATTGCTCCCTTTCTGGGCCCAGGCGATACAAAGGTATCTATGTCTATCTTGATAAAGACATGCTGATCTGAATATCGACCTCGTGTGACTTGATTTGAATTCAATGTTTTTTGCGCGCGCGTTTAAATATAAGTTTTGTGATTCGCTGTATGTCTTTGTGTCTTTGGTTTGATGTTCCAATACCTTTATATCATTTGAAAGAAGATTAATCCATTGGAAATTTCTAGGCACAATATTCTCTTAGGTTGCCACTACTTTTGGGATGGAACAGCCGCTAGTTGAACACCGTAAAGAGAACACATTCATTCTCGTCCATCATTTAGGCAGTAGCCAAACTGATAAACATAACTAAGGGAAATAATTAAATAGGTAGACGTGCATTCCAAACAAAACCCATGTATTTTTATTGTAGTCTCCCTTACCTTACAATTCTAAACTATACATTATATATTTAGAAGAATACAAGTATTTGATGCAGTACGACTTGTGTATGTTACAGGTATGGAAACATAATAGTGACACTGCTGCCTGCCATGTATGTCGTAAGAGGCGTGTTTGTGTGTTTGTTAGATGGGAGAATAAAACCTCTTGCCAAGGCACGATCCATTCAACATAAGATCGAAGTATATAATTGTTTTATCAGCAAAGTCCTTGTAAGGACCTTCCTTAGCTAGGCTACAACATAGATCCTCACAGAACCAATAACACGCCGCAATATAGTCCTTTGTAGGACTACAGCTGGAAGCCACAGTTGCTACCCGGCTGGGCACCACAATACTAGCGACAACCAGGCAGCTACGCCACAAGTGGCTCCCAGACGTCCTTATAACCAAATAACAATGTAGTCCTAGATTGAAAGGGGCGTGCCTCGACAATATGAGATAAAATTCATAATTAACAAACACTATATCTATCTATTGTCTTTTGTCTGCTTTTGCTGAAAGGATTGAATAACGATCTCCGCCGAAGACGGGTGTGTCATGCCATTGGCGCAAATAAAACTGCGACGCAACGCATTTCCATTCTCTAGATTACATCCTGCTGGAAATAAAGTAGGATAATGATCCTGCTAAAAGAGAGATCCAGCGGGAATTTGAGAATGAACGCTGAAGAAGAATAATAATAACGATCGGTTTTCGTGCTATGGCACGTTTGGTCGCTTGATAAGTAGTAGTAATGTGGCGTGTCCGAATGTTGGCAACTCTTTCAATCCCCCTTCTTCTTAGCCTTTCTCTATATCGTTCTGTTTCTAATTTCATGTTGTATACTCTTGCGCTGGTCAAGTATGGTTCATTCTCATTAGGTGGCTGAACTATTTCAGCCTCTGTTTTTTTAATATTGTCAACTGATGTCGTTCCAGCTGTTCTTATAATCTCCTCATTTCTCACATGATATCTTCTTGTTCTGTTTACCGCTTTTCTTAGACATCTCATTTCACACGTAGTAAGTACTCTCTTCCAGTTAGAGTCGATGCCTGACATTGATAACACAATGTTGGGATGAATATTGAATTTATGATTTACCTTTTGGTTTCCAACGGAATAGTTATAACAATATATTGTTATGGTATGTTATGTTCCTCCAGGGCCATAGGCGGCGCATAGGTCAGAAACCATAACTTTCCATTTCTGTCTTTGTGTTGCCAGGTCTTTCAATTGTTGCGTGTTGTTTAGGTTCATTGACATGCCTTCTCTATTAATGGTTCTTCGTAGAGTTTCTCTAGGTCTCCCTCTTCTTCTTACGCCGGGTGGCACCCAATATAGTGATTGATGGTGAATTCTTAGGCTGTTCATTCTGAGAACATGGCCGATGTACGTCCAACGCCTTTGTCTAATGAAGGAAGATATATAGATTTGTTTGCTTTCCTCTCTTATAGTAGTGTTAGATTTAAAGTCACTTCACTTAACGTTCAGAATGGTAACACTATAGATAAAACAATTTGTTCGCCTTGTGTTCAAGAGGTCATGAGTTCGAAACTGGATCGTGATGTCATGTTTACAAGGTTTATTTTTTCGGAGATCACGTGAAGCTACGAAGTTACGTGCTATGAGTGGTACTCTCGACAAGCGGCTTCCTTGAGAGCGACGGAGTACATATGGAAAACCGAGTACAATGAAGTCAATCCTCTACGACTTTTGAACTCTTTTAGATGTAACTATATAGACATAAAAATATAGGTATAACAGTATAGATATAACAATATGGATATAGCAAACAATAACAAAGTTATGTCAGTCCGTTTCGTAAGAGGCGAATAAGAATAAAGGAATAAAGGTTGGCTAGCATGATGTTCTGTGGTTAAGACGGCTGAAGAACCATGCCTGGACTGTATCGGTGGAAATCAACCTTTTTCAATTGCAGGATGCTTCGAGACTCCAAGAAAGAAGATTCAACTCCGGAGTAGAAGATTGTTCAGCTCTTGACATTACACCATTCAGGAACATTTAATTAAACAATGATCTAGAAATTTCACAAGCTCTTGGGAAATGTTTTATCACAGAGAAAGCAACAAAAACGCGAATCTGAAGCTGAAAATATAATTTCACTTCTTGGCGTAGGGAACAAGATTGAAAAACTCGTACTAACTTGGGGTTCTATCATGATCATCACCATTATCACCAGCATTATCACCACCATTATCACCACCATTATCACCACGATTATTACCACCATTATCACCAGCATTATCACCACCATTATCACCAGCATTATCACCAGTATTATCACCAGCATTATCACCACCATTATCACCACCATTATCACCAGTATTATCACCAGCATTATCACCACCATTATCACCACCATTATCACCACCATTATCACAACCATTATCACCACCATTATCACCAGTATTATCACCACCATTATCACCACCATTATCACCAGCATTATCACCAGCAATATTACCACCATTATCACCACCATTATCACAACCATTATCACCAGCATTATCACCAGCATTATCACCAGCAACATCATCACCACTATCATGACTATTATCACTATCGTCATCCCCACCATTATCATCACCGTACACTATAGTATTAACATATTTGTTCACATTGGCACACAATTATTTTTTAATGATTTCTTCTTTACCTGAACTCTAGCCTCGGTAAGGTCAGTTTTCATTGCTATCTCTTCTCTAGTATAAATATCTGGGTAATGTGTTTCTGCAAAGGCTTTCTCCAGCTCCTTGAGCTGTGCGCTGGTAAAAGTTGTCCGTATACGCCTCTGTTTTCTCTTTTCGGGACTAATAGAGCTGTCATGGCTGTGTTGGTACATTTTATATGGTAGACCTGCGGGATATAGTAGACAGAACAACATGTTACTGAAGAACAACAATGTAAGAATATATTACATAGAGAAAACAATAAAATGGTATATTACATAGGAGAATCGGCAATATTGTTTATAGGAAAGACATGGGGAACAGCGGTTTTTGGAAATTATTGGCAGTAAATAATAATTTTTCTTGAACACATAAATATTTGTAGACATTATTACCAATAGTTAGTTAGTTAGTTAGTTAGTTAGTTAGTTAGTTAGTTAGTTAGTTAGTTAGTTAGTTAGTTAGTTGGTTGGTTGGTTGGTTGGTTGGTTGGTTGGTTGGTTGGTTGGTTGGTTGGTTGGTTGGTTGGTTGGTTGGTTGGTTAGTTAGTTAGTTAGTCGTCGGATCATCATCGCTGCAAACTGGACACGTCTATAGTTACTCCGATCTCTCCCTGTTTCCGCCATTACACTTCTGCTGACAGTACCGGTTCTCTGCCGACCGACCATAATTCCCCTGCGCCCTCCAAAGTATCCAATTTTAGCATCACCGCATTTCAAACCCTGATCTGTAATCCTGAACATTGAAAAGGAATCACCCATCCACATAAGTCTCACTCTCGCGTACTATATCTCTCATGGAGTTGAAAACATCATCTGGATCAATTGCCCCATCGCTCTGTGCCACAATCTCGCAGATACTGTTTAAAAGCCAGTGTCACACCTGTTGCTTTTGGGGTTGAATTATTTCTTATAGTTAGTCACATTGAAGCGAAGCCATGCAGTCATTTCGACTATGTGGTCAAAAGTGGGCAACATTGGTAACACGAAATAGTCGCATGTTTCATATGATTGGATGTCTGCATACAAAGTCTTGAAGCATGCATTTTACATAGATAAATAGATCTCTTGTGAGTAGAAGGCCTCTGCTCAAATCATTGCATATTGATAAGAGTAGGTGTATACTGGATATGAAAGAAATTCTGAAGAATTGGTTGTACATACCAATAAAGAGCTTCATAGTTCGTAAATTCTTGGGATCGGATCAAGAGAATAGATAATTTTTGACTATATGGAATAATATGATAGTACATGATTATTTATTTTAATTCATTCAAAATTTAATGTATTTTCATTATATTTTCTGTGCTGTGGACATGGGTATATGTATTCCTTGTGTATCTTAAGTCCTGTATTTGATAAGGCCATTTCGTCAAAACGTCGATCGTGTGAATTTAGTGTTTCTTAATACTTCACTACCCGTGTTGGTTTCATTGACAATACTGCACATTTTCTTTGAAAAATAACGTTGTTTTGATGAAGGAGTGAACGAGAGTAACATGTTTGCAAAATGAGATGAGAAGGAGGAAACAGTATAAAAATCAGCATCACAAATCTAAAGCTATGCAATGTACATTTAATCTAGTCATGAAACGCAAATCCTTCCGAGTAGTGCACTAATTCGATTACACGGCCGAACAAACATCTTTAGGGTCTTCAGAGAAAACACACACGAAACAAGGCTGAGAGATTGCCTGCCAGCCCTGTCCTCGACTAATTGGAATTTTATTTAATAAGTACTCCCCCGATCAATGTAACTGCAGGCTTTGGCGGTGTGGTGGGGACAGAACAAACTGACGTTTAATTTAGGGTTCCCTTGCCTCTTGAGCCTGCCCAGTTCCTCTTGGCTTGTCCTGGTCCTTATCATGCGCCTCTGAAACTGGAGCTTTTCAGGTTCCGAAATCAAGTTAGGACATATAAATCTAATAGGAATATGGATGCCTTTATTTGACATCTCCTGGGCTATCGTCTTTACGTGTGGCTTTTAAATGAATTTAGTAGCCATTCTTCTCGGGGAAGTGATGGAATCCTTTTCATAGAGATTTCATCGTGGAGAAAACCAGCTCTGGAAAAGAAATGGATGGTTATTAGATGGCAACCTTGACAAATAACAATGTGACACTATAACGGCAAGGTTGCCAAGTCAAGCTTGCTGCTAAGTGTCTAATCTGCTTCTTTTATAGCATAAAGTCACATAGTTTGAGATATGAAGGTTCTTGTGTGGAAATATACACAAAAAAACAAGTAGAAATGGTGTAGAAATTAATTAGAAGTACATGATAATCACACAGAATATTACATAGCTTGGTTTTTCTAATCATATTACAGAAACGTCGCAGTGAGCTTGACATACCTTGAGTCTAGACTCAGATTCTAGATCATAGAAGATTCATAAGACATAATACATAACTTTTTTCAAAATAAATCAAGTGAGAATAACGCCTACGTATTGGAGAAGCTTTTGATGGTAGGAATTAACAGTGGCACTGCTAGCTAGTACTCACGTCGATCAAAGTGATCGAAGATCCGTATGGCACTGTTGAATCACTGACGTTATAGAGGATTCTGAATTCTTCTTGATTAGAAACCAACATCATGGCACACGGGGATATTGATACACGTGATTGCTCTCATAAATACGTAAAGACGACATTCAGATCAGCAGGTTTTTATCAAGATAGGCACAGGTCGCCCATCTATTGCCTGTGCCACCAGGGTAGGAATTAATATCAATACCGTGACCTACTACGCGTGTCGTAAAAAACAAAGGAGATGTGGAGGTGGAATTACCTTAAAGACTTGCTTCTTCTTCTGTGCCCATTATCAAACTCCTGTAGATTAGCAGGATCTAGTCCAGATAGTCGTTTGAGTTGTGTAATGGCTATAATAAGCCATGCTGAAGTCGAATGTGTGCTGCAGAAAGGCGTACATTATCACAGTAACGCTGTAAACCATGATACAATGTATTGTGTTGTCTTGATAACATCCTGCTAGGTAATAAGAGTTTGAGAATAAATAAAGGCTTAATTTAAGGATCAGTTAGTCTGTGGCTGCAGACATTGGGTATCAAGAGTTGAGACTAATGTGGAAGTGAAAGAAAAGGGTCACATAAGACGCCAGGAAAACTAGACGAGAACATGCGGTATAAATTCATTAGATCATCTTGTGAAAGAGACTGTACTCCTAGAGGTTTTCAGTTACATGATGTTATCAGCTTCAGTTCCATGATGTTATCAGCTCGATCCAGCAGTCATCCAATAGTATGCAAACTCACAATCTCAGTCAAATATTGATTATGTGATATTTTTATATTTCCAGAGAGAAGGACACATTTTCTTTTGTCATCCCTAGTCATCCCCAGTGTTAAAATTGTTAGAAAAACTAAATGTTGATATGAAAGATATAAAGCTAGTAAGAGAAATATGTATTGGAAACAAGCAGCTGTGATGAGGATTGACAGTAATGTAAGAGAATTCAAAGGTAGGGATGTGCATCAGACAAGGATGTGTAATGTCACCAGATATTTTCCCCCTGTATACAGAAGATATTATGCGAAACAGCATACCAGGAATATCAGCTGAAGGTTACAATCTGAATAATCTACGATATTCTGACGTTACAGTTTTTATTAAAGGGAGACAACAAGAACTTCATGCTGTTATACACTGTAGTACAAGAAAGTGAAAACAAAGGCTTCACTATAAACAAGAAGAAAACAGAAGTAATGGTTGCTTCAAAGATTTACACACCGCAAAAACAAAATGCAGTATTACTATCAATGATGCAAAAATTAAATCAAGCGGATAAAGTTAAGTATCTTGGTCCTATTTTAATATCAGATGGCGGGTACTCCAATGAGATCAAGAACAGGATAGAACAGGCCAAATCAACGTTTCAAAAAATGAGAAAAGTTCATATCTTTATTTCCTTGAATAATTCTTTCTTCGTATTAAGTATTGTTACAACATTTTTGTTGGTTTTCTTCTCTTTCCATGATGTTGTCCCTATTATTTTATATATCCGTATCTCAAAGGCATAAATTATTTTAATTGTCTTTTAATTGTTTGTTATTTGTCCATGTTTCTGAGCCATACATTAGTATAGAATAGATGTAGCAATTTATAATTTTCATTTTTAGTTTGTTTTTAATTTGTTTATATGTTCATATTTTCCTCATGTCATTGAAAGTACTTTTTGCCATTCATATTCCTTTTAACTTTTATTTCACATGTATCATAATTTGTGAGTATGTGTCCAAGATATTGATAATGTTCTACTTGTAGTTTCTCTCCATGTATGTGTATGTTTAGCACCTGTTCCTCTGTGACTTTGCACACTATCTCTATTCTGTCTGCATCAGAATATCGTCAATGGACACCAGATCTGTCAAAGACAGTGGTATGCGGAATCTTGTCTTGCCATCTGATGATCATAGCTTTACTAGACAACTTGCATGAAACTTATTGAGTTTATTGTCCTCACATGTCGTCTATACACAGTCCATGTGTCGTCAGCGTATAACAGCACTGGAGTACTACTGCTCTGTAAACTGTCAGCGTATTCCGTAGAATAATATCATTTCTATGCCAATTTGCGTACAATCTGCCGAAAGCGCTGCTAGTCTTTGCGATCCTTGTATACAATTGATTATCAACGTTAATATTTTGTGATAGTGTACTATATAAGTATGTTAATCTATTCACAACTTTCCGTGATATGTCATTCACCTTTATGCATTGCTCGTGGTAGTTTTTGCCAGGTGCTGGTTGAAACATGACTTATGCTGTCTCCGTGTTAATAGTAAGCTGAAAGTTGGTACAGATTTTGAAGAATATGTCTATATATAGTCAGTCCGTGTCAACACAAAAGCACACAGTATTCAAAGAGTTCCATTTATAGCATGTAATGCCATAGCTTTATACAATAATCTGCATAAACCTCCGTAAAAATACAGTTGTAACAGTGCAGCCTGACATTGATTCCAATACACGGGTAGCAAGGTTAACACAAGACAGATGTCTTAACTAATCTGCCACAGCCATCTCCAAACTTCCCACCCTATAAAAATGCTGCGAGATCCGACAAGTTCTAACAAACCTCTAGAGATTACAAAAATTCTGTCCAACTTGTTTTCAACATACTTCTAAAGAAACAATTTAATTGCGCTATCTCCTACCATTCTAGTACTAGACTACACTGTACTCAAAACTCAAAAGCGAAGTGCCTTGGGACCGAAAGACAAATCGATACCACACTGTGTCTATATCAGAGAACGACAATTTCAGGCCGCTTTCCATTCTCAGCCGAATCTAGCCATTCCCTGCAAGCATTTTAGTATTGTTCCTCCACCGATGTAAGAACTGTCAGCTGCAATATAAACACTTCAGCGTAGTTCCTTCATCGATGTAAGAATTGTTAGCTGTAATATAAACATTTTGGTATAGTTCCTTCAGCTGTGTAAGAACTATAAACTGTAATATAATCTTGACATCGTATAGAAAATATACATGTTTATATACGAGACAAAGTGATTAAGGCATGGATATATTTTGTCATATACCCTATGTATCATCTACATAATCTATCTGTTATTGTCTTTTCCCTGCTTATGCTGTGAGGCGTCGCAGGGTTGAATGACGATCGGTTTTCCAGTATTGTAAGTCTGGTTGACTGATATGCGGTAATACTGTGCCGTGTCAAAATGTTTGTAACTTTTTCAATCCACCTTCTTCTTGGTCTTCCTCTGCATCTTGCTGTTTCCATTTTCATGTTGCATTCTCTTGCCGTGGGCCAATAAGGGTTCATTCTCATTAGATGGCTGAACCATTTCATTCTATGTTTTTCAATATAGTAGGCTCTGGCCATCCACTGCACCTGATTTTCTCCCAGTTGTCTCGACTTTGTCTTGCCACTGGACCAAGATAAGACTCAGGAGAGAGAGTGTGGTTGACGATTAGCGCAACTCTTCCACACTATAAACCAACTTCAGCGATAGTCATTTCTCAACCCATTTATTTACTTATCTTTACGCATGGCGTTACAGCATTAGAACGGGAGCACTAGCGGCAGAAGAATTCAGACAAGAAACTGCAAGACAGAAGCGGACACGTAGAAAAGAAAAAACATCTCAACCTCACACAGATACCTTCTATTGTTGTCAATTCTGTAAAAGAACATTTTGTGCGCGCATTGGACTTGCTAGTCATTTAAAAACGCACTATTAACTTTATTATTTTATTATTTATTGTTATTATTATTATGGTTGAGTTTTTGGTCATCGTCGATCACGACGGACGAACATCATCATCATGTTTTTCAATATATTTGACCACTGATGTTGTTCCAAATAATCTTGTGATCTCTTTCTCACATGATATCTTCTTGTTCTGTTTGCTGCTTTACTTAGACATCTCCTTTCACACGTAGTAAGCTTTCTCTCTTGTTCTTTAGTTAGAGTCCATGTCTGACATTGAAAAAATAATATTTGGATGAATATTGAATTTATGATTTGCCTTTTGGTTTCCATAGGGGTATGGAATGTGTGCTTCAAAATTGTTCTAAGTTCATAATTTGCGTAGTTGGCTTTTTGAATTCTTAGCTCGAGCTCTCTGTCAATTCTTCCATCGGCTGTAAAGATGCTCCCTAGATATTTAAATTCCTGCACTTGTTTCATTTATTCATTCATTCATTTTCCTTTTGCGCTGACGTTAGCGCATAGAGCAGAGGTCATATCTCTCCAATTCTGTCTGTTCAAAGCTATTCTGTGCAGTTCTTGAATAGTATGAATATTGGTTATTTTACTTTCTCTAAGTATTGTTCTTCTGAGTGTTTCTTTTGGTCTACTACTTGTTCTTTTGCCTGTAGGTATCCATTAAAGAGATTGGTGGTGTATTCTGTTGGTGTCTGCGCGTAGGACATGCACGATGAAGTGATAAAATTTTGATGTGTCTCTTCTCTGATTTTATCATTCGATTTGAATTCACTCCAATGGGTGTTATAGTTATCCTACGAAGACATTTGTTCTAGAAACTCAGTAATTTCTTTTCTGAAGATGAAGAGCTTAAAAGCACTTGTTTCAGTAGTTTATTATTTTTTTAATGTTTATTGTATTGAGTTTCTGCCTATTGACAAAGCTTCTATTTTGTCTGTATTGATCTTCATGTTGTAAATGAGACAGCTTTCGTTGAGTAGGATTATGTGATCTTGAAGCTCTTCATTTGAACTGCTTGGAGTGGGCACTGATCGTCAGCAAAGAGAAGTTCAGTGATTTGAATTGTAAGCTTCTGTTGGTGTTTCTGCTGCTTTTGTAATATTATCCATATAAATAATAAAAAAATAATGGTGATAAGACACACCCCTGTCTAATTCCTGATGTTACTCAAAACCATTATTAAGTCCTGCATTTGTTCTAACTTCACATTCACTATCTTTTCAGTATTTTAGACTCTTACACAGTCTAACAATGTTCTTTTCATTCCGTACCATTAGCATCTACATAATGCCAATTTTAAACAGATGGACGGAATACCAGGGTTTAAGATCAATAGGAAAATAAACAATAAGAAATACAATAGGAGTATCCCGTAGTCATTTTAACAGAAATTGAATAGCAGCTACAAAGAATATTAGAACAATTGGACGCATCATGTAGAGAATATGGACTAGTTATTATCATAGAAACAAATAAAATCCATGACAATCAACAAAATCAATGAAGATCAAACTCTAAGCATAAAAATACATGAAGAAATACGGCAAAAAAATATAGTTTCTAATTATTTGGACATACAATCACAAATGATGTTAGATGTGGACAGGCGCTAATATGAGAATAGTTATTGCTAAAAGTACTTTTCAAGGAGTAATGAAAACTTTCAAGGGTCACACTCAAACACATCTCAAACTAAAAATGAGAAATATAATGCCATATCTATGTAGAGGACTTCAACATGGTTAATGATGAAACAATTAGAAGATAGAATTGATGTCTTTAGGATGTAGATATGTAGAAGAGTAGCGAGAACTGCATGGAAAGAGAATAAAGCGAGCAAAGATGTTCTGACATTACTGCCGATGAACAAAAAAATAAAAACCAATATTTTGGATATATTAAAAGACACGATACCTTGTTAAGGACCTTACTTGAAAGCGTGTTTGAGGGGAGGTGAGCATGAGGTAGGCAGAGATACAAATAGGAAGGAAACGTGAGATGGACAGGATACAATCTAGAAGAGTTGAACACCACTGCTAGAGACAGAAGGAGGTGGATGTCCGCTGCAGCCAACCTACGATACGGAGACGGCACCTAATCATGATGATGTAGTAGAGGGATTTCTCTATTGATGTTATCTATGATAATCTCTATTGATCACTTCAGGAAGTTATTATTCTAATTTTTTTAATCCATTTCTTATGAAATAAATGCCCCATGTTGTAGTATGTTTCTCTTTATTTGCCTTCCAGATAGTTCTTGGAAATGGAATGACTTGTCGACCTTCTGCCAAATTTAATCAAGGATTCTTGGCGCCCTGGTTAGTCTCACAGACCGGTAGTTTCTCTCGTAGGATTGGCAGAGGATGGCTAGGATTACAGTTAGCTGGACTGCTAAGCAAGGGAGATTAGTGTTGAAGTTACATGGCGTTTCCCGCTTGAAAGATCGATCGATGTCTTAGATTACCTCCCATTGTCACAATGATGACCCGTCTGTACTGACTCTTGTCTGCTTGAGACGTCTGGCAATGTTGTTCCTTAAGAATCAAAATCCGCTCAGAAGTTGCAGATAATGATGACAATAATTATGATGATAATGTTATATGAGATGTAGCATAGTAGTTTGCAAGAATTGTGCGATTTTCAAATTCCGATGCAAACGACTCTACAGCCTCCCAGACAATAGTGGATAGGCCCTACCTGATCGCTCGTAGTTATCTAGATAATAATCTAGAGACACCTAAGCAAGCCTCTCAGGAAATAACAGACGATAATAATGATGATGATGATGATAAAGGAAAAAAAGAATTGAAAAGCTGTAGAAGATTGGCTTCATTTTATTTAATCTTGTCATATTCACTCCGTCTCTCTCAATGAAGCGGCACGCCGGCTGCTGAGAGTACAACCCCTAGCATGTAACACCGTAGTTTCAGGCAATAATCTCTAACGGCTAAATTACTACGCCAATGGAATCTTCTAATAGTGATGATGATGAAAGATGATGATGATGATGATGATGATGATGATGATAACCACGACGATGACTGATGTCTTCTACTCACCCAGAAGATGTAGTCCAGATGATGTGTGTGGGGGAGTGTACGGCTGTCTGTACCGAGAATCATTCTCTGTAAACGAGAAACAACAACAATATTACTAACAGTAACTGCAAAAAATGTGTGTCACCGTCTTGATAAGGACATGTTGGTCGATACGTTGAATTTTGTGCATTTGTTCGACGTAAAACTTCAATGTACCCACTTTATGTCTTTGTTTCTTATATGTATTTACCAAAAAAAGCGACACACAGATAAAGTAAAACTCTAAGATTCGCTGAAGTAAGTCAGACTTGTTGCCGTCTCCACATCAGGAACTGGTAGTAATTGAACTCTAACACTATTACTATGTATTTCATATCCTAGTGATTATCTTGTCTGAAATTGTATCCTTATATTTGAGTCCCAGTCGTCGTGCTGTTTACTAGGGACAGTCCAATCTACAGTCATCAGCTCACGTTAATGTCATCTTGTTTGACTAACTGTCACGATTGTACACTGGCAACCATCAATGGTTTCCTTTTCTACGTATCTTCTCAAATTCCTAATTGGTAATATGTTAGTTTGAAGTTTGTGTCAGTGTTTACCACTTTGCTGCGATACATACGCCTTTCAGCCTCGGACATCTCAACTTAGGATGGCTTTTCCCTTTATATGCTACCTATACTTTAAAATTTAATTTGTTGCCTCTTACGACACGCCTGGCATATCACAGTGTCTCAGTTATTTGCTACCATGTTGGGTCCTGTCAAGATGTGGGTGACCATCATTTATTTTAAAAAAGTAGAACAAATGAGAGTTTAAAAAAACCATACCACTTCCTAAAATGTTTGATGGGGGAAAACAACCTAGGCCTAATGATAAAGTAAGCTTTACGTATTCTTTCTTTTAAGCAATACGTTCCCTGATGCAGCAACATTAGACCGAAACGTGGAATTCGTCCCGGTTTATATATGTATATATACATTTTTTTAATATAACGGAGAATAGTGATATTTTGTATTTGCGCAAATGGTCCGACACATCCAATTTCGAAGGGTAAGAGATGTTAAAGATGGGATTAGTTTATCAATAAAAGAAAGCAACAAAAAAAAAAGAAATAGAGGATTACACAGAAAATGATAATACAGAGAAGACATTTGAGACGATGTAAATCGACATATGACTTACATCGTCACAAATAGACAAGAAACAAAAGATAGATTAGACTGGACATAGTAGACAAGACAGAAAACAAGATACGATTAAAGACCAGAAGCAGAAACACAAGATAAAATAGAACATTAGGTAACCCTCAGAATACACCATACATGCAACCCAAGACCGATAATTCTCAGAAAACACCATACATACAACAAGACAGACAATGATCAGAAGACACTATACATACGACAAATGTAATGCAAAGCCGTAACCGTACATATATGACGACGATGTTTAGAAGGCAGTATAGATATAAAAGTAAATATGATAATGCTCAGAATATATATGTATATCAGAACTCTGGGTAATGTTCAGACGATACTATACATAAAATAAGACATTGAACACATCTCAGAAGACACCATACAAAAACAAACTATTATACATTGCACAGAAGTCACCATACATAGAACAAGATATTAAGACATTGCTCTGAATACACCATTTATAGAACAAGATATTAAGATAATGATTAGGAAACCATACATAGAAAACGATATTAAGACATTGCTCAGAAGACACCATACATAAAACAAAAATAATGCTATACTCAGAAGACAATATACATAAAACGGAACAGAAAAGATAGAAATCATAAGACATAGACAGACAAAAAGACACATAAAAATACAAAACAGAAAAACCATTAAAAACATACATAATTATGACAGAAACCTTTAGTGGCATTTGTGTCAGATATTTTTTTTAAAGATCAAGTAATGGAGACAGTTCTAATCATTTTGTTTTCTCGTAACGTGAATGGGATCTCAAGCCAACTACAAAGTGCAACGATGTCATGGTTCGGAGTAGTTACATCTTGGACAAGATAATTGTTCAAAGCAGCCTTCATATTTCTGTCTTCTTTCATCATCATCAAGTGCCGTCTCCGCAACGAAGGTTGGCTGCAACGTACCTCCAACATCTCCTGTATCTTGTCTTGGTGGTGCACTCTGCTAGACTGTAACCTGTCCATCGTGTAATGTTACTCTCCCACTTGTATCTCTGCCTACCTCTTGCACGCTTCCCTTTGACTTTACCCTAAAGTAAGGTCTTCAATAAGGTGCCATATCTTTTAATGTGTCCAAAGTATTTTATGTGCCTGATCTTTATTTCTCTTAGTAGTTCTTTCTTCATATTAAGTGTCTTTAGCACCTCTTTATTTGTTTTCTTCTTTCCGTGATGTTCTCCCTATTCTTCTATATACCCACATCTCAAAGGCATCAATTTTGTCTTCTAATTGTTTATTTAGTGTCCATGTTTCTGAGCCATACATTAATATGGAATAGATGTAGCATTTTATAATTCTCATTTTTAACTTGTTTGTAATTTGATTAGATATTAATAATTTCCTCATGTCATTGAAGGTACTTTTAGCCATTCCTATTCTCCTTTTAACTTCTGTTTCACATCTGCCATCATTTGTTACTATGTGTCCAAGATATTGATACTGTTTTACTTGTTGTAGTTTCACTCCCTGTATGTTTATGTTTACCTCCTGTTCTTCTATGTCTTTGCTGATTATCATGGTTTTTGTTTTTTTGAATGTTTATATCCAGTCCATATTCATTATTTGATTTATTGACTTGATATATTAGTCTTTGTAGTTCATGTTCACTTTCTGCCAAAAGAACAGTGTCATCTGCATATCTAATGTTGTTTATTATTTTCCCATTGATCTTGAGTCCTGGTATTTCTTCTATATTTTTAAAGATATTCTCTGTGTAGATATTAGATAGGCTTGGTGATAAAATGCAGCCTTGTCTTCTATAACATCTCTCAATAAGCTGTTGCATTCGAACACAAGAGAACTGGCAATGACTGTAGAGGGTTGGGTGCTATCGGGGCTGTAGATACAGCTTCTCTACCTATTTGGGGGATGTGTGTTTTCTTTTAACATAAAGCTTTTCACTCCATTTTAAAATTAATTTTTAAAAAAAAGAAAACAGTTCAATTTTATTTCTAGTCGCTCCATCGTGAGCTGGACAATGGAAAGTTGCATCTTTTTCTGTTAACTTGTGTATCTTGTATTGCTAATATGTTATATTGTTAATCTGCTATTATGTTAACGTTGTATTGTTAATATGTTATATTGTTAATATGTTACATTAATAATATGTTATATTGTACCAAGAAGAATTAATGATGAGAGTATAGATCCTGCAACCCCCCCCCCCAACCAGACTATCTACGACTTAAGAGAGCATCTTATTAACATTCGGTCAACATATTAGTAACGTGTACACCGGAAAGCGCTGTGTCATGGTTTACAGCATGGCAGCGATATCTTATTTAGAACGTTACCAGCCTTACAGAATAAATTAAACTAGATGATAATATACTAGACAATGTTTCAAATTTCGTTTATTGGGCAGCAAGATAACAGCAGTCAGGGACACCAACTCAGAAATCAAGAATCGAATTGCGGTCGCCTCCAAAGCCTTTAACAAACTCTCAAACATCTGGAGATCGAAGATCGCAAGTAAACACATCAAACTGCGACTATTCAATGCAAGTGTGATTCCATCATTGATATATGGATGTGAAAGTTGGAAATCTACCGCAATAATGGATACGAAGTTAGTTACCTTCGAGAATAGATGCCTCAGAAAAATCACAAATACTAATTGAAAAGACTTCACATCAAACGACATACTAAGAGAGGAGACAAAACAAGAATACGTGACGAACATCATCAGAAAACGCGGCTGGACATACATCGGCAACATACTTAAAATGAAATTAGACAGAATTCCACGACAAGCCTTCATGTGGACACCAGACGGAAAAATAAGCCAGGGAAGACCAAAAATAACGCTCAGAAGAACATTTATGAATGAATTATTATCAACAGGCATAAATGCACAAGACCTGCAACTCCTAGCAACTGACCGACATGCATGGAGAACTATGACATCCACCCTATGTGCCAAACTTGACAAAAGAGGAACTGACTGAGCGATATCTTAGTCTTTCAACCCTCCACATTCGAGCTCAACATGGTTCTCAATCAATTTGACCTCAATGGAACAAGACGGTTAACTCCACCTATCCTCAAAAAAAATCTCATATGTTGCCTCCTACGATATGCATTTTAGGTCACTGTGTCACTATTCTTTGATCCCCTTGCAAGGCCAGGGCAACATATGGGTAAAACGTATTTTAGTAATTAGATGTCCTCTTTTTAAAAACAAAAGAAAATTGTCCGTAAGCCGTCGTAACATAGATTTAGTTATACATTAACACCCTCCCTCTCTCTCTCTCTCTCTCTCTCTCTCTCTCTCTTTCTCGCCTCCATATATCATTAATTGTTTATAGTGGTTTGTACAAACAAGCATATTGCCTCTAGATCTTCGCAAAATTATATTGTTCAAGCAGACCTGGATGAAAGAGGCGTATTCTTGACTTATAATTCAGAAGGATTAGTTTGTTGTAGCTGATTCCCCTGGCATAGTGGTTGACTCGTTCGTTTTATTCGCGTGCTCATGAGGGTTCAAATCTCACTCGCGAGTTGTTTACAAAGTATATTTTCTCGGATATCCTGGGGGTTGGGTGGGGGTGGGTTATCGGGTTAATCTACGAAGTTAAGTGCTATAGTGGTACTCTCGGTTGACTGCGAGAGGCGTCGTTGAGAGGGACACAGCGCATTTTGGGTAACCCGAGTACAGTGAAGTCAATCCTTTACGCCTTTAGAACCCACTTCCTTTTTTTTCTTTTTTTTTATCCCATGAGTAATCCCAGAGTAGTCCCGAAATTTGAAGACAGAATTGATGCCTTTGAGATGTGGATATATAGAAGAATAGGGAGAACATCATGGAAAGAGAAGAAAACAAAGACGTTATAACAAAACTTAATATGAAGAAAGATGTATTAAAGGAAATAAAGATCGAATAAATAAAATATTTTGGTCACATTAAGAGACATGACACCTTGTTGAAGATCTTACATGAGGGTAAAGTCGAAGGGGGAGGAGAAGCAAGCAAGAGATAGGCAGAGATGCAAGTGGGAGAGTAACATCATAAGATGGACAGGTTACAATCTAGCAGAATGCACTCCCCAAATCAAGAGACAGGGGATGTTGAAGATATGTTGCAGCCAACCTTCGTTGCGGAGACGGAACTTTATGATGATTAATCCCATGTGTTTCCCTAGCCATCTAGTTCTTCTTCATCGTTCTTCAGTCAGATATCAGGTTACAGCACCAATAGCTTCAGTCAGATATCAGGTTACAGCACCAATAGCTTCAGTCATATATCAGGTTACAGCACCAATAGCTTCAATGAATTGTGTGATTCGCTTCAGGTCATCCATGGAACCCCTCAAGTCTAGAAGCAGTGCCGTCTCAGTAGGCCATATTTTCTCCCTCTCTTCTTGGTAGAGTTGACAGGCATGAAGAATGTGTTCTGCAGTCTCTGGGCTCAGTCCACAGTTGCACAGGTCTGTCTCAACAATCTTCAGCTTTCGGAACATGTGACTTCTCAGTCTGTTGTGGCCAGTTCGTAGTCTAAAGATTATGGTTTGTTTCTTGCGTGACATTTGATGGTATGGGTCATTTGGTTCTGCGGTTGGGTGCATCTGCTTCCACTTTTTCTTAAATTCTCCTTTTAACATGGTCTTACATTTATAGTATGTATTATCAGTTTCTATTTGTTCCAGTGATCTCCCTTTCTTTGCCAGGAGATCAGCTATTTCATTTCCAGGTATGTCACAGTGACCAGGGATCCACTGTAGTACTGTTTCTTTGGTAGCACTGCTGAGGTGTAGTAAGCAGGCCGTACGTTCATTCATGCTCATGTTCTTTGGATCTTTCAATGCCTGCAATACTGACTTTGCATCCGTTAGAAAGACTACATGTATGTTGTGACTGCTAGCAATTTATGAGCTCTATTATGGCTTCCATTTCCGCTTTGAAAATTGTGGAATGCTTCCCTGTGGGTATGGATTTTTCTATTTATTTTCCATCTGGTCTTACTGTATATATATTCCCGATCCTCCATCTAATAGTGTCTATATTGTATTACAGCAATACTCGCGAGTTTGTTTTTACTTAATTGGATATTTGAAGTAGTTACCGTAACAACCAATTTGCTCGCTATCTGTAACTATTAATCTGTAACATGGCTTTACTAGCTTTCTGCAAGTGTTGATTTGTAGAATAGCCAATTAGGTGCTGGATCTTTGCAACTATTTATCTGTAATACACACCACTTACATGCTGGTTATATGCAACTATTAATCTTTAACAATGTTATCTGCTAGTTATTTATGTAGCTGTTGATAGAAATAAAGAGCAGATTTATAGACGTGTAATACTTTGGTTGTTGGCACAATATAGCGATATAGTACAATATAACTGAAAATAAACAAGAACAATGTTATTTATAATCTATTTTTATATAAACTGTGTATTTCTAACTGGTTGAGTATTTTAAAAAGTATAACTGTAGCCTAGTGTACATGATTTATGTAAATTTTTACTATTGTTAATTTAAAATTGTTGATGTTTTATGTTTTGAAGAAATACAAGTTCCCATCGACGGAACAATTCGGTTTTTTTTTCTGTTTAAAACAATCAACTTCCTATTCTTAAGTTTTGTGCCCACCCTCCCAGGTTGAATTTGTGAACACAAGGTGTTGTGAGTAATTAGTGAGCATATCATTTTCATTGGGCCGCATCTGCCGCGTCAGCCCTCTGACACCTCTTCTATTTTCCCTGGTCAACTCCTTGATACCTCTGGGGCCCTGAACGCTGAACGTAACAGAGTGGTTTCTGGAAAATCTCGAGCGATCAACGAGGGTTCGATTTCAGAGATAAAACAAATAGTCGGGTGCGTATCCTGAAGGGAATTTAATTTTTCGATTGATTAGAAAATTGTGAAATGGTGTTTTAGAAAGCTAACACATTATTCGTTTCCGAACTTGGGAAACAGATGCTATATTGACCTGTTTAAAATTTTATAATTTTTTTTAGAAATTATGTGCAGTTTTGGGGTAAATGTTGTTCTTCTCATGGGGAATTACTATAATCAATAGACTATATGTTTCTGTGATCAATAGAATATATATTTCTGTGAAAGGCATAGCAGTTATCCATCCATCTTTCTCTCTTTGATGATAATCTGCTCTGACGGAAAATTGTATATCCACCTTCCGTTCCTAAGATCTTCTAAACACAACCAACTGCACTGAAGGAACAATGATATACACATCGACCTATCTTAAGCTCTTCCTCTCATACACTACTATCTGTTTTGAAAGAAAATTGTATATATATATATATATATATATATATATATATATATATATATATATATATATATATATCTGCAGTTCTTCGACTTCGCTCTCCCCCTCCCATCTGCCGTGTAGACAAAGGGTATATTTATCTTTCTCTCCTAAAGAACAAAATATTAAATGG
Organism: Meghimatium bilineatum; assembly: GCA_034231615.1. NCBI lineage: Eukaryota > Metazoa > Mollusca > Gastropoda > Stylommatophora > Philomycidae > Meghimatium > Meghimatium bilineatum. The sequence goes on from CM067319.1 coordinate 62,047,297, forward strand.
CATATCCATAATTCTTTACTGGATTATCATCTGCCCTGAAGGTAAATGGTATATCCATCTTTTGTGATGATACAATCTACTCTGATAAAATAGGTACATCTACCCCACCTTATCTAGGTTACTACCCCCCCCCTCCGTGAAGGAATATTATATGCACAAGTTTTTAAGGCTACCATCTTCTCTGAAAAACAATATATCTACCTTAATCTAATCTACCAACTCTCTGAAGCTGACAAATTCAATGTGCTTCTATATATTTATGCGAAGTCTCCTTTTAAAAACATTGTCCTCACTGTCACTCTGTTAGTTTCCCGGCACTGCGAAAGTTGTCCAGCCTCTTCCAGTGTCATGAACCTTTTATTAATGTGTGTCCATCGTAGTCTTGATCTGTCTTCTTGTTCTTTTGCCTGGAACATTTCCCCCCGTGATTAATTTTTTTTCTACGTCATTCTGTCGTATTATATGTTCAAAAGGAACATTATGCATAGGAACAAGATACCATGGATCGTGTGACATGGAAGGGATCGATCAGGAATGGTAAGGACACATGAAAAAGTTATATCGGATTGTTCAAAGGCTGCACGTTTAAGAAGACGCACATCAGCTCACTTTGGTACAAGTGGGCATGTGATTCCTTGTACACAGGGTGGAAGACTGTTTGCTTACACAGGGTGGAAGACTGTTTGCTTACACAGGGTGGAAGACTGTTTGCTGGTCTTATAAGTCACACCCGTCATCGCCATTGATCGTAGGTTATATTTCTTGTCTATCTATACACTAGATTATTTGTCCTATCTACTGAATACCATCTAACTACCCGTCTATATATCCATCGATCTATTCATCCATCAATCAATCAATCTATCGTGTTGCTTAAGCACCGAATAAGGTACATAGGGAAAAAAAACCAGGGCTCTCCAGTTCGATGTGATGCTACTAGTGTAATTCTTGCATGTTGCTGAGACCCATAGTCATATCCTATTTGATGGTCGTTCTGCAAACTTTATATATTGCATCTAAGAAAACAATCATCGTACATAAAGAAGGAAATGTACATACTACATAAAATGGATATCTTATTCTTTGACAAACGAACAACATTTTAACTTAAATGTGTGATATATCCTATTCAAGGCGTAGCCATCAATCTAGCATTGTTGGCTGCAATGATTTTTATCTAATGTAAATACGTTCACTAGTTTGCCATTTTTTTTAACGGTCCGGGTGCACAACTGCCTGCGGTGGTATTTGAACTGGTACCATAGCAACATTTAATGTTACATAATAACATTTATAAATATTGTAAAACATGTTCAACTTAATTTGGTAGACGTGAAAGTTAATCAAGATGGCTGAAAGCAGTATGTTCTCAGTTCGCCATTAATTTTGCATTTCAACGACGGGGACTACTTTTGATATTAATGAGACGACTGATTATTCAAACGATATGAAATGTGCCTTCACCAACATGAGAATCAGGAACCATTTGCAGTGAGCGGTGTTCACACCAAAACTATCTCGTATTTTCTCGCCTCGGACAGCACGATCACACGGACTCTACTCGCGTCTACACGTACAGTCCCAAGGCGCTCGCACTAGTGCCTCGGATGCTCACACTTCTGACAGTTGCTTTGAGGCATCGTATTGAATATCTTTCCTCTGGGGATGCTAAACAATCAAGCCATTTTAAGAGAATAACCGACATAATCAACGTGATTGCTGTTATCGTTAAATGCTGCAAGTTGCGCAATAATGGCATGTGTTCCTATCCATCGCTACTGCTTTCACCAGAAGAAAGGGGTACAACACATACAATCACCCACATACTTTAAAAAGATTGAAAGTCGTAGTGAATCGTTGATATCCATAATACAGGCATACGAGCAGAATCAAAACAAGCCATCTTACGTCATCTTTTCGATTATTTTCGTGAATTTCGTTGGTCGGAGTTGGCAGGTCATACAAAGTATATACACAGAGACAAATTAAAAGCACGTAAATACTGAAAATCATCACGTAGGATGACTTGTTTTGATTCTGCTCCACCTGTGTGTTGCCGAGGCCCGAAAGGGGAGAAAAGAATAGCAACACTGCTTACCTTCCAGGCATGTCGTAAAAGGCGACTAAGGAGGTTATGGGATGGAGTTGGCTGTCCCATCCTATATAGGGTCAGTGACCCAAAGCCACGCTGAAGTCGGATGTGTCAGGCCGAAAGGCGCAGATATCGCAGTAGTGATGTAAACCATGGCACAACGCATTCCGTTCTCCGGACTACATTCTGCTAATCTGCAGGAGTTTGAGAACTAACGCAGAAGAAGAAGAAGAAGATTCTGCTCGAAGGCCTATACTGTCGATATCCATGAGTGAATTGAACTAATTGTACTTGTGTTTCTCCGCATGTAATCCATAAATTTCAACGAAGCAGTGAGCTCCATACTGAGAGTACCTATCATAGCACGTAACTCCGTATCTAAAAAATCCACCGGGAACTCAGAAAAAATTCACGTTGTAAATACAAAGTCACGAGCCCGGTTCGAACCTTCATAAAAAATACTGCAAAATTTTTTTTTAATTGAGCTTCTTAATTTCCCGATTCCACATTTGAACATTTTCAAACATTTCACGTTTTAGATTTTTAGATTTATGGCCAATCACACATTTTCACACCGTTATCGTAGAATTTTATAAACAATCACACATCTTCACACAGTCATATACCCAATCACACATCTTCACACAGTCATATACCCAATCACACATCTTCACACAGTCATATACCCAATCACACATCTTCACACAGTCATATACCCAATCACACATCTTCACACAGTCATATACCCAATCACACATCTTCACACAGTTATATACCCAATCACACATCTTCACACAGTTATATACCCAATCACACATCTTCACACAGTTATATACCCAATCACACATCTTCACACAGTTATATACCCAATCACACATCTTCACACAGTCATATACCCAATCACACATCTTCACACAGTCATATACCCAATCCCACATCTTCACACAGTTATATACCCAATCCCACATCTTCACACAGTCATATACCCAATCACACATCTTCACACAGTTATATACCCAATCACACATCTTCACACAGTCATATACCCAATCACACATCTTCACACAGTCATATACCCAATCACACATCTTCACACAGTCATATACCCAATCACACATCTTCACACAGTCATATACCCAATCACACATCTTCACACAGTCATATACCCAATCACACATCTTCACACAGTTATTACAGACTTCATCATATAAGCAAGTATATAGCTGCTTCTTCATTCTACGCCTCCTTTTATCTTCAAATACCTTGTCGTCCTCATTGTTGCCGTGACCCGTATGGGGAGCAAAGAACAGCACGACTATTTACTCTTTATGCACATCGTAAGAGTGACTAATGAGATTTTGGGGTGAAGCTAGTTGTTTCATCCCGTTAGGGTCAAAGTGACCCAGAAGACATGATATGGCTAAGACGCCATGCCATGCTAACGTCGCATGTAAGAGGCCAAAAATTGCATATATCGAAGCTAAGCTGATGACTTCAAGCATTCCACTATCTGTACTACATCCTGCTAAACTTCAGGAGTTTGAGAACGAATTGCAGATGAAGAAGAAATATCTAGAAATTAACAGGATTGTAGTACAAAATAACAGGATTGTAGTTTAAAACAACAGAATTGTAGTTCAAAACTGGCACAAATAAAGTTACACACAAGACTCGAACGTAGAATAGATGCTACGTGGTTGATCGAATAAGGCACAAAACGCCCGAGGTGCGACAATCAATTTTTACTAACTCAGAGAAACACATTAACAAGGGACTCGTAACAAGTTTTCTAAACGCATTTCTCCATTTCCACATAATCAATGCATGTTATTTCTCGAGGAATCTATATTCATGTACACCTTCTTGCATGTGTTTCGTATTCGAGCAATGTTTCAGAGATTTAACAAATAGGTTTCCAAGACTTGGTACATCGAAAAAGCGTCATCGTTGTGAAGGAATACTGCTGACAGAACCAGTAAAAATATTTTATTGAGTTTTACTGATTATTGGTGCCTCATAGAGGTATCTCGTTCTAGTCTTGTCTACAATATTCTGATATCTCGTTCTAGTCTTGTCTACAATATTCTGATATTTATCATAATTTCTCGAAATTCCCAAATTATTATTTATGCCGGCTACATATTTCAAACTACACTGTCTGTATATGTTATTTGTGATTGACAGAACTGAAGCTTGTTTGACAGGAATATAGCTTGTTTGACAGCAATATAGCTTGTTTGACAGCACTATAGCTTGTTCTTTGATATACTCTTGTCAAGAATGTATAGGAGTTAGATAAGGAATAACAAGTTATCAAAATGTTATTATTACACTCAGCAGGGAGCTCAGCGACTGGTGCAATTGTTATTATTTTACTCTGGGAGGAGTTCTGGAACTGGTATAATTGTTATTATTATACTAGGCATGGAGCTCAGGGGACTGGTGCAATTATTATTATTACACTCGGTAGGGAGTTCAAAGACTGGTGTAATTGTTATTATTACACTTGGTAGGTAGCTCAGGGACTGAATGTAATTGTTATTATTACGCTCGATAGGGAGTTCAGGTACTGGTGTAATTGTTATTATTGCACTTGGCAAGTAGCTCAGGAACTGGTGTAATTGAAAATCTCAAATAAAAATCGAGGAACTAATATCGACAACTCTGGAGATAATGATGTGGTTGTATACACAGATTGCTCTGTTTGGAAAAGGATGTGGGTGGGTAAAGTTTAGAATAGGGATTCCCTGCCGTTCTATGGGGTTGGCTCATTGCTGAAAGCTGAGAACTATACAGTAAAACTACTTCAAGTATCAGAATGAAGATTGGGGCAGTTATGAAAGTTCTAAAATGGATCTATGAAAATATGGCAGTCAGGGAACTTGTATTGTCGTACTTTCTATCCATGATCCGTTAGACGCAAATGGATGGCAGCCCTGTGGGTTTGATTGAGCGTATTGTGGTTTAACATCTGCAGAAATTTATTTTGATATGTTGCCCTGGTCATATTGGGGTTCAAGGTAATGAAAAAGTTTACAGACTGTCTTCAAAATCATCGTCAAGATGAAGTAATTACTTTAGCTGTGAGCACTTGACAGCCCATAGCCTTCTGACAAAAGAACAGATTCTCCTCAATTAACCTAGGTAACACCCGAGTTCGTATAAGTTTTGTTGTCTTAAAGGCATGGTCGTTGTTGATCATTTGTTGATTGTTTGGTTGGTTAGCTAATTCCCCTTTAAAAATGTATTTCTTTCAACAAGTTATTCCACCAACCTCTGCTCCCATCAGGTTGTTGTTTTGTTGACTGGCCTTAAAGTCATATGAGACAAATGTCTACTGTTTCATCATAAGGTTGTTGTTCTATTATCATCAAGTTGTTGTACTGTTGACTTAAAGGTATATTAAACTAATGCCTACTGTTATCATGAGGTTGTAACTCAGGGTGTTGTTCTGTTATCATGAGGTTGTTGCTCAGGGTGTTGTTCTGTTATCATCAGGTAGTTGTTCTGTTTACTGTTGACAATGGCCCTTAAAGGCAAATTAAACCAATGTCTACTGTTATCATCAGGTTTTTTTGTTTGTTTGGATTTTGACATTAAAGTCGACTGATCATGTCACTCTACTATGATTATGTCGCTACTATGAACACGTCGTGGCAACAGTAAGAGCTTACAACCTTAATCACGCTTGCAGCTGCAAAATTATTCATGCACCGTGTAACAGGTTTAAAAAACAATTCTAAGTTTGTTGAAGATTGACTTTAATGTACTCATATTTCTCCATATGTACTGCAAACAGGAAAACGTGCTTTCCAGACAAAACCGGCGCCATGACCATTTATAAGCTTTGCCAGTATTTGGTTATAAACCATATTAGGTTGTGTAAAATGTGTAAAATATAGACTGTTTGCTCGCACTACTATTGCCAGGCAGCAAAAAAAATTATTAGATTTTACCAGGTCTAAATAAGGGACTAGAAAAATGCCTCAGGGATCACTATATTACAAACCAGTTTCCCATAGGATGAAAACACAGCCCAGAGCATGTTCCTCAGTAGCTCAAGTAATAATCAGTAGGCTTCTTAGAATATATTATTTGTAAATAATACATGACGGTCACAATTCTAACCCACATCCTCCCGGGCACGAAGCAAACGATGTAATCCCTTCGGTCAAGAAATATTGAAAATAAAAACTTATATCAAATTGATCCAAGCTTGCATATCTTTTTTCAAGGTTCCAAATATGTATTCTTTTTCTTCCGCGTTCATTCTCAAACTCCCGCTGGATCTCTCATGTGTAGTAGGACAATGGCCCTACACGATTTCCAGCTGGATGTAGTCCAGAGAATGGAAACGCGTTGTGTCGCCGTTTTATTTGTGCCAATGACCCGACGCATCCGTCTTTGACGGAGAAGCTGTATGCGCATTCTGGAGCAGGAAAAGTGCTTAAAGCAGAGATGTATACCCTTGTTGAATCGGCAGTCCGGACTGAGTACTTCTGGTGTTGATTAAGGCCAAAAACGATTTCTGCCTGTATAATTATATAAGGTACAAATCGTAGTATATGTATTACATATACTATCTGTAAATCAGCATGCCTAACTAGAACAGTAGCTTTGCTTTCTGGATTTTGCAAGCGTGTCATATTTTGTACATCCCTAGTCTAAAGTATGTCTGCCATTATCCTGTTGAAAGCGTCTTCTTATTGTTAATTACTCCAGTTACATTACTGATCAGGAAAAAAATGAATCTCTAAAGCTGTTTTCACTTAAATTTTCTCATGACAATAAAAAGTCAGCGAACTTAATTTGCAAACAATAAAATTCGTTCAATATTTAATTATAAAATTGAAATGTACCGAAGCGAACAAGCCGTAACTACAAGAAGATATATGTGCCAGATGGTTTATGACGTAACGCCCAAACAGAACACTTGGAAACTCAATACCATTGTTATGTTTGAGTGCCCACCATATTATGAAGGAAAAGCGAGCGCCCTCAAGTGATTCGCTCCACACACACCTCGATTGTTTACTCAACCATGCATTCCCATAGCGAATTCTGTTTGGTTTTGTGGTTCCGTGGCTGACTGGGGTAAGCCGCTCCAAATTTTTCTTGTTTTGTCCAAAATACATGAAAAAAGCAATCGAGCAAAACTAGGAGTATCCCTAACGTTTGAACATCAAACATCGCAATATTTGATATCCATCGATTACAATTGCCATTAATTATATTAAAAAGGCACACATTGTTATAACTCCTGCCACTGAAGTTTGAGTAAATAAACGTGTAGCCGTGGGAGTAATCTGGCCCTCAGTCTGATTTTTTAGACCAATTATATCCATAATTACAAGTAACTCACAATTGCAAACAATATTCCCAACAAATGTTACATTTGCTGCCATTATTCTATGGACATTATTCCCATGTTCTGTTCATATACTGTCCATGTTCTGCTATTGTCATTGAGTTACACTCTGACTCGGTTTCCTTCATAATAATGAATGCTCTTGTGGTATGGGACTTCCCTGCTCTGTCCTGTCGAGACACATAGAAACATGCTAAGGTCTTTAAATTTATAGGACGATTTTCTTGAATAGGGTTGCACATCTTTGTTTATCTGTTGTCGGAAAAATTTGGTATTGTAGATAGTTGCATGCGGTTGTGTTAAACTGTAGGAGTTATGTTTATTTTAGATAATCGCTTACGGTTGTTACAAACGTTAAGTCCAATGTTTACTGTAGAAAGTTGCACGATGTTGCTACAAACTTCAAGTCCCATATTTACTGTAGAAAGTTACACGATGCTGTTGCAAACTTTCGGTTCTAAATCTATATTGTAAATAGTTGTATAATGTTGATACAAGCTATGTTATGCACGTGTAGTCACTACATATCTTTACTTGGAATGATTTGTAAGTGTATGTATATGCTGCACCTTGTATATATATATATTGTGCCAGTAACAATTGTAATCAATTACACATTACCATTATAATTGTTATTATTATTATTATTATTATTATTATTATTATTATTTTTATTATTATTATTATTATTATTATTATTACTAATATTGAAATCATCATTATTGACATCACAATCATCAACATAGTTATCACTATCATCATTGTTGTAAATATAATTTTAATGATTGTTATTATTACTATTGATATTATTCATATTAGTAGAATTCTAACTATAGTATTATCAATATTACTATTTTTATTAGTACCATCTTTGCTATTGTTATTGAAAATATTGCTATTTTATTTTTCTTGTTATTATTATTTTAGTATTACAATTACAAATTATATTATTTAAAATACTGGTATTATTTATTTTTATTGTTGCTTTTACTACTAATGTTCCTATTACTATTATTACTACTACTACTACTACTACTACTACTACTACTACTACTATTATTATTATTATTGCTACTATTATTATCTGATGATGATGTTCCTCCTTCGCAAGCGAAAATGAGCGTGGCATGGAAAAAAATGTAGTGAACGAGTGGAAAAAACAAAACATTTGTGGTTTATTATCTATGTTATTATCTGTATTATTAAAACGATTTTTATTTTTTTTTATTTTTTTATCATTAGTTTTTATTATTGGAATCGTTAGTTTATTTTTATTATATATATTATTATTGTTAATGTTAAACTCCAACATACGAACTACACAAATCAACACTCTAGCAGTGGCGTAGCTATGTACGAGTATATGGCGCCAGTAACAACACTAAACATTTGGCGCCCCTGTCCAACAAGCAAAAGACTTTCTACAATTTTGGAGCCCCCTAATAAAGTCCTTAAGCGCGGCGCCCGATCACCCACCCCGGCCCCTCACTACGCCACTGCTATCCAGATCGTGCAGGGGTCATTGACAAGGAAATAATTGATGTGTTGGCTAGTAAAACTACAGTAGATAACACAGGGTACAGTAATTAGGAGAGAGAGGGAGAGAGAGGGAGAGAAAGAGCTGAGTTAATTAGGACAATTAAGGATACACAACAAAGAAGATGGTGAAATAAGCAATGTTGTATATGTTCACAGAATTATGCAAATGTTGTATATATTCACAGAATGATGCAAATGTTGTATATGTTCACAGAATGATGCAAATGTTGTATATGTTCACAGAATGATGCAAATGTTGTATATGTTCAAAGAATGGTGCAAATGTTGTATATGTTCACAGAATGGTGCAAATGTTTTATATGTTCACAGAATGATGCAAATGTTGTATATGTTCGCAGAATGATGGAAATGGAAATAACCAGGGAGGAGAGAGAATAGGGCGGCATGTTTGGAAAGATCAGAAGATGGTACAATCAACAACTGACTCAGACACAGGGCATGAACTTTCTTAGATGGCTGATAGAATGATAATATGATCATTTATGGCAGCGTTGGGGATCCTTTCTTGTGCCAAGGACCATTTGTAACATTATAATATCACGCGCGGGAGAAGTCTCCTCATTTTTCCTTCCATGATATTCTATACTTCTATAACATTTCATCTAAATGCATTGAACTTCTTTGCCGCTGTTTTACTTAGGGTCCAGGAAAATAAAAGTTCGTAACATTAGCAATTTACTTTCTATTTTGTTCTTTTTCCATTTGTTTTTCAACCGTGTTATTTTACAATATGTCATTGTCAATCTCTTCCTAGAGGTTTACTGATTCTTTATGTGATGGAGGATCGTTTTAATATTTTCGGATGTAAACAAAGATGGAAATACCTTGGTCACGTTTTACGACTAGATGTAAACAGAATAAATCAACAAGCCCTTATGTGGTCACCTGAGGGTAAAAGAAAAAGAGGAAGACCTAAAACAACCCTTTAAAACACCATTCTTAAAGAAGGGGAATTAATAGGCTGTAAGACCATCCAGGAACTAAAGCTGCAGGCAGCGGACCGCATCATATGGAGAACCAAAACATCTGCCCTATGTGTCGCTTGCGACACGAAAGGAAGGAACAAACTAACTAACTAATCTCTTCTTTATTTCTACCATACAGTCTCCTGCACCGTTGTTATTTGCTCCTAAGTATTCAAATTTATCCACACATTCTCGGAATTGTCTACTCTGATTTGAATATCTCTTGACAAGCTTCTATAATTTGTTCTTTTTTTAACTACTATTTTTAATGTGTCTTCTTTCTTTGATAATGTTCATAGTTATTTCTGATATTTACTCTTTCCTCTTCTTGCTCTTTTTGTGCAGAATATTTTTTGCAGTTATTGAAAATGTCATTTATTTTGTTTTCAAGTTCATTTAGAATGTATTCTTCTTGTATTTCAAGTAGTTTTTCGAATTTGTTTTGTATTTTGATGTTTTATTCTTTCAGTATCGACGGTATATAGTATCTGGTAATTATTGAAGTTTTTGTTGTCTTATTTTATCTTTGACTTTGCAATGAGCAACTCATGACAGTGTTGCAGTCTGCGCCTGGTAGTGCCTTGTATTAAAAGATGTTTATTTTCTATCATTGTTCTATTAATATATAATGAATATGGTTTCTGGTCTTTCCGTCTGGTGACGTCCAGGTTTATAGTCTTTTCGGGTGATTTCTGAAAAATGTATTCATTACTGCTAAGTTGTTTTCTGCAAAAAAGTTAGCAAAAACGCTCCCCATTATTGTTCCTACTGCCTAAACCGTGTGTACCTTGGTTCAAGTCATGTTGATCTCTGACATGACCTATTTTTGCGCTGGAGTCACCTAATACTATTTTTATGTCGTGTTTGTTTATTTTTCAAGCGCGAATTGTAGTTGCTGGTAAAAATCTTCAATTTCTTTTTCATCTGCCGCTGATGTTGGGGCATATATCTGTGTAATGGCGATGTTTCTTGTTGCTCCCTTTATTCTGATGGTGATTATACGCCCATTTATGGGGTAATGTCCCAATAAAGAAGATTTGATATTTTTGGAGAGGTAAAATCCGACACAGCTAGCCCATCATTTTCTGATCCGTAGAAAATACACAATATTTCATTTGTTAATGTGAAATGTCCTTTATTTATCCATCTATGTTCCGCTATGCCCAGTATGTCTACTTGTGTTTTGTTTCCATCTCAATTACCAAGTGTTGCTTACCATGTTTTAAACTTTTAACGTTCCATGTTCCCAATTTCATGTGTTTGACCTTTCTGTTTACGTTGATATCTATAACGTTCAATGAATGACCTACACCTGCTGACTTTCTGTTTATCAAGTATATGCGCTGAACATATTACATTATGGCTTCGAAACAACGACAGAAAGTTCGAAATACGAGAGAAGACAACACCTTTCACCTAAAACGTCTCATTAAAATTATGAGTGTTAGATAACAAAACAAAGTCACAAATAATGATGTGCCTCATCATGCTCAGTTATCATCTAGTATATCATCATTATCAAACCCATTATCATTTTGTCCAGCGAAAGGGTGGATGCTATTGTGGATCCTAGGTAGCAAAAGTTGTCGATTTGCTTTATATGGGTGTTGTTTAACGACTGCAAGGTGAACTCACTGTGTGCCACTAATGCAGCATCATCGGCGAAGAGAAGTTCTCTAGTTCTCTGGTGGTGAGTATTTCTGATGTTTTCGTCTTTCGTCTTTCGTCAAGCCATCTGCTCGGGGAAATCATTATTGTTGATTGTATTGAGTTTTCTGCCTATAGACATTACTTCTGTTGTTTTTTTTCAATATTGATCTTTATGTTGTGATTGATGCAGATTTCGTTGAGTACGATTATGTGATTGTACAGGTCTTCACTTGAACTGTTGAGAAGCACTGGTTGTCAGCAAAGAGTAGTTCAGTTATATCATTTGGATGGTAAGACTTTGGTGGTGTTTCTACTGCTTTTGTAATATTATCTATATAAATGATAAACAATAATATTGATAAGACACACCCCTATCTAACTCCAGATCTTTATAAAACCACTTTGTAAGTCCTGCACTTGTTCTAACTGCACTCTCACTATCTTTGTATATGGGTCTTGCACAGTCTAATAATGTTCCTTTTATTCCATACTTTTCTAGAACACTCCAGAGTAGTTTTATATTTATTCGGTTGAAAGCATTCTCCTAATCTATAACAACAATATTCATTTGGTTTTTGTTTTCTATTGTCTTTTTACTAATTTGTCGTAGCGAAACTATTGCATCTGTACATCCTCTTCCTTTTCTAAACCCGAACTGTTCCGGAACTACCCGAACTATACACCGGATCCACAAAAGGTCTTATCATTTTCTCAATAATCTTATCGATCATTTTACCGACATGACTAAGCAGGGAGATACCTCTGTATGCGACACAGTCTTACTTGCTTCCTTTTTTCTTATATATTCGTACAATGATGGTCCTCTGTCAACCTGTTGGTACAGTTCTTTTTTTCCTAGCCTTTCTGAAGAGGTGAAGTAACCAAGTTACTCCAGTCTCTCCACAGGCCTGTATTGCTTTGGTTGTTATTCCATCAATTCCCGTCGATTTATTCTTTGGGTTATTCTTGATAACTTCTCTTAGGTCTTGTTCCAGGATTTCAGGTTCTTCTTATTTCGCGTATTTCTCTTATTCAACTAGAGTTATTTCTCCCGTTACAATAGTACCTATTTACTAAAAAAGAAAATACACTCTCTTGTACGGAGAAATAAAAAATATTTTCGCATATTTTTTTCCTCATTGGATTCAGCCAGTATTGTAACCTTAATTGTTGATTCGCTTTGTTTGAATACACTGTTCTTGAATGGGTGGCTGAAACCGCATAAGGCGATCGTTGATCCTTCAATTCAATGGACTTCTCCATCAATTCGAAAAACTACCCCAAAATTTTAGCGTTGCAATCTCTGAAAAACCAATTAGCTTTGGGGCTTCTGGTAACGACCGGATAATTTAACGGGCATCCCTGCGCCTATTCTTTCTTCCTGACGGCAGAATCGAGCATCCACGGTTGCCGGTTGATTCGCCACGCGACTAATTGCCACAAAATGGTCATGGACGTTTGACGGACCAAACCAAACGTTTTGACGAAAGCCGAGCTGGGTCTCCACGGTCGAGCAAGTTTTCCCGGGGGTGAATCGCACTTGAAAAGATGGAGTAAACCTCACGCCCATGCAACGTAATCTCCCAGCGATCGAACATCCGAGTTTTGATTAATATGGCAACGCTCTCTCGTTCTATTTTTCCCCCTCTTATTTTTTTCCCATTCCATTAATGTAGAACTCTTCTCCGTAACCCACGATATAATTAATTACCGCTTTTACTTCCCCTTAAACATTAGCGGAATTAGCTCCCCTACTCGAATTTTGACCGGATGACTTTAACCTTTCAGCCTTACTGGCAGACCCAGCTACTGTTCTCAAGATGGCCACCTTTTACGACGATTGGCTGCTAGAAATGTTGCTCCGGGGATTTCCTTTCGTGTTATTTACTGATCAGAGGAGAATTGGAAGCGTTTAGTGTTTACTGAACTAACTGTTCTCCTCAGAATTCTTATAGTCCCGTTATGCGTTTCAGCCAGTACATAATTTGATAGGGCAACGCATGTCAAAAGTATATTCAAACAAGTGTTACGAACGGAATTTCAAATGTGCTAATCACATGAATATATATATATATATATAAACTCCGTTTATCATTGCTTCATTTGTTATCATCAGCAAATGTTATCTCCGCATTGAATGCTGGCAGCTTTATATCCTGAAACATTATCTTGGCAGCTTTATATCCTGAAATATTATCTTGGCAGCTTTATATCCTGAAACATTATCTTGGCACCTTTATATCCTGAAACATTATCTAGGCAGTTTTATATCCTGAAACATTATCTTGGCAGCTTTATATCCTGAAACATTATCGTGGCAGCTTTATATCCTGAAACATTATCTGTCTATAGCCCTGGTGCTACATCCTTGCAGGCTGTATTTTGTCCATTTAAACATTTTCTATAAATTTACATTTCTGTCTATCTCTCGTTCGTCATTTTTCCTTGAAAATATTTTTAAATCAATGTGTCATATGCGTATTCTTTAAAATGACCAATATATATATATATATACAGTAGAACCCCGATATATCGAAGTTCTCGGGGAAATTGAATTAATTCGATATATCCGAGTTTCGATATAACCGTTTTTTATTAAATGCAATGCTCTAAGAACTTGCAATGTCAAGCCGACTTCACGAGTTATGAAGCGCGCTTCACGAAGCTGTGAGCTAGGCCTACTATACATTTCTTTTTAAACACGAGATAAAAAGTTGTTTTTAAAGTTAAATAATAAAAATTGGCAGTACATTTACATACCTGTAAGTACATGTATATACAGCTGTAGTCATATGGTGATACATTCAACTTTGGCAGCAGTCTCAATTAAGTCCAGTATACATGTATGTATCTTTTTTGAAGAAGTCCGTAATTGATTTCTGCTGCATCGGACGTGAGCTAATAACAATGTTCTCCAGGTCTGCTACCATTTTAAATCCATTTTTCGTATCCGCGTTGCTACATTCCATCCAGTTACGCAAAACAGCGTAACCTTACATAACATGACCTTACAGCAGCGTCATAGTAGCAGTCCCATAAAGATTATCATTTGGCCAAATGACGAGATTTTGGTTTGTTGTACGGCTTGTAAATACAGTTTGGCAATGTCCAACATGTGGGCCGCGGACCTGATATTCTTTGACATGATAGGTCAGCAAATCTTTGTCTGTTTCGGACTTCGATATACACGTCGATTCATTACCAAAAGGCCACCGTGGAACTTCGCTATAAGCGAAATGGTGCAAACCCGACTTCGCTATATCCGTAATTTATTAGAGGGATTAATGTTACCTATTGCGCGGACTATTTAAAATATTCGCAATAACCGAATGTTCGAAATATGCGAGTTCGATATATTGGGGTTCTACTGTATATATATATATAGGTAGCATATCCTATTCAGGACCTGGCTATCAACCCAGCATTTTTTGGCAGTAGTGATTTTCTAGGCAATATAAATACGTCAGTAGTTTGCCAGTGCTTTATGATCGGTCAGGATGCACAATTGCCTGTGGCGGAGATCAAACTTGGTACCTTGGCCGTCACAGACGGGCCCTGTACCATCCCGCTACATACATATATATAAACATTATAATTAACCTTTCATATAAGTGATGATATACTTAACTTTTCAATCATCTCAGACTTGTGGTGGTGTGTCTCTCGAGTATGAGCGAGGGTGACTGAACTGATTACTCTGGCATATAAATCCCTGCGACATTTGGTACAGTATTGTTTTTGTTGGACAACTGTATGTTTGCTTCGCAGATATTTGTTTCTAACTGATTGTTTTCTCCGTGTCTCTGAGATTTGATTCTTCTTGGTGAAATAGGAACACCTTCACTGAGATACAGATTTCCAGGACGTGATTTTGTGGAAAGATTTGCAGCATATCATGTTCAGGACGTAGCCATCAACCCAGCATTTATTTGCTGTAGTGATTTTGTAGGTAATAGAAATACATTCAGTATTGGTCATTGCTTTCTGAACGGTCTGGACGCGCTACTACCTGTGACGGGATTCGAACCCGGTACCTTAGCCGTCACAGACGCACACTGTACCACGACGCTAGAGAGACGAACCAGCAATGCATAGTTGCTTGAGATATTGTCTCTAGGTTTCAGTATCATGAACTTTATCTTGACTTTTACAGTAGTTTAAATATACAATTTTGTAAGAGCTTAAAGACGTTTTCTTCTCTGTCAATGAAGTTCTAATATCCATTTATATTGTGCACAAAACCAGTAAAGCTCATCTTTTTCTTGACGTCATTTGTAGAGCTGAAGGTGACACTAGTCAGACCCTCATTGGTCGCCCATTGACTGGGCAGCTGAAGTTGACACTAGTCAGGATGTGTTTGGTCGCCCATTGACTGGGGCAGCTGAAGTTGACACTAGTCAGGATGTGTTTGGTCGCCCATTGACTGGGGCAGCTGAAGTTGACACTAGTCAGGATGTGCTTGGTCGTCCATTGACTGGGCAGCTGAATGTGACACTAGTCAGGCCGTGTTTCGGAGCACACTGACTGGATATCTGAACACTTATGGGTAAGTCCGAGTGTTATGATTCTGATGTATAATTCAATGACCTGTGCACTTGACCCTCTAAAGGCTTATAGGTTACTCCGAGTGTTATAATTTTGATGCATAACTCAACTACCTGTGCACTTGACCCTCTAAAGGCTTACGGTATAATATATAAACTTGTATAAGACATCATGCTTGAATCGCATATGTCAAGCCGAAAGTCGGAGATATCGCATCTAAGCTGTAAACTACAGCACATCGCATTCTCTTTTCTCGACTGCATCTCGCTAATCTCCAGGAGTATAAGAATAAACGCAGATAAAGTATAAGATATGAACATTATTTTTTTCTTTAATCACATATCAATTCCTGTGAGTTTATGTATTCACGATTCCAATCGTTATTGTTGTATTTTTTCTTCTTCTTCTTCTTCTTCAGTGTTCATTCTCAAACTCCTGCTGGATCTCTGTTATAGCGGGACCATGATCCATTCTAGATTTCCAGCAGGATGTAGTCCAGAGAACGGAAATGCGTTGTGTCTCCGTTCTATTTGCGCCAATGGCCCAACACATCCGTCTTTGGTGGAATTTGTAGTGGTTTAGCAATGTGCCTTGTATTTAAGAAGTCAAAGGCTCGACACCGGCGCTTGACGACTTGTTTGCAAGGGCATTTTTCGAAAATTCTGTAGATTATCAGTTGAAGTTACGGAGTTACGAATTATGAGTAGCCCTTTTGGCCGACAGTTTACTGATCTTTTTAGAGGGGCTGAGTAGAAGTAGGAAAACTCGAGTACAATGAAGTCAGTCCTCCACACGTATTTATTCTTTATTAGATTGTTCATGTTACTGAAAGTGTAAGTGGGACTTGAAATTCAACAATATTTGAAATGCAATGTCTTATCATTCAGTCAGGATATATTTATTTGCATGAAAGATTTGTTTTTTTTTAAGCAACAAGAACTGGAAAGTTTATCTTAATTTTGCCTCCCAACCACAGATCTATCATAAACAATGAGTACTCCCGTTTGATAGCCTTACAAGCTCTGAGATACGCCACATCCTGCTAGAAATCCAACTACACACACCACCAGATTATGCTTTCTTTATTCAATTCCTATAACGTCAAATTTTTTTTGTATTCTGTTTATGCTATTTGGGTGCCATAAATAAATAGGAAAATTTGATAGCTCCCAAAATTATGTAAAATGGACGCTGGCAAATGACTTAATCTGATAGGCAGTTTCAATACTGAGAACATAGTCCAGGGAGTTAACCCAATTAGGACACACTAAAACAATTTTGTGGCTCGAAATCTTATTTCCAGAGAATCGCTTTCTCCATATAAACCGGCGTTTGTGTTCTAGGTTTCAGAGTCCAAGACGCAATGTTGTCTAGAATGTTGCAACTTACTCATGGATTTTTTGAGTTGATCTTCAGTTTATTTTCAGAGGATGTTCCACTGTTTTCAGTGTTGTATTGCTGTGTTTTCACATTCACGTTGGATATAATTCCTGGATTACGTTTGTGAAATATGTGCACCTATGTGACTAGGGTTTTATCCATATTCGGCTCTGTGACGGGGAGGCATAGAGCAATCCTCGAATCACCAAGGTACATGGTTCAATTTCAATCGCAGGCACATCCGAGCAATTCAGAAAGCAATACCACCCTACAGAACGTAAATATTGCTTGGCAAATCCTTCAAAATTCTGGGTTGATAGCTACATCCTGACTAGGACATGCTATCAACTTGTTATGGTAAGATATTGTAATGTTGTTATTTATTTACTACTTTTGAATGTGTTACATTTTCTTAGATACAGTAATGATTGAGGTAAGATACCTTAGACACAGTAATGATTGAGGTAAGATACCTTAGACACAGTAATGATTGAGGTAAGATATCTTAGACACAGTAATGATTGAGGTAAGATATCTTAGACACAGTAATGATTGAGGTAAGATATCTTAGACACAGTAATGATTGAGGTAAGATATCTTAGACACAGTAATGATTGAGGTAAGATATCTTAGACACAGTAATGATTGAGGTAAGATAGTTGAGTTATGAATCGCCGTCATGTCATTTAAACCATAAGTGACCACTTGCCAAGCTAGTGGTTAACCCAAATCCTCGTCGTTGTGTCACCTTCAGCATGCACTCTATAAAGATGGCGAGATTCCTCGATCTTCCCATTACATGATACCTGGTATCTATTCCATATATTATTATTTTCAAATGTCTAGGGACGAGTGAACTAGAACCCCTGTGTTATGGTCAGTGAGAGAACGACTTGACCATTATATCATTTTGGGTCTTCAGTTCCTTGATTACTCATCTCTAATTCCAGGAGGTTGTGTACATTTGTACACCCGGCTACTACCTTGGTATCTATAAGTGTGTACATTTGTACAGCCTGCAACTACCTTGGTATCTATAAGTGTGTACATTTGTACAGCCTGCCACTACCTTGGTATCTATAAGTGTGTACATTTGTACAACCTGCTACTACCTTGGTATCTATAAGTTTGTACATTTGTACAACCTGCTACTACCTTGGTATCTATGATTGTGTACATTTGTACAACTTGCTACTATCTTGGTATCTATAAGTGTGTACATTTGTACAGCCTGCCACTACCTTGGTATCTATAAGTGTGTACATTTGTACAGCCTGCCACTACCTTGGTATCTATGAGTGTGTACATTTGTACAGCCTGCCACTACCTTGGTATCTATAAGTGTGTACATTTGTACATCCTGCCACTACCTTGGTATCTATGAGTGTGTACATTTGTACAGCCTGCCACTACCTTGGTATCTATAAGTGTGTACATTTGTACAGCCTGCTACTATCTTGGTATCTATGAGTATGTTCGATACAAATCAGGGTTAAATATATCGCCTATCTTCAGTAATCCAACTACTTCTTAGCTTTTGTTGTATTTCTCACTATTTCTTGATTTCATTTTCTTCAGCGGTCAATTGCGATCAACTTTAGATAACTTCGCAGCAGTAACGACATTGTCATCAAGCCAACTCACAAGGAGGGCACTTTAGTCATCTGGCGTAAGGCCCTCTATCGGAAAGAGGGTCTAGGACGGTTGTCTAATACCTTCGTATATGGGTATAAGTGACATATTCTTCCCAGACAGTTGTCTTCTTCGTTGATACTATGAACGCTTCTCTGTTCCAGGCAAGCAGGCCTGCATTGTCTAGAGACATGTGTCTACATTCTTCGATGTCGCAGGTCCATCCACTTCTTCTCTCACCTGGCACTCTTCCCTCTAGAATCAGACTTTCGATACCATCATGTCGCTTTAAGTGTCCAAGATACTGTAGTTTCCTTCTTATGATGGTATTTAAAAGGTATCCTTCATTTAGTTTCAGTAATTTCCACATTTCACTGTTCTTCTTTTTCTATTTCCATAATATTCGTAGGATCTTTCTGCATTACTTCATTTCAAATGAATTTATTCTTTTGGATATTGTCTTGTTTAAAGTTTCTCTACAAGGCCATATATGCAAAAGGGTACTGTTGTACACCACAAAAATACAGTCTCTTCTACCGTCAAGGACTTGATAGCTGACAACCCCATCTTCACTACAGCAGAAGCTCTATGTATCATTGAAAGAAGTTTGAGTAAGCCTGCATTTTATTTGCAACCTAATATTTGCAATATCTACAATCCTGACAGACCTATTGTTTCTTCTTGTTCCTTTTCTACGGAACGCATCTCTGACTTCCGATTGTCTTTCAACTGTTAGTGGAGCAGCTCCCTGCATTCCTCAAGAACACCACCATGTCTTGTTTATCTTGGCCTCTATTTCGGTGTCCGCCGCTCCCACTTATCGTTTCTTTCTACTTGATGCCTGCTCACTTTACACCTCCACACCACACTCAGAGGTTCTCAAGACCCTGAAGTTCATCCTGGACAAACATCTTCATCCCTCTGTGTCTACCTCTACTCTCATCCATCTTGCGCTGCTGTACTCACTTTCCTTCACTATGAGTTTGATGGATACTTCTACAACCGAATCAGTCGGGTCTCCATGGACACGAAGATGGGATACAGCTTTGCCTACTTATTTACGGGCTACTTTGAGAACCGGGTCTGGGACTCATATGGTGGGCCTTTCTCGTCATGTCCCATGGGTAAATCAATGATGGGGTCGGAATCACTGACATGTCTGAAGCTGATCTGTTATACGTTATACACTTCATCAATAAGTTTCACCAAGCCATCAAGTTCATATTCGAGATCTCTATGTGCTATGTAAACTTCCTTGACATATCGTCTCCATCCAACCCTCTTGTCTTAGGACATCGGTACTCTGCAAACAGATTGATGTCCATAGCTTTCCACTCTCCTCTCACCTCTCTACCTGTTGTGATTCCCTTCCATTTTCTCAACTTCTCCTTTTGCGGCTTCTGTGTACTGGGGAGGATGACTTTATTGAAAAAGTATTTTCTTTCGCTGTTGCCTATACCGTTTAGGGACCCACTTTTCCCCCGTTTCGAGTACAAAGGGTATCCTCAAAAACACTTGGATGTCTTCCTCCAGAGACAGGGTGAAACTTGTTCTCACCGTGCACCCCGTAACTCCACTGTCCATCATGTCCTATTCTGACACTTTTCTCTTTTTTTAGCTGGATTCAAAGATGGGTGATATGTTCCGCGACACCCCCCCCTTTTCCAGTGGTGTCTTACAGACTTGACAAGAACCTCATGAACCTATTGGTCCGGAGACATCTGAAGCCTAAAGTTTCTAATTCATTGATTATATATATATACACCGGTCAAGATGGCGGGCACTTTGGATATCTTTCGGCCAGCCTCTAGACCGGGTAGTAGTTTTTTCGGTGTTTCAGTGTATTTCTGATGGAATACGTGATCTCTACATCTGAATGCGCTAGATTAGAACACAGTGTAACCATTTAGTAAATCTGAAACAGCGATGTGACAGATCTAGCAAATTGACAGCGACGAAACACACTGCTCATAGAAAATGAAGAGTGTTCAGGAGACGATAAATTTAAAAAACGATTAAATTTGGATCCATTTACATTTGTGGATTAAAGAACAAACTGAAGATCTAATAGAGAAAATGTAAAAAAACGAAACAAACTACTAGGACTAGCAGCCACAAGAATTAAGGGCAAGACAACACAAAATTACACAAAGACTACACATTACTCTACTGCGGTGTAAACCGGAATACGAAATCAAAATATGGTGTAGGTTTCATCCTTGACCCTGCGATCTCTAAAAATATCATAAACACGATATTTGTGAGCGAATGGTTGATCACAATAACCGTTACAATAAACAACGAAAACATATGATTCATTCAAACCTAATCACACTGTAATGCACACAACATCGACACGGAGAAGGAACAATATTTTGATAACATTAATGATATAATAAACAACAACACAGAAGAAAACTTATTCGTATTTCTAGATTTTAACGCACCCTTCGGATTAGAAAAATATGGATTAGAAGAATACATTGGACTCTTCAGAGCCAAAATAAACAACACAAATGACAACGGCTACAGATTAATTGAAATGTTATTCAGCACAACCTATTTATATCTAACACATTTTTCACACACAGGGAATCCTAAGTTCACACCTGGTACACGTGAGACGATTTAAACTGCACTAGCCAGGTAGGCTTTATATTAAGAAGAACTAACAGAAGGAAAATAACAAACGCACGAGCGATAACAAACATGTGTTAGACACCGATCATAAAACAGTAATAGTAGCTGTAAAAAAAAAAAACAGAAAGGGAAAGAAAAAAAGATAATAGCAAATATAAAAAACCGACACAAATTATAATACACAAACTTAAGGACAACATGACACGGGAGCAATATACACAAAAAATCACAGAAAAATTCCAAATACTACCAGTAGTTTTACTACTACAAATTAATTTAATTATGTGACAAGGACACCGGTGTCAGCTTACTAAGGCGCCATAATTCATAGTATTGACGCTGGCTGAATGTGACATTAGTCAAACGGTGTCTCATCAACCCACTGGAAGTACGAATGACAACGTATGGGTAACGTTGCGTAGGATGACATCGTTTCAATCGTGACAATTTTAAAGATGACAACTTTACAATCATAAAAAAATAGTTTGGGTCGCGGTTCTGGGTATCCAGACACTACAACTTGCTGAGTGCACAGAAACATGGCCAACTTTAGATTAATTAAGATCTGCACACGTCAAAATGTTTATTGTAATGTTTACCACATCATCCCTATGTATTCCGTTGGTCAATGAAAAATACAGACCTCAATTTCATGAAAAAAGGGAAACTGTATTTATAATGAAATAATAATTGAAAATAACTGTTGAAAATAAAAATAATATTAGATAGTGCTAAAATAATAATAACAAGACCCATAACCCGTCAGGGTCGTAGTCGTCGGTCGACTGGAGACGTCCGCATAAAAAGGTTGAAGATCGCTTTAACGTCTATGTCAATGCTAACCTCCATTTTGAAAAGCAACATCAGTGTTAGAGTCCGCCAAGACGGATGTGTCGGGCCATTGGCGCAAATAAAACGGTGACACAACGCATTTACATTCTCTGGACTACATCCTGCTGGAAATCTAGTTGGACCATGGTCCTCCTCCAAGGAGATCCAGTGGAAGTTTGAGAATGAACGCTGAAGAAGAAGAAGTGTTAGAGTGAAAATCAAATTGTGTAACACTAGTGCTTTCTCTTGTGCTGCATGGTCGTGATAGTTGGAGACTCACTGCGGACATGGAGAAACGACTACATGCTTTCGTATAAGTTGTCACAGACGAATTCTACGAATTTCTTATAGAGAGCATAAGACAAATGTGTACATAATAAATAAAATAGAGATGTTTGCAAGTCTACAAGAACCATTCCTTTCAATAGTGAAACGACGAAAACTAGAAAGTATGCAGACATGATTGCTTGTCAAAAACAATCGTCGAAGGAGGAAGAAGCATAGGAGGGAAAATAAAGACATGGATAGACAACATCAAGGAATGAATAGGACAAGATTTTTCCTCACTCATCCACATCTTTTAAGAGAGAAATCGCTGGAGAACTCTGTGTGCTGAAGCATCCAATGTAGTACTCCTAAGACCCTGACAGGGTATGGGTTTATAGATAGATAGATGCTACGCTTATCTCGCAGGTTTTCTGCTGTCAGTGAACTTGTCTCGTGACTTCGCATACGTCATTTCCCCCTCCCTCGTGTCCTCGGGTACTGACCCTAATCACGATCCTCATCTTGATGTTACGTGGTTGATGCTATGATTGACCACTGGTGAAACACCAGATTTGGCTCATGTGGGGAAATATTTCTATGGATATCTTCTTATTCCATGCTCATTTTCTCAATCCTATTGGTTAGCAGGCTACAGTCCGGAAAAAGATAACGCTGTGTCATGTTTTATAGCTTGGCTACACTACTCGTGTCGGCCAGTCGGACTCGTTCATCTTTCGACAGGACTCATATATCTTTTGGTCTGACTCAATTAACTTTCAGTCTGACTCATTCATCTTTCGGTCTGATTCATTCATCTCTCGGTTTGACTCATTCAACTGTTGGTCTGATTCATTCAATTTTCGGTCACGCTCATTGAATTTTAGCATGGCTTATATAGTCACTTCGAACCTCTATGAGATGATACAGTAATCCTATATTCCTTCAAAAAAAAAACCTTCTTAGTCGACATTAGTGTTACATAAATGGCAGGTAACATTGTCGTATGAATTTGTTTCACTTTCGGACGACAGTAAAATATATAGAATATGAGAAAATTACAACAATGAATGATGTGCACATTTCGTAATTAGGAAAATACAACAATGAACGATGTGCACATTTCGTAATTAGGAAAATACAACAATGAATGATGTGCACATTTCGCAATTAGGAAAATACAACAATGAATGATGTGCACATTTCGTAATTAGGAAAATACAACAATGAATGATGTGCACATTTCGCAATTAGGAAAATACAACAATGAAGGATGTGCACATTCGGATATGAGAACAATCTCAAGTAATAAGGAGATAGTATACTTGTCCCAGATAAAGCTTCTTTCTGTCAGCAATAATTTCTATGAGTGCTGAAACATCTTGTAAAATCATCGAATATATTTGCAAATACACAGGCTCACAGCTAAATTAAAGAAAAAAATATATAAACAGTCAGTGCCGTAGATATTTTTTTCAGTAGGAACGAAGGGGGGGGGGGATTGCAATGATGAACGATGTGCACTTTTGAATATGAGAAAATTACGGCCATAAAAGATGTGCACATTTCTATATGAGAATATTAACTACTTTATATCTGTTATATAAATGTAAGCTGTAATAAAATTTCATGGGTTTTATATTACAAAATGTCATTTCAAATATCGATAGAACGATCTGCAGAAAAAACAATTAGACAACAGAGGGTAATTAAAAACACCAGGTAAAGAAGTTTCGCAAATTACTAGAATAGCATAAAAACCACACACAAAATGTTCTTTCCACTAAGAAGCAGGTACAAGACAACAGAATAGCACATTGCGAGTAATGGATGACAATGTCAATGATCACCTCACAATATTAAATAAAAACATAAACGATGAAAGAAGGTGAGGAATAAATGGTAATATTAAAAATTGAAGAGACAAGGTGGCAACGAAACGAATAGGAAATTGACTGGACACAGCAGGATATTGACATGTATCTATTTTATTTACACTCAGAACACCTCTTATGGTGAGTTACGCTCATTTCAACCGCGGCGGAAGTGAGTCCAATATGGGTTATATCAAGCTATTCACCATAAAAAAATAATGGACTCGAACCTCAACTCCGATGGATTACAGTGAATATATTGTAGAACTTTATTATTTTGCTACGTTGGGGGGGGGGGCAGAGAGAATAGCAAGTAATACAGGGAGAACATAATAACAAGAATGTGACCAGCTATACATATATCACGAGGTCACAAATGAGGGATTAGTGTGGGACTAGTTACCCCAATCCATAAGAAGCAAATAATGATTCAGATGTCATGCTAAAGTTTGATGTGTTTTCACAAGAGGCACAGCTATTTTATCTGTGTTGTGAAACATAACACAGAGGATTTCGTTCTCTAGGTGACATTCTGCAAGATGTCAATGAAGATACAGAAAATGAAGATGAAAAAAATAATGCGATAGACAGTAAGATTATTCAAAATATGTATCTCAGAAATTCGTAGCAACCATTATTGAGTGCGTGATTAAAGAACTGTATTACCAGAAATTGAACACTACGGCTCAAGCTATTAGCTATTTACCCCTAAACCTTGGATAAAAGGACAGTAGCCCACTACCGATAGATATATGTATGTATGATCTTTTGCTTCTTGCAGACGGTCACTAAGCAATAAAAAGAAGCAATCCGTTGAATATTTTCTCAGGAATGTGTCTTTTCAAGCGATCATATCACAGCAACGGAAGATTTTTGTTTGTGCTTTTCTCTTTTTTCTTCCATATCTTTAAACAAAACTGGAAAGTGGGAAATTAGAGGCAACATAGATGTGGTTCTACAGAAGAATGCCGATAATACAATGACTTGCCAGAACACCTAATGTATAGGTGTTGAAAGAGTCAAATGCGAAACGGACCTTAATCAACAATATAAGAAAAAGGCAATCTTCTTTTTTTGGCTACTTCATGAGACAGGCAGGTTTAGAGAACATAGTCACAACATGCAAATTGAAGGCAACAGAGACAGAGGGCGACAACTTGTGAAAATATTAGACAGTTTGACAACCTGGCACGGCAAGGAAACAACAACGACTTTGATACATAATACTGTGAACAGAGAGCTATGGAAAGCCATGACCGCCTATGCCAGCCGGCATGGCACCAGATGATGATGATGATCTTTAAACATATTATTTCTGAAGAAATCTGCTCCTGCACGCAGATTCTGCCTCCAGACATCCTGAGTTTCGGCCGTGTTTCCTAGTTTTTGGATTCTATGTGAAAACCTTTCATTGATAATTTTCAGATGTCTTTATACCTCAGCTTTGGTCTATCGCGGACTCGATGGCCTTCAGCCATCTCCGCGAATAGTAAGGGATAAATCAACCAGTGTAGGGTAACAACCCTAAACAGGAAGTAGGTGGCTGGGGTAACACAGGGCAAAATGTCAAGAAATACAAAAATAGGTAGGTGTCAAGATTTCTCATAATATTCCAGCTCTCAAGATCCTCCTACGGGACTTCTCTATCCTCTCATCTGATCGCCTTACCAAAGAGGCGTTTCCACAACCACCTCTTGTGGCTTTCCGTCGAGATAGGAACCTACGGGACTCTCTGGTTCACTCCCACCTCCGGCCGGCGGGACCTCCTACCGGTACCTCTCCGTGCCACCGCCCGTGCCTCACGTGCCCGTTTGTCTACCTTACCTCCTCTATCCGATTTCCTAAATCGGTATTTCATATCCATCACACTTTTTCCTGTGTCTCCCGTAATGTCGTGTACGTGATAACTTGCAAACGCTGTAACCTGATGTACATTGGTGAGACGGGTAGATTCCTAGCCACTAGGTTTGCTGAACACTTACGGGATATCCGTAACTGTGGATCTTCTCCGGTGGCCCTCCACTTCAACAGCAATTCTCACCGGGGGGCACAGGACATTCTGGTCACTGGCCTGGTCTCTTGCCACTCTGGTGACCGGCAACGTTTCTCATTAGAGAACCGCCTTATTCTCAACCTTGGCACTCTTAAGCCCCATGGCATCAATGACCAGTTATACTTTCAATAATCTCTTAACCCCCCAACCACCCCCCACCCCCCCCCCCCTTTTTTGCCCCCCCCCCTGCTCTGCCTCCCCGCTGCTCCTATAATCTTTACCTTACCATTATTTCTTCCTGCTCATCTCCTTGATACTGTTGCTCTCTATTGTGGTGACTCGGCCGGGGCCCCCACCCAGGGTTTGCGGCTACGGTGACATGTCACGTTGCGATTGGTGTGTTGGTGGGTGGTTACGCCATGGGACTGGGACCGGTGCAGCTTCATCCGGGGTGGGTCTGTTGCGGTTTTGTACGTCGGTTTGATGGTTGATCTGTATCCCCTCGCTACCCCACTCTACTCTCACTCTACGGGTTGTTTCACCCATGCTTCATTCTCCTCTCCTCCTTTAGATTCTTTGTCATACTCTGTCTACTTTCTCTATTTCCATTGCTTAGGCCTATGTCCGCTCTTTCTCTTGTGCCATTCTCTGTGGCCCGTGGGCGACACCACGTACCTATTATCATATTTCTTCTGGCCACTTTCTTATCAATTGGGGCGGCTACCCATACAGTTACGTAGCATGTGGTATGTGGTGACTGTTTGATGACTGAAAAAAAAAAAAAAAAAAAAAAAAAAAAAAAAAAAAAACTTTGCAGCGCCAACAGGCTTCCTGCTTCACACGACTTGGATGGCTCGGATGCAGTGGTTCCCCCATATATATTTATGGAGCCAGCGTGCAGTACGGGCAACGCCCCCAAACGGGTTGCAACGTACGGTTGGTCTCACACAGATGCGAACCTCGTTTCATCGGACACTTCGCTCCCCACGGTGCATGCCCCAAACCAAGGGATCGTGTATCGTGGCCAGAGTCTCTGTCCTTTGATCGTTGTTCCCATAGATGAGCTAGTGTACAGTGCGAGCAATACCCACATAGGGGTTGCGACGTGCGGCTAACTCATCCCTTTATCATCATCGGTTTATGCGACCGGTCTCATTTCCCAACACCTGGCCTACAAGGTACTTGTCGTTGTGGTTGTGACCTTGGTCCATCTTCCGTCACATTTTATTTGAACCTCTGCTACACCGACCTCCTTTTACTGCGACACTGTGGACAGATGACCCTTATTTTGTCACCTACGACGCTACGACCCTCCACTTCCTCACATGATTTGGCTGTAACTCCGGGTCTGCCTCCTCCCGCTATGGTCTTCTTTTCCTGTCTCCTTATTCCCTATCTTCTCTGGTGCCCTTATCTCCGGCACCCTCTTCCTATGTCTCGCTATATCAGCCTGATACCATCTCACGACGTGCTTCCCCGTGATAGTCCCATACCCTCCCTTGTTGTACCCTCCCTGTGTCCTCTGGGCTCCCTCCCACCCGCACTTCACTTTCTTGCGTGACGTATCTCCGTCTAGGGGATTTCGTCGATCCACCACGACCCTTTTTTTTTTTTTTTTTTTTTTTTTTTTTTTTATTTACCTCTGCATTTGTCTTATACTCTGTCTTCTTTCTCTATGGCTATTTACCTATTTACTTACGCCCCTTTACTCTCATCAGTTGGTATGAACTGTGACCATACCAGGATATTGTCTTTTCTATTGTTCCCCTTTCGCGGGTGTGTTTTCTTTTCACTTCAGCGCCTCGGGTACCGTCTATTACTGTGGCATGTCTTTATTTTTCTAACCTGTACAAATACGTGCTATCATGACCCTTGACAGGAATCTGACTTTCACTGTCCATTCTTTACTTTATTGCCATTATGCGTGTGCTCATTCACATGGGAGGACCATAGACTAGTCGCTGCATCAGTTAAGTTATTTTACTACCATTTTATTCTCATATATCACAAATAAACTGCTCATATTCTCTTCCTTCTGTTTGCTCATTTTCTTTTCTGTTCCTGCCGATTTTGGCCTCTTTTTCTTTCTCCCACCTGATCCCTCGTATCATCTCATTTTGCTCTTCCCTTACATCATGATTGCTTGTCTGTAGCATTCATTCTCTGTTGCCACTTTTGAGGTGATTATTTTTATTTTATTTTAATGTAATTTACTTGCTACCATATCTTTTCCTTTGTTCATCTCACATTCTTCAGCCTACTTTCTCCTTCCTACGTACTACTAACTTCTCCCCATACGTTTTTCTCACCTGTCATGCTTCCACATCTTTTCTTCCCTCATTACCTATCTGCTATTGTCCTCATCATAACCCTATTTGTCTCCATGTAAGACTTGTTTTATTGTGGTCATTTGTTTGTCCTGATGAAGGCTTTATAGTCGAAACGTCGTCTGTCTCTGTATCTCGTTGTTAAGTTGTTTTATGTTTCATTTTGGTAACACACCTACCTATTTTTGTATTTCTTGACATTCCGCGAATAGTACTTGTTTTGGGAAGCTGCAGTTTGGTGTTCTACGGACAATGATCCAGCCAACACGATCTATTTATATTGAGTATTTCAATGACAGATGGTAGCTGAGTGCTGCGCAACATTTCCATTTTGATGATTTTGTTGCGCCATTTGATGTTTAAAATCTTACGGAGACATCTTAGATGAAAGATGTTAAGTCTCCTCTCATGTTTGATGTAGGCAGTCCATGTTTCAGATCCGCAGTATAGTGTACTCAGCCCGCATTTTTGATCTATCTGTATCTTTGTTTTCAATGTCAGCTTATGAATACATAATAAACCACTACATCTGGGACCACATGACAGGGACCCAAGGATCGCTGGATATATAACAAATCACTAAAACTTAGATCAAATAACAGAAGCCCATGTACAGCTGGATATATATTTTAAAAAACCACTAAAACTGTAAGAAATATGTGTGCATTATCTGTAACAAGAGTTTGTTTTAATATCAATACTACATAACAAAACGTGTCCTACCTGATCCAAAAACTGGTGGGGGAGGATGGTGATCCCTTGGACGCGGCATCATACTACAACTTCCTGCTGGACCAAGCCCTCCTGGATTGGATCCCATCGAAGGAAAAGGCCGAACACCGTTGTATCGACCGTAACCTTGACCCATTTGCGAGAACATATTTGCCGAATCAGGATATGAGCAAGGGATATTGCAAGGATTTCCTATCCCGGAATCCATTGATGGAAGACCGCAACTTGCAGCATCAAATCCTGATTGGTTGAGATAAGCGTAATCCATGCTCGATATATGCAAGCACTTTATAACTGTATTTATAATTTGAGAAACAAATCGGCTCTAAATATCAAAGATGGGTCTTTTGTGTCTGTAAGAGACGGTTACCTTGTCTTTGTCGAAATGAACTAAATGTCTTCTCTGTCTAAATGAAACATATGTGTTCTCTTTGCCTAATATGACAGGTGTCTCCTGTGTCTTTATGCGAAATTATTCAGATCGAATTTTTCTAATTTAAACAGATGTGTCTTTTCTTTAACAATTAAACAGACCTTTGGTCGAAAGAAGCCAATGTGCTTTATCAAATAATATCAGTCTGTAGTGTCTTCTTTTGCCTATATCAGACACGTTTGGCGTATGTACATGAATTAATCATGTGTCTCTTCAGTCTAGATTGTTAAAATATGCCCTCTGATGTAGGGTTATATTATTACTAAATTAGACATGCGTAAATTTTGAAAATAAAATGAACCACGAGTCTTCCTTGTCTAAATACTTCAGATCTGTTGTTGTTCTCTCTAAACATCCACAATTTAATTAAAGATTTTTATTATGTTCCTTTCTTGCGGTGTCAAATAGTCTGAATCGCGTCTTCCTTGGCAACGTCTTTACACGAGTGTCTTTCTCTGGTGTATTGCTTTGCGGTATCTAGTATCTCTCTTGACTAACCAGCAGTGTGAACGTATATATGCCTTGTAAGCTGAAAAATAGTAGATTGCGTTACCAAACCTGGTAGATTGCTTTACGTATTAAAAAGGAATAGAAAAAAATACTTTCAAGGACATGAGGAAAATATTAAACATCTAAACAAATCACAAACTAATACTGAGAATTACAAAATATTACATCTAATCTATATTAATGTATGGCTCATAAACATGGATAATTAGCAAACAGTTAGAAGATAGAAGTGATGCCTATGAGATGTTGAGTAATAGAATAATAGGGAGAACACAACAGATAGTGAAGAAACGAACAAAGAGGCTCTAACAAGACTTCGTATGAAGAAGAGGCTATAACAAGACTTCGTATGAAGAAGAGGTTCTAACAAGACTTCGTATGAAGAAGAGGTTCTAACAAGATTTCGTATGAAGAAGAGGCTCTAACAAGACTTCGTATGAAGAAGAGGCTCTAACAAGACTTCGTATGAAGAAGAGGCTCTAACAAGACTTCGTATGAAGAAGAGGCTCTAACAAGACTTCGTATGAAGAAGAGGCTCTAACAAGACTTCGTATGAAGAAAGAATTATTAAAGGAAATAAACAGCAAACAAATAAAGTATTTTTGACAGATTAAAAGACTGGCTAATCTTGTGCAGACAGTCTTCCTTGCGGAGATACTTGAATAAACATTTTCTTAAATCATAATAATGATGTACTTCTGCGTTAGTTTTCAAAACTATTACATCTGAACAGGGTGTATTCATGAAAACTATATATATTTAGTGTTAGTATATTGCTTGCATATATTCATGAGAACTATATATATTTAGTTTTAGTATATTGCTTGCATGTATTCATGAGAACTATATATATTTAGTTTTAGTATATTGCTTGGATGTATTCATGAGAACTATATATATTTAGTGTTAGTATATTGCTTGCATATATTCATGAGAACTATATATATTTAGTTCTAGTATATTGCTTGCATGTATTCATGAGAACTATATATATTTAGTTTTAGTATATTGCTTGGATGTAAACGACTTTGTACGTAAATACTTTCATGTAAAATGTTGTTATTCGTCTATCACAATATGATGATGACCATCTGTGGCATCTACTTCATGAAATGCAGTTACTGGTATGACTGTGTATAGGAATTCATAATTGAATAATGAGCCCTATAGTTGTCTACAAGGTACTTGAACAGTGTAGTCATGGGATTATCAATTTCGAAGTTGTTTGATCTCCCTTAAATTTGTAGTTAGTCTGCGCTGGTTAGTGACTACATTTCTCCATTCTTCGCATAATGTTGCGTCTTTTTTTTAAATTTCAGAGCGTCATGTAACTGTATTAGGCCTATACAATATCTTCCCACGTGTTATGTAACTGTATTAGGCCTATACAATATCTTCTCACGTGTCATGTAACTGTATTAGGCCTATACAATATCTTCCCACGTGTTATGTAGCTGTATTAGGCATATACACTATCTTCTCACGTGTCATGTAACTGTATTAGGCCTTTACAATATCTTCCCACGTGTTATGTAACTGTATTAGGCATATACACTATCTTCTCACGTGTCATGTAACTGTATTAGGCCTATACAATATCTTCTCACGTGTCATGTAACTGTATTAGGCCTATACAATATCTTCTCACGTGTCATGTAACTGTATTAGGCCTATACAATATCTTCCCACGTGTCATGGTTTATGCCGAACAATATCTTACCACGTGTCATGGTTTATGCCAAACAATATCTTCCCAAGTGTCATGGTTTATGCCGAACAATATCTTCCCACGTGTCATGGTTTACGCCGAAAATTTCATGAGACCCTTAAAGAGGTTTTGTAACGCCTCTCTTGGACATCTTGAAAATGGCTGCATTTCTTTGAAACAAATCTCTACATAGAGGATTGTTTTTGGTAAACGGAGATCTGTTATGCGTACTACATGACCTGCCCAACGAATTTGTGTTTGCATCAGAATAGTATCAATGCTAGGTTTATTAACTCCTTCATAGACAGTGGTATCCGGAGTCGTATTTTGCCATTTGATATCCATCACCTTTCCTAGATAAACTGTGTGCAAGTGATTGTAAAATACTAGTGATATAACGATATTGCATCTACATACACACATTTTTTTTCGAAATGAAATATATAAGGATGTTGTAGATAACACTGCCAGCGAGAAGGACCAATCATGAAGTTATCACAGCATTCAATGTGGAAGAGATTTGGCTCCGTTGGATATTTCTATAGTCTGATATTATGTGCGGTCATTGTAC
Source organism: Meghimatium bilineatum (assembly GCA_034231615.1). Classification (NCBI taxonomy): domain Eukaryota; kingdom Metazoa; phylum Mollusca; class Gastropoda; order Stylommatophora; family Philomycidae; genus Meghimatium; species Meghimatium bilineatum. The sequence continues at coordinate 62,080,372 of CM067319.1, forward strand.
AGTTAATCGACTTTGTATAATTTACGCCGGTACTATTGTTTTACAGTTTTACAGTTTTACAGCAGTGTCACTTATTATCTATTGGCTCCTAAATAACATTATATAAGAAAATAAAGATTGTTCATCTATACGAGTATAAAGAGTCATAACTTTATCAGAATTTCTGAATGAACTGCGTGGTGGTACATAACAGAATAAAGGGCAGTGCAAGACGACTGTGGACAAGAGACATCACAGAATGCTTAACCATGCCCTGACTGAAGCTGCTCAACGTGCACAGAGTCGTGATGAGTTTTAACATCTCAACACACACATAATCGTGAGGACTTAATAATTGCAAACAAGAACCAGAGGTTCAGTAGGCGTATACGACATCACGGCCTTCTATAACCAACATAGACTTGTGTCTTAGGTTGAAAAGGTCGTGCGTTAGCCACAAGCCGCTTCAATCCCCCATTTAAGAAACAACAAAGTGTAGAAGATTGACTTGTTCATACTTGGGTTTCTCTATACGTACTCCAACCCTGTCAACAGAGCAGCAAGATAGAGAACAATACGCAAATCTGTAGCATGATCCACATAGATCTCTACAAAATTCACTTGTGCACATAACGTACTACCACAGTTTGAAATTCGTTATCTCTTGAAAGAAAAAAAAGGTGAAAATTAGTAGAGGGTTGTTGTTTTTATACTCTGTTTACCCCCTATGTACTCCAACGCCAGGGAGACCGGGAGATATTCACACTCTTAAAAACAAGGCAAATGATTTACCCACTACGCCACGGCAATATCTACATAATCATTAGATAAACCTAGTGTGGTATCAACATTACATGTATATTCCAATATTGCCAGGTTATATCAACCCACTTCGCAGATCTGGATGATTTAATCTACACAACTTCACTGTTTATGTTTTTCTTAGCTGTCAGAATAATTGACTGGGTAAAAGACAGTGAAACTTGTCCAATTCTCTAGCAGATTGTATATGTCCCCAAGCGTATGATGATTGATCGTATTCACACTTGCCGTTATGCATAAGGGTGGGAGCTTAAGTTGTCGTTCCAAGGCCAGATGTGTAGCCTTGGTTGCAATAAGCCTATGTTTGTTCTTATGTTATCTATGCACCGTTTTCTTGGTCTACCTTTGGTCTTATAACCGGGTATTCTTTTGTTACATACTCTTACTGGTATTTGGTGTGGGTTCACTCTCATAAGGTGACCGAACCATTGTACTTGCTGTCTTTCGATATATTCAATACATGATATTATACCCACTCTTTCCCTAATTCTTTCATTTCTTATTTTATCTAGTTTAGTAACCATTGTATCTTTCCTCAAACACTTCATGTCACATGTCATTATTTTCATCTGCTGCGAGCCTGTTAAAGACCACGTTTATTGGTAGCAGAGTGTTGGTATAAGGACATGATGCGCTGCTTCATATCGCAGATATCCTATATTATATATTTCTATATTCACTCAAATATTACATAATTTGCTGTTTCATATCGTTGATTGTCATTTCTATAATTAGGATTGCGAGTTGAGTTTATTATTTTTTTAGTTCAGAAAAAAATCGTGTGTTTGGAACTGGAACAATGATTTTGTTTTCGCATTGCGCTTATGTTATCATTTGCTCTACGTACGTTTATTTTTATAAAACATTAAACATGGTGTGGACATATACACCGACATGATTCATTGTCACAAACGATACTACAAGAAATAGTGGAAGATGGAAGCAGCTGAGGTCAAGGAAAGCGTGAACAGACATCTAGGACTCGACAGGTCAAGATTTTTAATCACTAGTCCGCATCGTGGAAGATAGAAATCGCTAGAGAAATATGTGTTAATGCACCCAATGTAGGACACGTACGACCCTGACTGGTTGTGGGTTTATAGATAGACATGGCACGGTCAATCGTCTCCGTAGCCCAGCAGCTAATCTGCTTGGGAATTATCTCTTACTATATGCCTTACATTATGGTAGTTAAGTACTTTGTTTATTTTAGACAAACAACTTAAATGAGTCTTTTTTGCCTACTCCACGGCCTTCTTCGATAGTGTTACCTGCTAACTCCGTCATTCATCTTGGCTGACACAACCTATCCGTGTTTTGTATTGGTCACTGTTCGTACGATTCTTGTCGCAAGTCATTAAAAATACGAATAAAGTCAGGTGAGACCAAAAAATGAATGACAGGCCGTAATGTAACCAAAGCTGGTCGTGCCCATGAGGTCACCTCTCTCATCCCTATGTGTTGCCTATGTGATAATAAAGATAACTTCCGTGACAACGTTATTCAGAAAACTAAATTAACCTAAAGTAAAATAAAATAAACTAAACATGCTTAAACTAAACTAATTAAACTAAATATTAAAAAACTAAGCTAAATTAAAGCTAAACTAATATCGTATTCTTTCTACATGTTCCAAACATCTACATGTGTTCTATTTCCAAATATCTACATTTGTTCTTTATTTATATTTATCAAAATAATATGTTAAACCATCAAACATAGGCCTGGATTGAGTGGGTGAGGGGGGGGGTGTTTAGATAGACCGGTATGGAGGTGTTTATAGATGTAAACCTACCTTCTCCTTGGATAAAAGTGAAACATTACATATTATAATTTCAAGTTAAGTTTAAAAATAGTAACCGCTAGCGCATTTTTTAAAATTTGAAACTAGTCCAAATATATTGGACTTCACATTAACGACCTTTCAAAACTGAGTGTAAATTGTTTTTAGGAATCTTTCTCCCAATACCTTAGCAAACTACTAACTAGTAGGTACATGGGAGAACCGTTCTCTCACTTCCTTAACCAACTACTAACCAATAGGCCAGTCAAAAATATTGGAAGCAAACTTCATGAAAAAACCTCTACAATACAAATATATATAATTAAAGTTATATAGTTTAAAGGCACATAACATAACATATTTTATGCAAACACACGTGTGTATATGGAAAGCAATGTTAAATTACTGAACGGTAATATTTCCTAGTTAAAAACACTGCACCAAAAAAAAGCTGTGGCAAAGTAGTAATAACGACACTAAAGTAACCCTTTTAAGATCATGCGTTTTCCCAGTGGCAACATATGGATGCGAGATTCGGACTTTAAACAAGACAATATCCAAAAGAATAACATTTTTTAAATGAAGTGATATAGAAAGATCCTACGAATATCATGGACAGAGAAAAAGAAGAACATTGAAATTCTGAAATTACTGAAACTAAATGAAGGTGGATTCTAAATACCATCTTAAGAAGGAAGTTACAGTATTGTGGACACTTAAAGCGACATGATAGTATCGACACGCTGATTCTAGAGGGCAGAGTGACAGGAGAGAGAAGAAGAGGAATACCAAGAAGACGATGGACCAACGATATCGAAGAATGTAGGTACATGTCTCTTGTCAATTTAGGCCTGCTTGCCCGGGACAGAGTATCCACGACAAAGACAACGTTCTGGGTAACACATGTCACTATATATATGTATATATGTATATATAATGAACTTGAATTCAAATCGAATGATAAAATCAGAGAAGAGACACATCAAAATTTCATCACAGATGTTATCAGAAAATGCCGTTGGTCCTACATCGGCATGTCCTACGCGCAGATACCAACAGAATACACCACCAATCTCTTGAATGGATATCTACAGGAAAAAGAGCACGGGGTAGACCAAAAGAAACACTCAGAAGAACAATAATTAGAGAAAGTAAAACAACCAATATTCATACTATTCAAGAACTGCACAGAATAGCTTTGAACAGACAGAATTGGAGAGCTCTGACCTCTGCCCTATGCGCTAACTTCAGCGCAAAAGGAAAATGAATGAATGAAATGTAATGAAGTAGGTGACACATTCTAACCGGTTCCAAGTCGATCGCAAGTATTTAACTCTATTTCCATCGCAGCAAATGTGCAGTTTCACATAATATTAGTAATGTTACTTAAACACACAATTGATGCCTAGAAATGTGATAATAATTATTTCTACAATTATCACTCGTGGTATGTTAATGATTCGCGAAATCTACATTATTGAACTTCAGGTATACTGATAGATGCTCAGTTTCTTTCAGCAGATGGCGAGAGCCTGCACACTGATAGTTTTAAGAGTTCTACTAGTAATGGAATACATTGCAACTAAATTTTCATTGGAAATTTAAACAAAAAATAAGTTAGTGAAACAGATTATGTTGTACTTTGTAAAATCAGAGAAATGATGCAGCAATACGGACTCACAACAGCCTCCTCAGTAAAAACAATAACTTACTCTTCACATAATATTTCAAAAGATAAGTGACACAAGCTCAAACTATATTAGGCACCTGAAATATATGAAATTATGGAAGCTTCAACATTTACTTTAGAAAGGAACGAAATAATGTTTACAATAATTTTACAAACAATTTTGGTTTTCACAAGTATTGCAGTTCAGCTGCAAATCATTATAAACAACTGATTTGGTTTTTTTTCAGTGTACAATGTTTGAATATCCAACATGTACACGTCGTGGTAACTGTTAGACATAGCGGCTTATTTCAACAGTTTATAACCATCACCTTGTTTATTTCAACAGCTTATAAAATCCTTGCAATACTTTGAACACTAAAACATCCAGAAATATATTTGTTTTTATAATGTTTGTTATATTAGTTAACACGATATTGTCTGTAATATCTTTTAGAGCATTTATTATTTATATCTGATCTAAGAAATTAGAAAATATGTTTCAGAATTAATGAAGTATATTTGATTTGAAGTTATTTATTTTATTACGAAGTCCGGAATCTAGACAATGTGATAACATGAAATCCACAACTGAATATTGTTTTCTCATAATCGTGTAACCAATACTAACTTAATCATTCTGAAGCCGGTGGAGAAATTCCAATCCTAATTTAATTTATCAGCCCGCGATCCAGTACCGATAAATCATTTTTATTCAAAAATGTTCCTTGATCTGTGCCGCCCCTTCCCAGTATCTTCGTATCTTTTTTTCGGATTTCCAATCCAAATTTTAATAAAACATTAAATGCACAATTTCCGGTGACCTGCTTCTGGTACTAGTTTTAGTGTAGCAAAGTTATACCATAACCCAGGAAATAACGAAAGAAGAAATGCTTCTCAATAACTATACAGACAGACAAGATCAATTCACTTAAGTGTTTCCCAAGGCATGTTCCTCTGTAGTCTTACTAACCTTCATCCAACGACCTAATTCTCCAGTGTGCACTGTCGCCCAGATCGTTTCACTGCGAGATTTGATTAGATCCCAACTCTGCCCAGTTCCAAAAAGATGCACAGCTAAATTCTATCTGCCTTATATCTAATTTAGACCCCGGTTTGGATAAAACGATCATTGAGTTTAGAAAGTGAGAAATTCGCTAAACGGCAGTGGCTTATGTACGCGCAGACGAATAATCGGATTCGTGGGGCTGTTTCACGATGTTTCCTCTGTCATAAGACCCCCACACAACAGTACCGTTCCCACACCACTCTCCGCCATTTTCCTGATCAATGTCCATCTCTTATGGTTCCAGACCATTTTTGGCACCGCCTCTAATCAATATAGCAGCCGTTAGCATAGAAGCTTTATGTGATCGTTTCTTGGCTAAAAGGCACAGGGCTCTGTTCATTGGTTGTATGCCGCTTTGAACCAGATAATCGATAATGCTTGGCATTCTGCAACCAAAACAGGTCGACGTTGTAAAATCACGTAACAGTAGAATAATTTTGATGTTAATCTTCAATTACTTAATGTTGTTGTTGTTAGCTGGTCAGCCATTTTGATTACACAAACATTGCGCCAATTCTTGTTTACAAAAAGAACAAATACAATTAATTAAGCGTGTAACAAATTGTTAACATAATCAAAACACTTATTTAAGTACTTAACAAACCCTTCATTCTATTATTTAACATCATTATCTATGGGTACCATTATGAGTGGATGACATAGTTTCTACTTCCTGGAAATTTTATGGATCTACTGCCTTGAACATGCTGGAGTTCGCGGAAATCAAATCAGATATGTTTGAATCACATGTATCTTTAGTCGGTAAATTGAATATGAACAATAGGAACACTCTGAAGTTGTTTAGCAAAGGCCTACTGGATGTGAGCACTGCGATAGATGATGCATCGGGATATTAGTGGAAGAAATGGTATTAAGTGTAACACGCTTCGAATCTGAAATGGTATCTGATACTCGGTATCTGAAATGTGGAGAGTTCAATGTATATAACAAATAGGACTAAATTATGTGTGAAGAGTTCAATGTATATAACAAATAGGCCTAACTTATGTGTGGAGAGTTCAATGTATATAACAAGTAGGCCTAACTTATGTGTGGAGAGTTCGATGTATATAACAAGTAGGACTAAATTATGTGTGGAGAGTTCAATGTATACAACAAGTAGGCCTAAGTTATGTGTGGAGAGTTCAATGTATATAAAAAGTAGGCCTAACTTATGTGTGGATAGTTCAATGTATATAACAAATAGAACTAAATTATGTGTGGAGAGTTCAATGTATATAACAAATAGGACTAAATTATGTAAATCATCATTATGCATATTCTTTCATCATCTTCTGTGAGAGACTGCAATCCTATAGGATGCTACAGACCAAATTGGCACCGGTTCAATACTAATAACAATAACCATCATCCATAAAATAGGGATATATCCTGGTATACCTCAAGGGTTGGTAATATTTGCAAGCTACTCTCACTTCAAGTTTGCAGCGATAATTGCGTATTTCAGATATTTAATTTATTTTCTATGTCGGCTCAGGTTCGCTTAGACACTACAGAGATAGTCACAGAATACCTCTCTACTAGCGATAGGGGTCTATCGAGACAATTGTCACATAAAAACACCTCTACTCACCATATCAAGACAATTGTCACATAAAAACACCTCTACTCACCATATCAAGACAATTGTCACATAAAAACACCTCTACTCACCATATCAAGACAATTGCCATAAAAAAACACCTATACTCGCCATATCAAGACAATTCACATAAAAACACCTCTACTCACCATATCAAGACAATTGTCACATAAAAACACCTCTACTTACCATATCAAGACAATTGTCACATAAAAACACCTCTACTCACCATATCAAGACAATTGTCACATAAAAACACCTCTACTCACCATATCAAGACAATTGACACATAATCTCTCTACTCGCGATATCAAACCAGTTGCTAGATTTTGTAACATGTACAAAGGTTTATAATTGTACAGTGCTATATCCAATATACATTAATGAATGACGCAGAAACATGGACAATTGTCAACTAGCTGGAAGACACAATTGACGCCTTAGAAATGTGAACATTGTTGTATGGATAAGAAGGAAGAAGCTTCTCTTATAGTCTTGGATCTGTTATCTCTTATAGTCTTGGATCTGTTATCTCTTATAGTCTTGGATCTGTTATCTCTTATAGTCTTGGATCTGTTATCTCTTATAGTCTTGGATCTATCTCTTATAGTCTTGGATCTGTTATCTCTTATAGTCTTGGATCTGTTATCTCTTATAGTCTTGGATCTGTTATCTCTTATAGTCTTGGATATGTTATCTCTTATAGTCTTGGATCTGTTATCTCTTATAGTCTTGGATCTGTTGTCTCTTATAGTCTTGGATCTGTTATCTCTTATAGTCTTGGATATGTTATCTCTTATAGTCTTGGATCTGTTATCTCTTATAGTCTTGGATCTGTTATCTCTTATAGTCTTGGATCTGTTATCTCTTATAATCTTGGATCTGTTATCTCTTATAGTCTTGGATCTGTTATCTCTTATAGTCTTGGATCTGTTATCTCTGAGAACCGTACAGGGAAAGTACAAAAGGCTTTTGCATCTAATGATAAATATTAACCAAAGATATTTAATTCAAATGTTATTGCTAATATATTTTTAGAAAGTTTATTGGAGTAATTCAAGTGTTGGAGTTCAAGCTACAGAGAAAGGTGTGGGGGAAAAAAAGGTATACAAGGATGTGTCAATATCTCGTCAATGTTTATAGAGAGAACATCATGGGAATGCAAGAAATTACAAACAGCTAAATATTTTCAACCCACTCAATATCGGAATTCACGAGATATCAGACCTAAGATATGGCAATGATAAACATTACTGTCCTAAAGCAAAAATATGTCCAGAACACTTCAATATGACAATCAATTCAACGTAACTGCGTGAAATGTAACAACAATTAGACTTACGTAAAACACAGGTTTATATTTCGTTTCAATGGGACACGACAGGCTATATATAAAACTAGTGGGTAATGATGGGCAATGATGAGTAGACAAGAAATCATAAAAATTAAAATACACAAATCACATTCAAAGTTTCAACCAAAAGGTCTTTATCAAGACACAAACAAAACATCAAAAGACGACGAATGGAAAAACTATCACAACGTCCAACGGAAATATGGAAATGATATGCCGGAAGGTCAGAAAGTACATAAAAACGTAAATATATGTGGAAACGAAACGAACAAAAAGATGAGTAAATGATGGAACAAAAAGAATAAAGACAAAGACCACACCAACCCAGTACCAGACATAAGAGTGGTCGGAATTGAGTCCAAAAGGCTTGAGTGTACCCAATTCAAAAATGAGACGATTTTCTAGAGCATACCTAGATCTATCATCGGTGGTGCAAGATCTGATGGCGGTGACCTGAATATCCAACGCACCATGATGACCATCGCCGTTGAAGTGTGTGTCCACAGGAGTGGGTGTTCTGTGCTTGATGGCATGAAGATGGTTACAAAAGCGATCGCTCAATCGTAGGCCGGTTTCCCCGATGTACTGTTTGCCACAGCGTTTACATATGATCACGTAAATGACATTACGAGATTCACATGTAAAGCCCTCATCGATGGAGAAAGTGGCCTTGGGAAATTAAATGGAGCGATCATTTCTCATTGATGCTGGTGTAAAAGGATCAATCAAATCAAACATTAGGTGCAGACAGTCAAGGTTTCTGGGGCATGTGCTGAGAAGAACACAGCTTGAGCACTTAACCACTGGAAAGATCTAAGGGAGAAGAGATAAGGGACGACAAAGAGAAAAGTTACTATAATAGATGTGCTTGTATCGTGGCACGGTAGAAGCTCACCATCCTAGCTTATTGACAACACAAGAGACAGAGAGTAGTGGAGAAACATGATCGCCTACGCCTTTCGGCTTGGCACTTGATTGATTGAGACCTAATGGCAATTGTTGTACTAAGAACTAATGACACGTGCTAGTGTTAAATTTGCGTGGTCCTCAAAGAATTTACATCTCTCCACAGTGTGTATGTGTTGTTATCTTTGTGTTTCGCTCGACCTATCAATATTCATAGTGAGAATATACAAGTTGGAAGTCTTGACTAAAAGATCATCTGTATAGATATGCTGCATGGCCTAATTCGGAAATCGTGTTGTCTCAAGTTGTGCGGCGAATATGTGTTAGCTAAACCAGACCTTGTTCAAATATCGTCTAATAATACTAATAATTAAAAAAAAATCAACTATCAAATAATCAAAAACTCAACTAACAATTAAAAAAATAGTCCGGTTCTGTGGCGAAGTGGTATAGAGCGCGTCTGTGACGGCCATAGTACCGAGTTCGATGCAATTGACAGGCCACGTGCAATTGTGCATCCGGGCCGTTCATAAAGCAATGGCAAATTACTGACGTATTTACAGCTAAGAAATGCTGGGTTAATAGCTACGTCCTGTAAAGGATATGCTAATAATAATAATAATCTTTTTAATACTGTCCTAAAGAAAAAATATGTCCAGAACACTTCAATATGACAATCAATTCAACGTAACTGCATGAAATGTAACAACAATTAGACTTACGTAAAACACAGGTTTATATTTCATTTCAATGGGACACGACAAGCTATATCTAAAACTAGTGGGTAATGATGGGCAATGATGAGCAGACAAGAAAAATTTGAAGACGATGAAGACGATGGCTAAGAAGTAGTTATATAGAACACAAGGCACATATATTCGTCCGCTAGCAAATACAGAAATATGAGTTATCAAGAACCACTATTGGCAGTGGTGAAACGACGTAAAATTGTTTGGTTTTGACATTAACGATGTCATTAACAATGACATTAACTCACTTTGTAAGATTGTTTTGAAGGGGACGGGTGATGGTGACGGATAAGATGAGGAAAAATTATTGATAGCATGAAGGAATGTTCTCGTCATTTTTTTTTACTCCTCTGAATGACTGAGGTTAGATGTGTTTGGATAATTTTCTGTGATAATGTCTACAGTGTGGCACCCCTATAAACATGACGGGTTATGGGTCTTAAATCTCGCCTGCTGCCTTCTGAATACGATAACAACAATTGTAATATGAATATGTGTTTAGCCACATCTACAAACGATCAGGATATATTTGAATTTATGATTCTTCTCGATTCGCCTCAAGACAGACGCGAACTCGGGACTTTCCAGAGAGACAGTAGAGTATCGAACCTTATCCGATAGAGAAGCTGAATGTATCAGGAATCGATCCAAATGCAAACATATTTTGTTGAGATCAGACGTGAAACAAATAAAAAGTTCATTATCACCTGCTACGCATTTCGTAAAAGACATACTAAGGAAGATTTGTAGTGGGTTGGTTACCTCATGTGTAGAAAGTCAAAATGATCGGAAAATGTCATTTTGTTAAGGCAGTGTTTCCCAACGTGGGGCCTACGCCCCACAGGGGTGCAATTTTATTGTTCAGAGGGGTAATTCGAATGTTGTAATTAGGCTTAATTTAGGGAATAATTCAATTTTTAATATACAAAATATGTTTATATTATATAGGGGGACGACACAATTTTATAAAGACTTAGGTGGGACATGGTAAAAAAAGATTGGGAAACACTGTGTTAAGGGCTGTATTGGGCTGGAAAGCGCAGATATTGCAGTCCTGCTGTACATTAAGATGTCTTGCGTTCAGTTTTATGAACTACGTCTTGCTAGCCAAATGGAGTATTAGAAGAAACACACAAGATGACAACAATTATAGTGATGAAAGTGTTACTTAGATGGTGACACCTATGATAAAGTATTATTGTCACCGTTAAAACAATATAACTAATAAATATAAAATCAATGTCAATGAGAAATAACAACAACAACAAAAGAAACAACAAAAAAAGAAAGAAAAGAAACTATGACTTATTCTACGTTACGGTCCAATCAAGAAACAGTGAACTAGAAATAAGCACACAAAACTGTCAATACAATGAGATGGTCTAATCCCCCTTGTCTGATATCTTCTTACAGTTTGGTTATTTCTGATGATGATGACGGCGATCACTATACGGTGATGACTAAACTAAACATACTGCAACTTTGAAATGTTATTTTAATACTATTATTATTTCAATTTTTGAAGTGCCGCCTAGTTCGTATGAATTTTCTCTGGCCATGTTGCGTTTTGTTTCGGGTATTTAGCGGGAGTCTCATTTTACCCCGCAAGCTTCCGACTCATCTTCACGCATGCGTGGCGGCAGGTCCCGGAAACAACATGGTGTTTTGATACCCAGTCACCCCTTTCAGGATCCCGTTGACTCGCCGCCTTTTCCTGTCTGCTCACGTGATTGTACAAAATAATTGCTCATTCTAAATGTCCCATCTGGACACACCCACACATCTGTCCTCTCTTACTCGTGCACACAGTGTGCGCATGCGTGTGTATGTGTGTGTGCGCATATTTGGGTACGCATAAATTGTTTACGTATTTCTGTATGTGCGTTGTTTCACAAAAATGTATCGCTGGCATATTTTGAAATTATTAAGTCAGTATAAAGTGAACAATCTGACAGCTCACTGGATAACTTGTTACTAGCTACTCCAATGTAATCATGACGTACTGGCGGCTAGTCTATATGGCGCTCAGAGCAAAACTAACAGTTTGATGCCATCTGTCCCAAGCAGAGAACTTTATAATAATTATTTAAACAGTAATAACAATAATAATAATATTAATAATAATAATAATAATAATAATAATAATAATAATAATAATAATAATAATAATAATAATAATAATAATAAAGCCCGTAACCAGTCAATGTCGTAGGGGTGTTATATTGAGATATATGTTGCTTGAAGCAGAACAATTTCCAGGCATCTCTATTATCTACCATCCTAAGGTGTTACTCATTGTTCCACGCTGTTACGTCTCTTTCTTTGTCTACGACTCTCAGCTTTGATGTTATAATATTGTTTAAGAACAAACCTTCTGCCACATTAATTGAGATTAACACTTCTTGATTTTCCACATTAAATGAGTTTAACACTTCTTGATTTTCCACATTAATTGAGTTTAACACTTCTTGATTTTCCACATTAATTGAGTTTAACACTTCTTGATTTTCCCACATTAATTGAGTTTAACACTTCTTGATTTTCCACATTAATTGAGTTTAACACTTCTTGATTTTCCACATTAATTGAGTTTAACACTTCTTGATTTTCCCACATTAATTGAGTTTAACACTTCTTGATTTTCCCACATTAATTGAGTTTAACACTTCTTGATTTTCCACATTAATTGAGTTTAACACTTCTTGATTTTCCACATTAATTGAGTTTAACACTTCTTGATTTTCCACATTAATTGAGTTTAACACTTCTTGATTTTCCACATTAATTGAGTTTAACACTTCTTGATTTTCCACATTAATTGAGTTTAACACTTCTTGATTTTCCACATTAATTGAGTTTAACACTTCTTGATTTTCCCACATTAATTGAGTTTAACACTTCTTGATTTTCCCACATTAATTGAGTTTAACACTTCTTGATTTTCCACATTAATTGAGTTTAACACTTCTTGATTTTCCACATTAATTGAGTTTAACACTTCGTGATTATTTATCCCCCCAACATAACATTTAACAAGTCTACAACATAATGTGTTGCATTATCACACCGGTCTCTGATATCACCCCAGCCGGGATCCTATTGTCATCAAACTAGCCGATAGTTGTACGGCGCAAAGATATTATCTACAGAAAATGTCTCAACAGATCTAACACGATTAGTTTTCTAATGTTTCGAATAACTGTAGAACTGTAAAGTAAAGTAACCCATAGCACTTAATAATGCCGTAGCCATCTCACATTTCAGTGGCTCTGTAAATGAGGGCGGTAGCCATCTGCTCTTCCTCGCATGGCAGTCTTTACTTCTCGGATTAATTCGGTACACATTTAAGGCTGGGTCGACCCGGGAGCAGTTGCGAACTGAAAAACATTTCCGCCTTAGCTGGGGAATGAATCAAGGACCACTCATATGCGACGCCACTGCGCTGCGCGGCTCCCAATGACTAATAACTGTATTATCCCACCAATCGTGTAATCTATCACACAACTAATACATTAGTTTCGAACAACCAACCACTTTCCTACTACTGCAACTGCTCTTTGTACCTTTGATAGCAGTTTAAGCAAGCCTGCTTTCTATATAATAGCAATAATAGGAAGAAGACGCCCGTGTGTTGCTGGTATCCAAAAGGGGAGCAAAGAATAGCAACACTGTTTACCTTCCATGCATGTCGTAAAAGGCGACTAAGGAGGTTATGGGATGGAGTTGGCTGCCCCATCCCATATAGGTTCAGTGACCCAAAGCCATGCTGAAGTCGGATGTGTCAGGCCGAAAGGCATAGATATCTCAGCAATGATGTAAACCATGACACAGCGCAATCCGTTCTCCGGATTACATCCTGCTAATCTGCAGAAGTTTGAGAACGAACGCAGAAGAAGAAGAAGAAAACCCATAATCTGTCATGTCCCACAGTTCGTAATGGTGACACATTAAGACATTTGATGCAGATTCATTCATCTCTATCCTCGACGATCCTGACGATAGTTATAAACTTCACACCTTTTCCAGTCCTTGAGATTATTCATCCATGACTTCTTTCCTCTCGCCTTCGTCCACCCTCTACTGTACCTTGAAGAACATCTTTTGGCACCGAAGAGTGTATCATCACGTACCCGTACCACCTAGTTTACAAAGTCTCACGACTGTGGTTCCGGTCAAAAAACGGCGTACAATAACATATTTGTTTTTCTGTGGCCATTTTTATGTGAGAGTTTTGAAGAGGAGTTGGACACTGCCGAATTAAACAAGTTCATTTAACTGTCATTTTGATAGACGTCATTGCTTTCCGGGCAAACATATATATATTCAGCTGTTTCGAACAGATATGGAGAGTAATGTCCGCTGATAGTTATCGTGGCTCTCTAGTTTTTTTGTTTCTTTTAAAAGAACTTTCTCTGGCTTGTAGGTTACCGTTCATACTGTACTTCATCTGTTACACTATATACTTGAAACAAACATTGACAAAGCAACTTCATTACATCGCAACCTTTCATATTTAGTGTAACGATTATAGATACATTTGATGCATCTATAATAGAAGTATAGGGAACGTGATGTTGTTGAGAATGAAGATGATGAGGAGTAGAATGATGATGATTTTGATGGGAATGAAAAATTTGATGATGAGGATGATGATGATAATGATGATGATGATGATGATGATGATGAGGATGATGATGATGATGATGATGATGATGATGATGAGGATGAGAATGGTCTTATTTTTTTCTGCGTTCGCTCTCAAATAAGTATGTGATATTATCCGGAGATTACATTGTGTTGCTAGTTTTACAGCTGATGTGGGGTTGTTGTTTTTTTGCGCTTTTAAGATGAGTTGGATTTATTTTTTCATTATTTACTCTACGACAGAAAATAATCAGTCCTTATGGAAGTCGAGCCCTTGACCTTACGAATGTGGAACCAACGCTCTAACCCAGTGTTTCTCAAACTCTTTTCTGTTACCGTTCCCCTTTTATATGCATTTATAGACCAATGTTCCCAACCAGGACCGTAGATACGTCTTCGGTTAAAGAGGGTGGTGGTTTCCTAACAAACGGTCATGTTTTCGTATTTCTGGAATTATTTCAACAGAAGCTTGTCACTGGTTTAAATAATCCTAGTTGTGTCAACTTTCAGATAGAGTTCAATTAATATCAACAGTTGCAACTCTAATTTCATTGTATATACAAATAAACAAGTAATATTTGTGTGTGTAATGTGATGTTTACTGTTTCCTACAGACATTTCGCCTCCCCCCTCACCACCTTACAGCACCACCCCTTTGACCCTGAAGTACCTCACCGGCACTTAGAGAGTTGTTCCGCCCACTTTAAGAAACCCTGCTCTAACATATCGGCATAGCGCCAATTGTAACAAGCAAAAACTCATAATCCGGTTAGTTTGTCCAGAGACTGGTGTTGAATTTACTCGCTATGTTCCTTCAATATCTCCTGTTTTCGACAGGTTAATTAGTATATATATATATACTGGTGTCGAAGTCGTTTGATCTTGTCACATTTTCCTCCCCTGTTCTCTTCATATTAATCAGTCAGGAAACTGATTCTCAATTATTTGATCATGTCATTCCAATATCTCCTGTTCTCTTTGTGGTGAAAATTTACGACACGTTTAACCATATTGGAAGAGGGGTACTATACTACACATATTTGTCAATTCCGCATGGACAAAAGATTTTCTAAAACCAAATAAAGTCGAGAAAAGGGCACCATCGAAGTTTGAGCGTTTACGAAAAACAAACCATCATTTCATAAAATGGTTCCAGAAATTAGTCATCATCATAATATAAAGACAAAGATACAGAATGTATGAACATTCCACCAGTTCACTACAGGCACGTGGATATGAAGAAGTGTAAAACTGAAAACTATATATAATTATATGTTTATGATTATTTGGTATCATTTATAGAATTATGTGTACCATTAAAAGTTCCATAAACATGAAATAGAACTCAACTCACTCATGCTCATAAACATGAAATAGAACTCAACACACCCATGTATATAAACATGAAATAGCACTCAACTCATCCATGTATATAAACATGAAATAGAACTCAGCACACCCATGTATATAAACATGAAATAGAACTCAACTCACCCATGTATATAAACATGAAATAGAACTCAACTCACCCATGTATATAAACATGAAATAGAACTCAACTCACTCATGTATATAAACATGAAATAGAACTCAACTCACCCATGCACATAAACATGAAATAGAACTCAACTCACCCATGCACATAAACATGAAATAGAACTCAACACACCCATGTATATAAACATGAAATAGAACTCGACTCACCCATGTAGCCAAAAGAATCTGTCATTCACAACACGGAAGAAAAGAACAAACAATCATGTTTAGATTGAGAACAAGTCACAACAGCCTTAAAAACACACATATACAGAATATGTTTGGAATTAAAGACACCGGATATGTGTCCCTGTGTACAATCTGCAGATAACACAAAACATATTTTGCAGAACTCACTGTACCACAATACAAGAATGAAACTGCAGACATCCCAAAAAAAGCTCTGATGGACAACCTCTGCGTTCATATTTCGTTCATATTTCGGGGTTGCTGACCACAATTCAATTCATTGATGAAATCCACATCAGCGCATGACTTCTACAGAAGAACAAAGAAGAATACCATATTTATATGAGTTTATAACAATGCATATGTATTCAGCAGTGGCGTGAGGTCTTTGGATTTGTAGGCAGCGGCTAGTCAAGTACAAACATCAAATAGAAACAGACGAAGTGTGGTCAGAAGACAACTGAGTTGAAGAAATTATAGATTTGGTATGCTATTATGGCATGACCATCAGCCAATGGAAAGCCAAGGCATACGCAGAGTGGCAAAGGATCAGCTGCATTAGCCAAGATTGAAAAACTGTGTAAGACCTTAGCTCGGGACATATATATATATATCGAATGGCTTATTGGGACCGTATCTCTCGATAATACAGGCCTCTTAGCTGAATTAATTAGGACCCAGTTCGTTACGTATTGTGAGTATTGTTTGCCTTTTAGTTCGTTACTATTTGTATACTTGGAAATGCATGCCAAAAATAGCCAAGGTGATTTCAAGTATATAAATAGTAACCAACTAAAACTCAAACAATAGTCAAAACACTTAACGAACTGGGTCCAACTTAACTTAACAAACAGGTCTTCTACAGGAGCCCGGTCATGCTTGGACAATGCACGTATGATTAAGATGGTGAAACGCACAACGCACGTAGATAACCCAGGACAGTCCGAATATCTCAGCAGAATGTGAGAACTTTGTTAGACTCAATGACACTTGTGACATCATTGACATCCGATAACACCCTGGCACTCAATGTCCCTTGTCGCCGACACTCCTGAGCCGTTCTCAACAGAAAGCAATTAGCAATAACCATATTAGCGATATTTCAATTTTACGCACAAAAATTGTCCTTGCTGAAGTGCAGAAGTTAGGGTGGATGAGAGAATGACGGCGGATGAATTTGGGGGGGGGGGAGAAAATGATGGAGGAACGATTGTTAGAGGAGAAAATGGATAGAGGAGAGGGTGGATAGATGTAGGAAAGATTAATGGAGAATGTACTGATAGAGGAGAGAATGACGAGGATAATTTGTTAGAAGAGAAAATGATGGAGGATGGGCTGATGTGGGAGAGAATGACCGAGGAGTGATGGAGGATGGGCTGATGTGAGAGAGAATGACCGAGGAGTGATGGAGGATGGGCTGATGTGGGAGAGAATGACCGAGGAGTGATGGAGGAGATAATGAAGGATGGGGTAAAAGATGAGAGAATGGCGGAGGATGGAATGATGGAGGAGAGTAATGGAGGGTGTACTTATAGATTCGCCCGTGTGTTGCCGGAGCCCGAAAGGGGAGCAAAGAATAGCAACACTGTTTACCTTCCACGCATGTCGTAAAAGGCGACTAACGAGGTTATGGGATGGAGTTGGCTGCCCCATCCCATATAGAGTCAGTGACCCAAAGCCATGCTGAAGTCGGATGTGTCAGGCCTAAATGCGCAGATATCGCAGCAGTGCTGTAAACTATGACACAACGCATTCCGTTCTCCGGACTACATCCTGGTAATCTGCAGAAGTTTGAGAACGAAAGAAGAAGAAGAAGAACTTATAGAGTAGTGAATGGCGAGGATGAACCGATGGCGAAGAGAATGACTGGGATGAATTAATGAAATAACGAATGACAGAGGATGGAGTGATGGGGGAAAGAAGTTCTTAGGAGAAATTGATATATAAGAGAATCAGGGAGTATATGTGAGTGGAGGAGAGTATGACGCAGGATGGATTGATGGAGGAGAGAATGGTGGAGAAGGGATTAATGAAGAATGGATTGATGGAATATTGATTTGTGAAGAACTATTGAGGAGGGATTGATGCAGAGAGAATTATGGAGGCGAGATTGATGGGAAGGGAATGCTGGATGAGATTGAAGGAGGATAGATTGATGGAGGAGATATTGATAGAGGAGATAATGATGGATTGATGAAGGATGGGTTGATGGAGGGAGATTTATGGAGGAGATGGAGATATTTATAGAGACGAATTAAAGAGAGAGACTTAGCCTCTTACTGAATGTACAACTATGAAAGAAAAAGATTTATTTAAGATGTAACATTGTACAGTAGTTTCGCCGGAACCACAGTGGACCACAAATTTATCGTTGGAGGACCGTATAATGGATGACTGGAGAGACACAGTCTAGTCTGGTTGAACCATAGAAAAATCACTGTTTGAAATTGTTTGGGAAGTATATAGAAATTAATCAATCATACATGTCTTTCACGTGGATCTCTCTGCTATTTCAGCCCCAACATAACTGTTATATTCTGTATTAGGCCCTAAATTCTATCCATAATCTATATAGGTTTCTGTTCCCCGTGGTTGCAAGCTTTTATTCTTTCTTCCCTGCCATGTGGTGATAAGTGCATGTCTTCTTCAGCTGTGTTGTCTATAAATTGGTTAGTGATTGAGGGAATTGGTAGTAACATAGTAACAGTTGTTTTGGTATGTCTTGTAGTGCAGGACATTCTAAAATGTGATGTTTTAGTTCATACTCTATATAAATTAATTCACTAAGAAAAGTTAAATACTATATAAAGTACTATGGTTACTGTTAAAGTCTAACTATCAATGTAAAAATAAAATATTATACAACAATAAACAAAAGATAAGGAATTTTTTCTACGTTACGATCCAACTGGGGCCTTTTCAAGAAACACATAAACATGAAACACGAAATATCAAAATATAAATGTGATTATTTGGAGATGCATTTTTACAGCAAGACGCACCAAATAAAGTGGCACGTTTAGTGGATGTTGAATTATGTTCGTTCGCAAGAATTACGCACCATTGACAGACAGAAATTCCCATAGACTAAATAAAATTAGATACAAAAAAGTGGTGAATTAATAGGTGATAAACCAGATCAAATGAAAGCCCAACTCTTCTTTTCGCTTTTATCTCTGTCCCTGGATTTGTATCCATCGTGACTGTATAATAGTGCTTTTTCATTGATACAGTGTGATGGTAGTCTGGAAGCATGTGAAAGCCACTTAATCTGTTGTCTTCTGGTGTAAATCAGGATTGACATTGTGTGTGTTAGTCTTCTGGTGTTTTCGTTTTTTATTCTATCTTTTATTGTTACCCCTAGGATTCTACGTATACAAATAATTTCTGTTGCAACAAGTTTTCTTTTGCCTTCTGTTGTTAAGTATCCACGTTTGATTTTGGTGTTATTCAACACATTTCTTCACTATATTACCCAAATACGTAGGCCACCTACAATAAGTAGTTAGAAAAATAGTCGATGCTTTAACAGTTCATTCTTCAACTAACCCTAACACTGACACTAACACTAACCCTAACACTGATACTAACCATAACACTAACACTGACACTAACCCTAACACTGACACTAACCCTAACCCTAACCCTAACCCTAACACTTACCTTAACTGTAACACTGACACTGACCCTTTTAGTTGTATCTCTAATATTAACCGTAAACACTTATTCTACTAGTAGTGTTGCCTAATCCTACCCTAATACAAAACCATAGAACTGATATTCGTAGTTTAACACCAACAATCATGCACACCTCCTTAGACACTAATGAAATCAGATCACCATATAACACACTAAAGGACAAATGCGTGTGCACTACAGAAAACATCGTTTACATTTAATTAGATAAAGTAGTGAAGGAAAGTGAAAACAAAGGCCTCAGTTTAAACAAGAAGAAAACAGAAATAATGGTTGTATCAAAGAGACATACACAACCAAGATGCAACATAATAATTAATAACACAAAATTGGCACAAGTTGAAAAAGTAAAATATCTTGACACATTGTTAACATCAGAAGGGAGATGTTCAAGTGAGATAAAGAGCCGAACAGCACAAGCCAAATCAGCATTCCAAAAAATGAGAACCATTTTTTGCAATGGAAGTCTATCAATGCAGACCCAAATTCGGGAGCTGAGATGTTATATCGAACCAATTCGTTTTTATGGATGCGAAGCATGGACTGTAAACAAGAGCATTCAACGCGAATTAGAGGCTACAGAAATGTGGTTTCTGAGAAGAATCATGAAAATACCATGGACAGCCAAGAAAACTAATGCAGAGGTTCTCATTGATGCTGGCGTAAAAAGATCAATCATATCAAATATTAGAGGCAGACAGTCAAGGTTTCTAGGGCATGTGCTGAGAAGAACACAGGAGTAGTGTATGCTGCATGTAATGATACGTGGGTCAGTTGGTCAGTTGGGTCAGTTGGGTCAGTTCCGGGTCAGTTGGTCAGTTGGGTCAGTTCCGGGTCAGTTGGTCAGTTCGTGGTCAGTTGGTCAGTTCGTGGTCAGTTGGTCAGTTCCGGGTCAGTTGGTCAGTTCCTGGTCATTTGGTCAGTTCGAGGTCTGTTGGTCAGGTCAGTTGGTCAGTTGTGTCTGTCAAGGTCAACAGACCAGAACAGACCATAACAGCCCCAAAACGGACCCATGGTCTGTCAAGGTCAACAGACCCGGAACTGACTCGGAACGGACCCAGTGTCAGTGAAGGTCAACGGACCTGGGGAACAATGGTCCTGTGTAAGATTTTATGACATGGTGGGAGGGTTTGTAGGTGGTACCAAGTGGTACCACAACCAATGAATGGTCACCGAAACGGGTCGAACCCGCGCGGTGTGTGGGCCCGGAGCGAAACCGGTCGAAACCGGCCGATCCCGCGTGGTGTGTGCGCCCGGAGCGGGGCGGTGATATCGGCGGGGCGGGCGGCGAGGTCCCCGACCCAGACAACTGGAAAAGGGGTGGGTAATATATATATATATATATATATATATATATATATATATATATATATATATATATATATATATATATATATATATGTGTGTGTGTGATTGTATGCGGGGTGGTGTTTTCCATTCAAATGTGTGTTGAAAATTATGGGTGTGGTGCGGTGTGTGAATGTGGGTGTTTTATATAAATATATGTACCATACTTCAAAAATGGTCATTAACAGAAATGGATACGAGGTGGAAACATCCCTTTACAGCTATGATTGCGGGTCCGACCGGATGCGGAAAAACTGTTTTTGTGCAAAATTTCTTAAAATATGTGCATGAGATGGTGGATCCGATACCAGAGGAAATTATCTGGTGTTATGGTGCTTGGCAGGCTGCGTATGAGACCATGCCTGGTGTTAAATTTATTGAAGGACTACCAGACGTGGAGCAATGGAATGGTGATAAGCCAAGACTGTTGGTTATTGATGATTTGATGAGTGAAACGGATGATCGCGTTACTAAATTATTCACTAAAGGAAGTCATCATCGGAGTCTGAGTGTGTTGTATATTGTGCAGAATTTGTTTGGTAAAAACAAAGAACACAGAACAATTAGCCTCAACTCACACTATATTGTGCTTTTCAAGAACCCACGTGACGGCTCGCAGATTATACATTTGGCCAAGCAAATGTACCCTGGTCGCAACAGATACGGGCAGGATAGTTTTAAAGATGCAACAGCGAGCGCGCATGGTTATTTGCTGGTAGATCTCAGACAGGCAACACCTGATCATTTGAGATTGCGGAGTCATATTTTTCCAGGCGAAAATCACGTTGTATACGTACCAAAATAAAAATATGGGTGATAAATTGAAACGTCACGGTCCAATGTTAAAAGTCCTGTGTCGGGCGAAACCAGCTGCCGTTAAGAGTATAATAAAAACGGCATCACCAGAACTCATACGTACCCTGTGTGAATGTTCCCACAATATCTTAAAAGGGCATGTTCGACTTACGATGCGTCAGAAGAAGCTACTACAGCGGCACAAGACTAATCTTAGAGTACTCGCTCGTAAAAAGACTACTGTGAAAAGACGAAAACATATTCTACAGCAAGGGGGTTTCATTGGTGTTTTACTGAAACCTGTCCTGAGTGTCTTGGGTAGCCTGTTGGGTGTATGATGGCCAAGAAAATGTTGCTGATCGATCCGCGTTTATTTGAAACTCTGCAGAGCAAATCTACGTACACACCACCTGATAGTTTAACAGATAACATGAGGGACCTGGATGAACAAATGCGAGTGGTTTTGGATCGTATTGATTTATCTAACGCTGATAAAGCTAGACTCTACCAACAAACATTACAACAGTATTTGACACGCCTTGAACAATACAAAAACAGATCACTCGGCCTATTAGACATCAAACCACCGCCGATGGTGCCTGTGGAACCACTAGCTAAAAAACCGACGCCTATGTTTCCTGTAGAACCTGTACATAAAACAGAAGACCCAACTGAGAAAATTCCAGACAAGGTCGAAGTGACGCCTGACCCACCTAAACGCAATCTCAGGAAGAAACGGAAAAGTAAAATTCCTACGCCTACCAAAACACCCATTTGGGAAACATGGTAGACGAAATGTTGGCTCGTCATTACTACAATCCTAAAAAAGCTGGTGCGTATGGTGGTGTTAGTGGCTTACAACGTACCACCAAACTTAAATCAAAACAAGTCAAAGATTGGTTAAGTCATCAGGATACGTACACTTTGCATAAACCTGCTCGGCGCCGTTTCAAGAGACGTGCTATCATAACAGGTGGTATAGACCAACAATTTCAAGCTGATTTAATTGACTTAACAAAGTTAAGAAAATACAACGATGGATATTCGTATTTGGTGACGTGTATTGATGTGTTTAGTAAATTTGCTTGGGCTGTTCCGATCAAGAACAAAACGGGAAAAGCTTTAGTCGAAGCTGTGAGTGATATTTTCAAGCAAAGGAAACCTATAAATTTTCAAACTGACAAAGGTTCAGAATTTACCAATAAAACATTTCTAAAGTTTCTTAAAGACAATAATGTGCATTTCTTCACATCTGAAAATGAGGACGTTAAAGCAGCTATTGTGGAACGGTTCAATCGTACATTGAAGGAAAAAATGTGGCGCTATTTCACTAAAAGCAACAAACCTCGTTATGTCGATGTGATAAAATCATTGATTCGAAATTACAATTATTCATTTCATAGGAGCATTCAGCTGGCACCAGTAGAAGTTAATACTGATAATCAAACACAAGTGTGGAATACTCTATATGGGGATAAACCAACAGACAGAAAAGTATATTTTAATGTTGGTGATAGGGTGCGCATCGGTCTAGGCCGACAAACTTTTAAGAAAGGGTATACACCCACCTGGACAGAAGAACTGTTTACCGTCAGTCAGATACAACCGACAACCCCTGTAACTTATACGATCAAAGATGACGTGGGTGAAGAAGTGCAAGGATCATTTTATAAAGAGGAACTGCAAAACGTAGGTGACAAAACAACTTTTCGAATCGAAACTGTCCTAGAAGAGCGCGGTACTGGAACGCGGAAACAGTATTTAGTCAAGTGGTTCGGGTATAATGCATCATTCAATTCCTGGGTGTCGGTCAAAGACATTACACGGTACTAATGGAAATTGATCAAGTTGAAGCCGTATTACGACCAGAAGAAGAAGAAAGAACGGGGAGTCGCTCATCACTCTGGGTCTTATTCGGCAAGCTGGTACCACGTTTAGAAATTGTTTTCCTCTGTCAAATGATTATTATATATGTGGTGATTGGTGTTTCATTATTTAATCTGTCTCGAACCGACCTCGACGCACCTGACGCTAAATTTTGGATTGCCTTACTGAGTAGTTGTTTGGGATACATGCTACCTAACCCAAAGCTAGGATGAGTTTTTACGTTACCTTACCCAGCAATTCTTCAATGAATATTTATCCTGACAATAACCCCAGTCATTATTTTGTCAAAATGCCACAAACTATAGAGATGAACTCGCAATATGAAGTTGGTTTAGCTGAAATTCAGTTTCCAAACACATATTTCAACGTTCTCGATAATGAGGTGTGGTTGTCGTACGTCCACCCACCATCCAATAACCTGAACGGTGTAATAACTATTCCAGCTGGTTTGTATGAGTCACCCGAAGATTTTATCTACGAACTCAACTCTAAGCTAACCAGTGCTGGTCGTATTGCGAAAATATATTACAATAAAGCCTCAAAGAGAGCCACAATTAAGATTCTCGATGAGGGAACTGAGCTTGTATTGAGTGAGACGCTGAAAAACATTTTAGCACTGTCAAAAACACGTCTGACATATGAAGACACTGATCGCACAAGTCATGATATGGTTGATATGGATCGTGACATGAAAAATGTCTACGTGTACGCAGACATTGTATCTGCCCGGTCAGTGGGTGATGCAATGGTTCCACTATTACGGTCTGTACCCATATTGGACAAGACGGCTACCTCAGTGTTTCGAATCTATGACAAACCACACTACGCACCGCTGAGTCGGTTCTCGTTTGACACCGTCGAAATCCTTTTAACCACAGACCAAGGCAAGAAGATCGCATTTACCGCTGGGACGTCAACGGTGACACTTCACTTTCGGTCACGTAAGCGTTTCGATTTTGATTAAACAATGGTTAGACACGCCACAATCCACAGAAACCTCAAACTATATGAAGAGTTTTTCTGTAATCAAGCTGGGAATGGTCTACCTGTATTTGTCGGGGGTAGACATCAAAAAGGACACGGACTAGGTAGTTTTTTTAGTGGTCTGGGTAGAATGGTGCTACCATGGTTAAAAACAGGTGGTAAAGCCTTACTTAGGGAAGGTGTGACATCTGGTTTACAAGTGGCTCAGGATGCTTTAGGTGGTGCAAATATTCGTGAATCTATGCGAGATAGAGCCAAAGAAGCTGGACAGCGCCTATTGGCTGGTGCTGTCAACCACGTTACCCAATCGGGTAGTGGTCTTAGACGCCGAAAACGACCAGCCCCACCGGGTGAACCCTGTCGAAAACGCATAAAACCAGCCGCTAAACGCCGACGAGTTCATTCCAAGAAGAACAAGACTCGAGATATATTCGGATAATGGCTCTCATTCACCCCAACTCTTGTGAATGTCTTCATTCTGGCCTTGATTTGTTTAGTGTACCACCAACCCAAACGGCTGTAGATGATGGCCAATATGTGGAAATTCATCCCCTGGCCGCCTTAGCGCCGGGGGCGCCCATCGAATTTGTTATTTTGGGGAATAGTGAAGATTACTTGGATCTTTTCAATACATATTTACACATAAGAACCAAAGTGACGCTACCCAACGGTGATAATCTACCACCCAATGTTGAAGTTGGGCCTGTGAATTATTACATGCACAGTTTATTTTCTCAAGTCGACGTCTCATTGAATGATACGCTTATCACGGCTAGCGAAAACACGTACCCTTACCGCGCTTATATTGAAGCGACTCTGAACTACGGCGATGATGCTAAAAAGGGGTATCTGTCTGCCGCCCTCTACTACAGAGATACACCGCGAACGCATGACGATACTCAAGGGGATACGAATAACGGTTTCAAAATTCGCCGCCAGCTGGTAGCCATGAGTCAGGAAATGGATATGATGGGTAAATTACATGCTGATATTTTCGCCCAAGACAGATATATGTTGAATGGTGTGGATGTAAAGATCAAGCTAACACCCTCTAAAGATGTTTTCAACCTGATGGCTACCGATGTGACGAGTGGGTACAAAAGTGTTATTACCCACGCAGCGCTAATACTTAGAAAAGTCAAACTGAATCCAGCCATCTCACTGGCTCACGAGAAAGCCTTAATGCGAGGTAATGCCAAGTACCCGATAAAACGTGTTGGTTTGAAAACTTTTTCCATTCCTAATGGGATGCTATCACACGTCCAAGACAATTTATTCTTATCGCAGACACCCACAAGAGTCGTTATCGGTTTGGTTGACGCTGGAGCGTTTAATGGACACCTGAAGAAAAATCCATTCAATTTTCATCATTTTGATCTGACGTATTTAAGCCTGATGGTAGATGGGCGCAATGTGAGTGGTAAACCACTAACTGTTAATTATGCCAACGATCAGTACATCAGAGCCTTCTTTGGGAGCCTGACAGCCCTCGGTTTCGTAGGCAAGGACGCTGGGAATACCATTGACTTTAGAGGTTTTAAGCATGGTTATAATCTGTATGCCTTTGATCTGACCCCTAGCTTGCTTGATGGTGATCAATTTGAGATGGCGAAGACGGGTCCACTGGCCATTGAACTTAAATTTGCCACCGTGACAGCATCGGCCATTCAAGTTTTAATCTACTTTGAAGTTGATAGTGTTTTGGCGGTATCCAAGACCAGATCAATTCTTACAGATTTTTTAGCTTGAGAGAATGAACACTAACCAAATCTATGATCTGTTAAAGCAGGATATCTGGATTCGTCGCCTCGGTTTAGTGCGAGTCGTACCACTAGATAAGTTACCAATCTACATTGAGCCAACTCTGCCATCAGCTTTAGTTGTCAATACAGACCCCAGTTATAGACCGGGTGAACATTGGGTGGCAATATATTACGATGGTGTTGGAACATTTACATATTTCGATTCATTTGGCCTACCACCCCGACATTCAGAGATTACCAAATTTCTAGAAAGAAATTCAAATAGACCTTATGTTTACAACCCGAGAGTATTACAAGATTTGTTGAGTTCTACTTGTGGCTTATACGTTGTGTATTTCTTAATGTTGAAAGCACGCGGTGCATCCATGGCCACTGTGTTGCGACCTTTCACCATCAAGCAATGGAAAAATGATAACCTTGTATATGCACTAGTTGGGAATCAACTCAAACAAAGATCACGCTTACAACATCAGTGACCTAGATACCACAGCATGCCTGCGGCATGTGTCATAAAATCTACCAGCACCTGTGACCTAGAAATGTCATACTGGCGTGGGGTCATCCACGAGGCATGTTCCAGGCTAAAACCAGTTCAAAGATCGCGCTTGCAACATCTGTGACCTAGATACCACGGCGTACCCACGCCATGTGTCATCATAAATGAAAGTATAACAACACCTGTGACCTAGAAATGTCATACATCGATAAATTCATCCATGAATCATGCCCCACTAGCGACCAATCAGATCACCGCCGACCGCCGCGCGCGCGTGGGGTGCACCGGACTCCGCTGTGTGTATAAATAAGAAGCTCACTTGTTCTAAATCTTCACAACGCACTACCAGTCTAGAAGCGATATTTTCAAGTCCTGTTGTATCAAGAAGATGGCTTCATCAGTTACATACTTTTCCAGAACTGCCGATATGATAAAACCATTAGGAGATGGTGTTAATGCTGTGGCCGTATCATCGTTTAAGAAGCCGCTTATCCAGATTCGCCGATACTATGGTAATACACACATAAAGTATCCTACCAAAACCGGTATCACGATGAGTCGACAAGACTTTGTCGATCTAGTAGATCTACGAGATGTTATTCTGAATGAATTTGATAGAATTTCCCGTGTTTTACCTACAAAACAAGCTTCAAATATGCCAGTTTCAAATACATGTGACGATTCATCGGCTGTCGTTTCAAACACGTACGACGAATCATCAGCTGCAGTTTTAAACCCCTATGAGGATTCATTCACATATGGTTGTGGTAACCTAGAGATGTATCTCACACCCGACTACGAACCTGTCTATGTACCTGAACCATCTGTATCAGCACCAGAAAAGAAAATCGTCAAACCCAAACCAGCCAAGAGACAAAGAACACACACCGTTATGGCACCGCTTTATCAACAGTGAATTATACAGTGAACATTCTTTTCTTCTTATTTATTTTGGAAAATGTACGCGAATGATAAATAAAAATGTTTTATATCTCTGAAAAAATGTTTCTGTCAATTATTTTCTGGTTCTCGTTTGTTTGTTGTGAGTTCTGTGTGTTTTGTTAACTTGTTACAAAGAAGCATCTGTCAAACCAAAGGGCCATGGGTATCCACAGGTCAAGAACTTATACGTTATCCACAAGCCGAGAATACCGGCTAAACACCAGAAGTTATCCACAGGTCAATAGATTAAGATCAGACCAGAGCAAGATGGCAAGCGGAGTTTATGGGGGTCAGAAAACAGACAAGAATCCATTAAGTGGTGGGTGTTAGACTCGGGAGCCATATACATTTAAAAACACACAAATATAAAACAAACAAAAAGGTTTAAACATAGGAAATACTTTTATTTACGTACTTTATATATATTTATTTTGGTATGTACCAAGGTATACAATTATGAAAATGGATTTTCATAAAATATTTCAAGTATGTATCATTTATACAGCATAAAATTATTGAATAAAAATGTACAATGTCCTAAAAAGCATACAATTATGAAAAGACCGTAAACACTTATAAAGACCATATAAGTAGGCAAAGTGCATACAAATTTCTAAAGTCATAATCAATACAATATGACATTATATAAAAATACCGACACCAAGTACGAATTTGAGAAAGGTTATATAGAAAGAGGTGTTGTTGAGACGTTATCTGGCTGTACCTGTCGTTTAATATAAAAGTAAGAAAGTGAGTCTCTGTGTTGTTCGTAAGTATACACAGCTGTCCCTGTCGTCTTAAAACCCATATTCTTACCCCCACTACTCTGTCTAGTTGTCAGAACGTCAGAAAATGTCTTTGCGTCAAATTTATTTTGCGTCTTGCTTAACCCCTTTGTCGATGTCTTGTCGTAGGGTCCATAACAATGATAAGTCTTGCTACATAACGAGACCATCCCTATACCACCATACTCGAGCTTGAATAGGCCTGGCTTTCGTTTATCGAATAGCCTCGCCTCGACGCACTGGGGGCAGTCTTTAGGCGGATCGAGCAAGAGGTCTATATGAGCATGACAGGTTTCTCTAGGGAACCACTGATCGTAGACTCGTCGATATTCAGCCCTCATACTAGGTTTAATGACGTCATGCAGACTGTCAGCTGCTAGGGCTAAATAAAGAGAGTCCGTATCCATCTCTGTCACCTCAAAATCACTCCTGTCCACGAATCTATCGAGGAAGTCATAGTAAAACTCAAGCATCCTAAGCTTGGCGTATTGGTAAACGAAAAAACCAATCTGGATGGGCAGGTCCCATTTCGTGTGCTGATACCGTGACTCAACCTCGTATAGATCAGGACCAACCTCGACCATCTTCTTAAAGTAGGGGCTATTGACCAGGGTGTCGGTAGCTGTAGGGTCCACATACACCACTTTAGTATGTTTCGCTTTATTGGTGAGGGTTTTTCCATAAGCCGCATTCCCAAGTAATTTCATAGTATCACTTGTAATAGATGCGGCTGGTGATAGATCACCCTCACGACGAGCACTGGTAACAGTATCACCAAAATGACTGAAGCATGCTACAGGTTCATACTCTATAATCTGGTAAATGTATGTAACCACTAGACCATGCTCCAGATACCACTTTAGCAGGGGTGTGGCCAACAGGATTTTGTTACCAACATAGCTCCCAATAAGCGTGCGACGGGGTGTGGTCAATAGATTGTGTTCTTCAGCGTATTTCACCATCAGTGGACCAATATCTGCCCGACTGACATCAATATTCTTAAAGATGGGTGTCATTTCTGAAAAATGTGGTTTTAAAGTGTCTGGGACGTGAATGTCACATTCCACAAGTCCAAAACACGACCCATCGACAACCGCTGCAAGAATTTGTTCTTGGGTGGGTTTCGTGTATTTTGCGTAGGATGGTTTACGCCGAGTGAATGTAGCAGCTAGAAAGTCTCTAATGTCTTTCTCTTTCTTTTTTAAGGCCTGCCATTCACATTCCCAACACTCGACCAGCAGGCCCGAACACGCGACAGACAGAATAGCCCGAATCTCACGTGTTTTGGCATACAACGCAGCCAGGGGTTTTTTGTTGACTGGGTTGATGACATGGCCTGCGGTGATGGGACAGTTGGGGTGTCCATGGAACATGCACCCATGAAATTGGTAGGCGGTGCGTTTCTTTACACAATAACCATCCACTGGAATGTTACGCTCACTCAACCGCATTTCCTTGCCGTTGAATTGAGTTATTAACTCTATGTTATTAGTGTGTTCCATCCATGCTAACCACTCCCTACATTGTATGGTGTACAGACTCCGTCTGTGTTGCTTAAAACCATCCTCCTTGGTCCGGGTGATTGTATAATCGGTGGGCATTTCCTGCATTAATGCCCACAAATAAAGAGCATTAGCGTCATACCCCTTAATGCTCTTAACCAACTTTCCACCACGAATGTTGGTTTTATCCACCTCATGGTACCTATGAAAAATAATTGAAGGACCACCGGTAATATTGTGTCGTATGATGTTGTGTAGTTCCTTTTCATATTTGGCACACAACGTAAATACGATACCGCGTGGTAGAGTTTTAAACAGGTACCTGAGGGTGATTCCAGGCACAGAGATGGCATCTTTGAACATGTCAATACCTAGGTCAGCATAGAATGAAACCTGGCTGGCCAAAGCAGCCAACATGGGAACAACATCTTTGTTGTTGTACCACTCTAGAAAATCCTGCAACGTCTTCATTTTATTGACTCGCCAGATTTTTTGGCAGTACTCATACTCTTCAACAGATATGTTGGAGCTTTTAAGCTTTGAGTAGAATGCCGCGTGTGGTGGTAAGCGTGTTTCCTTCAACTGCGCCAGGTCTGTTACATACTCGTAGCAGAAAAAACCTTTCTGCTC
>CM067319.1:63535534-63924507 GCA_034231615.1 Meghimatium bilineatum
GAAAGAGAAATGCTTGGTACACATTGAGTTTGTAGATTCTGTAGGATTTTTTCTTTCTTCTTTATTTCTTTGTTTAGTTAAATTTGTTATATCCTATTGAAACATGACACCTTATTGAAGACCTTACTTGAGGGTAAAGTCAAAGGGAAGCGAGCAAGAGGTAGGCAGAAATAAAAGTGGGAGAGTAACATCACAAGATGGATAGGTTACAGTCTAGCATAGTGCACCACCAAAACAAGAGACATGGGATTTTGGAGATCAGTTGCAGCCAACCTTCTTTGCGGAGACGGCACTTAATGATGATGATGATCATATTATTAAATCTAGCGATCTTTGAAAAATTTTATTCTACTACTTGTACTCTACAAAACACACACAAAATATCCTGGACAAATATGGCGTCATCTGCGCTGTGTCAACAACTTCTGCTTAGAAATACCATTTACGCATTTTTTTTAAAGCCGTTTCAAAGAAATACAGAGAGAGATGACAAAAAACAAATAAAATGTGTTGTTAGAAATATATAGAAAACAGTGATCGCCAGATTGTCGTCACGTATGTAATACTAACTTTATTATGATGAAAGTTTTAGGAAAGAACAAATTCTTGTATGGGATGCAGACTTGTAAAAAATCTGGCTTCGGTTGCATAAGAAATTTCATTTATGAACTAACACTTTGATATAACGTTAAATCGCTTATATCTACGGTTGGATCGGCGGTGCCTCGGCCACATTGGATTTAATAAAATAATGGTATGTCTAGGGTTACCATAAGTCCAGGTTTCCCCGGACATGTCCTCTTTTAATGCCCTTCTCTTGGTGTCCGGGCGGCTTTCCAGAAAAATTGTTTATTTTCCGGTTTTTCTCCATCCCCGACCGTCCGTCCCCGATCGATCGATACTTTCTGACTTACTTTTCTGTGCTATATACTTTAATCTATTATGTATAGTGAAATAAACACGAGTCCAGCTATAATTAGCTCAATATTAACATTAACCATCAGAAGTTCTGGTTCCGTTAGCCATTTTCAATTTTTCGTAAACATTACACATTTCACATAGCAGACGGTAACACGAGTTCGTTAGTGATAATTATTAATAAATAAATATTTGAATTGAAGATTGAACTTAAATTTACAAATTTAGATTCAAAAAATGCCAAAACTCAGTTAACACTCAGTTAATACAAGTTTATAAGAACAATATTTTATGTAGTTTAACTTTACTTTTATTTGTGCAACACTTAATATTGACCTTTTCTGATGAAAATTTTGCGTATCCTCTTTTCCCATCTGACAATTATGGCAACCCTGCAATAAGGGTGCACTGGATTTAAAGGCGCACGTCAAAACGTCCTCTTTTTCCATCTGACAATTATGGTAACCCTAGGTATATCCACTGTATCATTTCCTTCAACTTTATTAAAATATGCGTTACATCGATTATTGCAGTGCTGGCTATGTCAGCATTTGTAAACTCTGCGATGAGTGTTGCATAGATACGACTAACAAGAGACTTGGTCACTGCTTCTGCCAACATCTACACGGTATATGTTGTGCGTCCCTCTAATACAGCTAGGATCACTTACGTTCAACTGGCTTAGATATAATGATGAATATTCTTCTTCTTCTGTGTTTAGTCTCGAACTCCAACTGTATCTCTCCTGCTACAGGTCAATGGTGATACTAGATTTGTTTGATATTTGTCTGATCTATGTGTCTGCTTTGTATAATTGTCAGTTTTTTTTCTCTTTAACATATTCTCTTGTCTAAGTGCATTGTTGTTTTTTATGCATTAACGGATCTTTCCTACTAGAATGCACGTCCCCCCCCCCCATCTCCCGCTTAGGAAATCAAAACATGACATAACGACATATATTACTAGAGAGTAGGACACAAAATCTTATAAATTCCCCCCTCTTCTCTTTCCTTCTTTTAATTCTTCTTCTTCTTCTTCTGCGTTTGTTCTCAAACTCCTGCAGATTACCAGGGTGTAGTCCGGAGAACGGAATGCGTTGTGTCATGGTTTACAGCATTGCTGCAATATCTGCGCCTTTCCTCCTGACACATCCGACTTCAGTATGGCTTTGGGTCACTGACCCTATATAGGATGGGGCAGCCAACTCCATCCCACAACCTCATTAGTCGCCTTTTACGACATGCATGGAAGGTAAACAATGTTGCTATTCTTTGCTCCCCTTTCGGACCTCGGCAACACACGGGCGCCTTCCTTTAATGATTTTTTTCCGAACACATGTCATCACAACAACAGAATTGCCCACGAAAAGAGGAAATTACACCTGCTTAAGGTAAACTCCCTCCGTCTTACAAAGTAGTATGTACTACATTGTTGACGTCAATCGTGTACGTCTTCCATATCTTTTTTTTTCAACCTTAATCAACTCATTTATCAATAGTTCTTCCTCTTCCTCTTGTAAGACATGGTCAGCAGGTTTACCCTAATTATTCTTGTGTATATTGGAGAGGACAGCATATGCAGTTCCTGTTACATTGCACTTTTTTCATTAGCTTTGATCATTTCCAAGAGATACTTTGCGCGCCATAACAGCGTATTTGATTTGATCATTTCTGCAATGAATATTATTCTGAATAACAGGAAAGACAATATTAAACATCACTTAATTAAATTATTCATATTTTTTTCATATTGATATATATGAAGAATGCATCTTCATTTCTCTAGTGAGAAATTCTATAGTTTCTTATTCCCATTTCTCTAGTGAGAAATTTTCTCCTTTCTTATTCTCATTTCTCTAGTGAGAAATTTTCTAGTTTCTTATTCTCATTTCTTTAGTGAGGAAATCTCTAGTTTCTTATTCCCATTTCTCTAGTGAGAAATTTTCTAGTTTCTTATTATCATTTCTTTAGTGAGGAAATCTCTATTTTCTTATTCTCATTTCTCTAGTGAGAAATTTTCTGGTTTCTTATTCTCATTTCTCTAGTGAGACATTTTCTAGTTTCTCATTCTTAATTCTCTAGTGAGCAAATTTCTAGTTTCTCATTCTCATTTCTCTAGTGAGAAATTTTCTAATTTCTCATTCTCATTTCCCTAGTGAGAAATTATATAGTTTCGTATTCCCATTTCTCTAGTGAGAAATTCTATAGTTTCTCATCCCCATTTCTCTAGTGAGAAATTTTCTAGTTTCTCATTCGGATTTCTCGTCATAAAATCTCTAGTTTCTCATTCTCATTTCTCTAGTTGCCTGTGAACCGCAACATGCCGCTAGAGATTCTCCTTGAATTGTAAAATTACTTATAATAGTAAGACACACAATAAGACACGGGTTGTCAGCGTCGTAGGGGTTTCACACCGGATACATCAGCACAAAATGCTCACCAAACAAGCTTTTCCACAGCCAGTCTCTTCCTCAGCCAGTCTCTTCCTCAGCCAGTCTCTTCCTCAGCTAGTCTCTTCATCAGCCAGTCTCTTCATCAGCCAGTCTCTTCCTCAGCCAGTCTCTTCCTCAGCCAGTCTCTTCCTCAGTCAGTCTCTTCCTCAGCCAGTCTCTTCCTCAGTCAGTCTCTTCCTCAGCCAGTCTCTTGCTCAGCCAGTCTCTTGCTCAGCCAGTCTCTTCCTCAGCCAGTCTCTACCTCAACAGTCTCTTCCTCAGCCAGTCTTCCTCAGCCATTCTTTCTCAGCCACTCTTCCTCAGCCACTCTTCCTCAGCCAGTCTCTTCCTCAGCCACTCTTTCTCAGCCAGTCTTCCTCAGCCACTCTTCCTCAGCCAGTCTTTCTCAGCCACTCCTCCTCAGCCACTCTTCCTCACCCAGTCTCTTCCTCAGCCACTCTTCCTCAGCCACTCTTCCTCACCCAGTCTCTTCCTCAGCCACTTTCCTCAGCCAGTCTCTTCCTCAGCCAGTCGGAGGTGTATAGAAAAATCACATCCAGACCATTTCTTGACATTGTCAATCCTGAATTTTTCTCGACCTTCTACTCCTCCTCCTTCTACCATCGACTACTGTTCCTTGCAAGTTGCGCATGCGTGCAGTCAAATCCCATTATTATGACGAAATATGTGTGTTTATTGTCTTTCCCCAGGTGGTTTGTTGTTCACTCTTGCCGTTAAGCGTAGTTGTGATTGGAGCTCGAGCTTGTATTCCAAGGCCAGATGTGTCGCCTCGGCTGTGCTATGACTATGTTTGTTCAGGTTATAATAATATTATATATTATTACATTTCAATATGTATGTAATAAAAGAAATTTGATATATACAGTACAAACAATAAAAAATAAATATAATTTTCAAAAGTGTTTTTAAATAGGGGAATTTGTTTTAAAACGGAGGCGCTATAGTGGTATTCCACTTTATGAAGAGTTTATGTGGCCCAGACCCTGGTCTTATAATACATTTTTTACAAGGCCGCGTTATCACAAAGGTTGAGAAGCACGGCGCTAGGGCGTTTCAGACAGATTTAATACTTAGTCCTGGCCGGAATGTCGCTGAGTATTTAAAGTAAAGCAAAGACACAATTTTTACCTGCCATCCATGTATTAAGAGGTAGCTATTTCAGCTTTAGGGGTGGGGGTGGATGTATCTTACCATAGATTGTAAAAGTGATCCAGAAGACATGCTGAAATCGTATGTTCCTGGCCTAATGCTGAAACATCACAGCAGAGCTATAAACAAACAACGTTTCCGTTTATGGACTACTCAACTGGAGTTTTAGAATGTACACAGAAGAACAATAATACATGGCTCACATTTGGAC
Organism: Meghimatium bilineatum; assembly: GCA_034231615.1. Lineage (NCBI taxonomy): Eukaryota > Metazoa > Mollusca > Gastropoda > Stylommatophora > Philomycidae > Meghimatium > Meghimatium bilineatum. The sequence continues at coordinate 63,540,265 of CM067319.1, forward strand.
AAGTTTTTTTTGTCACTTTTTTAAACATTTTAACAGTTAATTCCTTGACATCATGAAGTTTAAAAGTAGCTTTGTAAACTAAAACATCTATTTGAACGTTCAATCAATCAATCAAACAATCAAATACATTATATTGTTATACATTTCCTTTGGTGCATACGCCTTAGACAAGAATTTTGCAATTGATTTGAATCTTATCCAACATTAACTTTGTTGTGTTCAAATGTAAATGATACGGGCTATCTAAAACATCTGTTCCCATTGTTCTTGCATTGATATCGATGGGCAATATGTTCAATTACCGAGTCCGCTTTACAAGTGGTAACAATTCAGGATTAAACTTTTTTTTCTTTATACATTTTGTTATTCCTTACTTATTCACAACGATTTATTTCTTTCTTAGTACCTTTAACGTTGGAATTATATCGTTATATTTTCTCCTTAGTAATGTGTGAAGTTGGGACTATTGAGATATGTTATCTTTAATACTTTCTAAAGTAAGGACTGTATTGTTAGTTGCGATTACATTATGGTATAATGCGTTATTCATTATTAAAGGAGAGTGATTTAGCATAGTCATCATCATCAGGTGCCATGCCGGGAGGCGTAGGCGGTCATGGCTCTCCACAGCTCTCTGTCCACAGTATTATGTATCAAAGTCGTTGTTGTTTCTTTTTAGCATAGTTATTGCAAATAAACATAATGGTTTAATGCAGTGGTTTTAGTTAATTATATGTTCCATCAAGAGAGCATATGATCCACCAGATGTTAATGTGTTATTTCTGAATTTCACCCGTGTGTTGCCAGGGCCTGAATGGGGAGCAAAGAATAGCAACACTGTTTACCTTCCATGCATGTTGTAAAAGGCGACTAAGGAGGTTATGGGATGGAGTTGGCGGTCCCATCCCATATAGGGTAAGTGACCCAAAGCCTTGCTGAAGTAGGATGTATCAGGCCGAAAGGTGCAGATATCGCATCAATGCTGTAAACCATGACACAACGCATTCCGTTCTCCGGACTACATCCTGCTAATCTGCAGGAGTTTGAGAATTAACGCAGAAGAAGAAGAAGATTTCTGAATTTGATTCTATGGCGTAGTGCTTATGTGTTTTACTTTGTGCTAAGGGATCGCCTCAGAATACGACACAATCGACTGCGCAGCCACATGTATACAAATTCAAGTTTGGCAACCCAACCATGTGAACATTGTGGACAGACAGCAGATCATGTTCTTCAAGAGTTCCCTGAATATAAAATGCTATGATAAAAAACAATGGCTCAGAGAGACAACAGGGAAAGAAAAACTCCACTTGCCTACATACGAGTTATAAAGTGCAGTCAAGTGTATAGAAGAGACAAACTTCAGATATAAGCACATTCCAAGCGAAAGAAAATAAAAGAAGTGTCAATGTCTTGTAGGTTCGAATCCGAATCTTGTTTATACTTGCTTTATTTTTATTCCTAGAGATTATCACCAGCATGGTCCATGGGACATATTTTTCTGTCCCATCCCATCTTATGGCAATTAATTTATGCCTGTCCCATCCCATCCCATGGGATTACTATTATAATATTAATATGGAATACATTTAAAATAAAATTATGAAATTTATGAAAGTTTAGGTTTAGTGTCTACTAAATAGGACTACATATACAAAGAGACATGCAAAACAACAAAATTTATTAACTTTATGACAATTCAGTATCATTCTGACACTCTCATTTTATTAGACCATTTCTGAGTCACTCTGCTCATTCAGCACATTATCAATTTCCCGCTGATCGACTGCTTCTACTAATTCAGTTAATTCGGGTAATCCGTGAACCATTTAGTGTTACCGCTCGTCAAATTGAGATAAACATAGACAAGCCTTTAAATACATGGGAAATACAAATATGTGCTGTTCCATCCCATCCCATCCCATGGGACGTTTCCCATGGGAATCCCATGGGAATAACATTCCTATGGACAAGCCTGATTATCACTTAAAGCAACTGTTACGTTTTTCATGATTGGTACTTTCTGCAAGCGGCGTGCGCTTTGTTGAGACGGACGGAGTACATATAGGAAAACCCGAATACGAAAAGATCAATCCACTAAGATTACACATTTTTTACGGCAAATAAATTAAACCTAAATACCTGATGACAACTACTGTCGAATTGTGAAAATATCTACATATTTCTTACACCAGTTACAGTTAACTGCCAATCAGCATAAATGCATAAATTTTACATCTAATTTCTCGGCATAACGCGTTAGTTTTCTAGTCAATCCCACGTTCAACCGGAAATATTTGTTAAATCATCAACGGCCCTCATCTCGATTCAAACTAAGGAAATGTGTACCAAATCTTCTGGGAAAACGAAAGCGGTAGGGAGATGCTGACCACATCATTCCTTGCGTGCTGTTGATCGGTGAAAAGTACCGTATTCCCCGAAACGTCTCTAGCGTAATAAGGGGACTTCTTTTGTTCAGTTATTGAACACGTTATTTCCATATATGTCTCTATCCACATGAGGGAAGATCTAATTGTCTCACTAGTCGCCAACCAGCACAATCACAATTCAACAGAAAACCGAGTCCGCATTCTTTATACAGTCCTGTGAACTCCATGAAATCATCCTTCAATAGTAACACAACATTTTTTAATGTCACATTGAGTCGACATCATGTGCAATCCACGGAAAAGTCAAATAATGTTGCTTTTGAATGATACTAACCGATGAGGCCACAGGCCTGCATAATTGACGAGGAACTACTAGAATATCGTACGTTCTCACACAGTCAGCATATATCTCCCATGTTATCGCGGCCTGCGTGGAATATCAGTCATGTGACTTGAGATGCATGTTTTTAAAAGACAACTAGCCTGGTTTGGGGGTAAAGTTGGTTGTGTAACCCCGTAGGTTCAAGTGACCCAAAACAATGCTGAGGTCAGATGTATCGCGTAAAAAACCCCATATATTGCAGCCAAGCTGTAACCCAAGGCACAAAATATTCTGCTCTCTAGATTATACACAGCTAAACACTAATTTTGTAATAATCAGCAAAGAAAATGCAAACATAACTCTAAACAGTGGAATCATATATAGTGCATTCTTTTATAACATACTTTCCTATATATCAACACTTTTAGAACATCTTCAATCTTCTTCTTCTGCGTTCGTTCTCAAACTCCTGCACATTAGCAGGATGTTGTCCGGAGAACGGAATGCGTTGTGTCGTGGTTTATATCATTGCTGCGATATCTGCGCCTTTCGTCCTGACACATCTGACTTCAGTATGGCTATGTTTCTCTGACCCTATATGGGATGGGACAGTCAACTCCATCCCATAACCTCCTTAGTCGCCTTTTACGACATGCGTGGAAGGTAAACTGTGTTGCTATTCTTTGCTCCCCTTTTCGGGCCCCGGCAACACACGAGTGAAAAAAAAATTATCTTCAATTATATTTATGCTTTATTGTTGGTACTGTATATAGCGAATTTCTTCTGTTATTGCATACATATTTTGTCGGTCCAGACCACGTACAACTGGATTACACTATAGTAAGACTATCTCTCTTGGCTTCTTTCTGGTAACCACACCATCACTTTATCCAGTGTCTCTCGACGGTCGCGCTTTATTCATACAGTACTATTACAGAAATTCGCCCGTGTGTTGCTGGGGCCCGAAAGGGGAGCAAAGAATAGCAGCACTGTTTACCTTCCACGCATGTCGTAAAAGTCGACTAAAGAGGTTATGGGATGGAGTTGACTGTCCCATCCCATATAGGGTCAGAGAAACATAGCCATACTGAAGTCAGATGTGTCAGGCCGAAAGGCGCAGATATCGCTTCAATGCTGTAAACCACGACACAACGCTTTCCGTTCTCCGGACTACATTCTGCTAATCTGCAGGAGTTTGAGAACGAACGCAGAAGAAGAAGATTACATATATTTATTCATTAGGCCTTGAGGAATGATTTCATTGTACTCGGGTTGCCGCATATGTACTCAGTCCCACTCAGCGAAACGTGTCGTCGACTGTGGAGAGTACCACTCATAGCACGTAACTCCGTTGCTTCAATCAACAGGAATCTCCGAAATAAATTCATATTGTAAACAAGAAGCCATGAGCCGGATTCAAACTCTTGAGAAAAAGGTAAAGTCTTAACCACTACGCCACTAGTATCCAAACTATATATAATCAAATTTATACTTCATTCTTGATGTGAAACTAGCACCGTATCACATGACACATTCCCATAAGTGATCCGCTCTCCGTTTCAGCAGCCATTCGACATCAGACACAACTCTAACCCTTGTGACAGGTTTCTTTGTTATTCCAACCACCCATGTTGAGACAGTCCACAAACTGAGAATCCTGTAGCTCGAATATTGTTTTTACATTGTTGACAACATGAACCTGCGATCTGCCATTTTGATTGCATACGGACCATGTTACATTCGTATTCTTGCCTAACATCACCTCGCGTGTGTGGGAGATCGCATCAGTTCTGTTAGTTCAGACACACATCGGCCTATAGAAACAACATGGTAACTGTTAACGAAGGTTACATTTATCATCAACATTAAGTACCGTCTCCGCAACGAAGGTTAACTGCAACGTATTTCCAACGTCCCCTGTCTCTTGTCTTGGTGGTGCATTCTGCTAGACTGTAACCTGTCCATTGTGTGATGTTACTCTCCCACTTGTATCTCTGCCTACCTCTTGCTCGCTTCCCTTTGACTTTACCCTCAAGTAAGGTCTTCAATAGGGTGTCATGTCTTTTAATGTGTCCAAAATATTTTATGCGCCTGATCTTTATTTCTCTTAGTCGTTCTTTCTTTATATTAAGTGTCTTTAGCACCTCTTTATTTGTTTTCTTCTCTTTCCATGATGTTCTCCCTATTCTTCTATATCAATCAATCAATAAACCCATAACCCTTCAGGGTCGTAGGGGTACCACAATGGATGCTTCAGCACACAGAGTCCTCCAGCGAATTCTATCCTCAGCGGATGAGTGTGGAAATATCTAGCCCTGTCCATTCCTTGATGTTGTCTGTCCATGTCTTTATTTGCCCTCCTCTGCTTCTTCCACCCTCGACAGTTCCCTGCAGTAATGTTTTTGACAAGGAATCGTGCCTCCATACATGCCCGAACCATGCTAGTTTTCGTCGTTTCACTATTGAAAGCAATGGCTCCTGGACACCTGCACACATCTCTACTTTATTTCTTACGTACACATTGGTCCTATGTTCCCTATAGGAAATTCGTAGAATTCTTCTGTAGCATTTATACTCGAAAGCCAGTAATCTATCCATGTCCGCAACTATATACCCACATGTCAAAGGCATCAATTCTGTCTTCTAATTGTTTATTTAGTGTCCATGTTTCTGAGCCATACATTAATATAGAGTAGATAATGCATTTTATAATTCTCATTTTTAACTTGTTTGTAATTTATTAAGATGTTAATATGTTACATTTATACTGATACATTTATACTGCAGTCGTAGTATAAATACAGCTGTGTATGAAGTACAGCTCTGGAGAAAATTGCCCATTACACATAAGGATATAAGAACTATACTTATTTGTAATTCATGTGGATGGAAACAAATATCCGTTTTTCATGAGCTAGAAAAGGAACACTTAACTGAACATTATATTTTTTTATATCACCTCTCCAGTTTCATTTACTGCCATAAATCAGCCACACAATGATATACGGACTGCATTAATTTGACCGACAATAATAATACACTGTTCGTGATGAAATCTGGCTAACGTGACCTATTTTCTATAATTAAAAAAACTTGCCCTATATATCCCTCTTATCCGTTCTTTATCCTGGAAATATAACCGATAGAGCACTTATCACTTGCTAACAAGAGCGTTATCTCCGGATTTTGTGAGACATTTGCCAAGCATTTGAAATAATGATTTTCTAAACCGTACTAGAGGATACGCTTGTTATAATACGATTAGAATGCGGAGAAAATAGATAATTGTATGTAATGTTTTTCTGCATGTATTGTGGCAAATCTCCCCAATATTTCAGATGTAGTAATTTGTTGATTTGTTTTTGTAAAATACAAAAAAAAGTAGTAAAACATTATAATAATGAACCACTGGCGTATACGATCGTATTTATAAAAAAAAACCTCCCTAGTCAGCTCCGTTCCCGTCTATGTTATAAGACCTACTCGCTAATGGAAAATCAAGCCTTTGTAATGACTCATATGATAATTCCTGTGATTTCATTGGTCATTATGATTATATTTTATGTAAAAGCCAAAGAAAATTAAGATAGTAGTCTGTCAAATGAATCATTGTACATGATTTTATTTTCCATTATCCAATAGGTCTTATAAACCCAGGGCCAAGTCTTAAGTGTTAGAAATGTCCATAAATTACATCAATAATTGGGGAGAGGGGGCTAAACAAGTTTGGCAACTGTTGACAGGGGGAAGGTGACAGAGGAGCGTTTGAGAAAGTGAAGTGAAGTTTGCTAAATGTGGAGTTTGATAAAGGTTTGACGAAATCGTTTGCATCATTTGACGATGAGAGTTTGGCAGAAGTGGAGTTTGACACACGTGGAGTTTCACTAAGTGAAATTTGACAAAGTGATGTTTAGCAAATGTGTCAAACAAATGTGAAGTTTGACAGAAGTGTAATTTAACAAATATGGAGGTCGACAAAGCGAAGTGTGAAAAATGTGGAGTTTGACAAAGATGAAGTTTGACGAAATTGGTTTGACAAAGGGGAGTTGTTTTACAAACGTGAAAATGACAAAATGAAGTTTTTGACAACATAGTTTGTCAAACTTGAATTTATTTTTTTAGAAAGGTGGAGTTTGCAAAGAGGGGTAAGACAAAAGTCAAGGTTAATAATATTGCATTTTAAACAATAACTAAATTGTTTGAATTTAAAATTGTTCGTGTCAGGCAGATGTGGCCTATTTTTTTACGGAACTGAACAAAGTCTCATAAAAATGTAACCTGTCATAGCAGTAGGAGGAGATAAGCAGTGATAACAAAAATATTACCTTTTTGTGTCCTTTTATTCGAGCGCAGTTGAGGAATAAAGCTTGGAGGGGAGATAACATATTTTAGATTTTGGAAGGGGGAAGGGTTAGTTAGTTCTGTTGGGGGGGGGGGTAGGATAGGTGTTACATTTTTACTGCCGATCTTTAGATGCGTGCGCTTGATGTGACGATATTTATTGCTTTTCCAGTGGATGCGTCCATCAATACAGTAATATAAGATGATTGGGTGACTGAGACCGCATATCTTTTCTCGATGTAGCAGTCCTAGAGTTTGTAACAAATGTACATCATTTTTCCATGTAGCTGGCAAGCTAAGTAAACATACATTCTTGATTCTTAATTAGGAACAAGAGTCACAGCACTGGGGGCATTCCCATATATGCTCTGCTTGTCGTTCCGTCAGCCATCCAAAAGTGTATAAGCTCAGCGTCCCAGTCAGTTGCTGATTGCGCGTTCGTCTTATCTTTCTGGAGAGGGAGCACTTTCTTCCATCACCTCTAGTCACTCCCATTTCTATAATTCTCTGAATATGTACATTGTCACGTACGACTTCCTCCTCGTCTTCTCGTGGGATATCCGTGGCTGCCCTAATAAATTAAATCCTGTCTCTTCTTATCTCGGTGCCGTTCACCAAAGCTTTACCAGTCAATACATCGGATCTTTCGTTTCCCCTGACCCGAGCATGACCAGAACAGTAAATCCATGTAATGCTTTGCGCATTGTCGAGAAGAGTGACCCATTCTGACCAGTGACCAGTTCTGATCATACACTTTTCTAGCTTGCGCAGCATACTTTGAGAGTCCGATAGAATAACTGAGCTCGGCAGAAACAGAAGAGCCATGATTGATGATGTCCAGAGTAATCTAGAAGTTTCAGTGCAGTCAAAATCATGGCATCTGCAGAGATCCCACAGCGAACCCTTTTTCAGTAAACATAAATATGTCGTTGCATTAACCATGTTGGTTTAGCGTCTTGTCGTCTGCTAATGACACAATATTTCTGTCTATCATTCTATACGCTGTGGGCCTTGTTTGCCTTGCGCGTCAGGGGTGGAAGAGTTCTCTGGAGATGGCCATCTTGTGTGCTGTTTGTAAGCTTGTTGCTGAGGCTTGTTTGATTTCTGTGATCCATCTTTTACATGGTCTGCCCCCGGCTTTATAACCGTTATGTATATGTGCCATGGCCATTTGTGGCATGCCATCTGTTGATAATTTCGAAGCGTGTGAAAACCACTTGATCTGTTGTCTTTTGATGTGTTCCAATACTAGTACTGTTTTGGTTATCTGTCTAATGGTATCGTTTCTAATTATATCTCTTAATGACACTCCAAGTATTCCTCGTAGACATGTCATTTTTGCTGTCCCTATTTTTCTTTATTCTTGAGATATTTCTGTGATCACACGAAAGATGCGCAAACTATAACAGAAATTGCGTGGTAGTGCGCATAATATTACAAACGTTTCAAAAGGTAGACTGTTGTCCATATATATATGTTGTCCTTAAAATATTGTTCTTCTAAAAATGTAAAATAAATCTTGTATATTATCGTACTTTTTTCATGAAACCTTTTTAAGTGAGAAATTGGGGGAGGTGTGGGGTCACATATTTGGGACATAAATAAACGGAGGGGGTTTGTTGTCCCATAATTCTTGACAAAATTTTAGCCGTGACCTTCGACTGGGTACTACAGACTTGTGCGCAGATGACCTAGAAGGCTGACTTTCCAGTGTTTTGATTATTTCTTGGCGTTTCATTGGTAGGCCTTGGCTATTTTCGGCCATCGACTCCAAGTATATAAAATAGTGACCAACGAATAACAAGACAATAATAAAAACGTAACGAATGAACTCTTGTTTTCTTTCTGCACTTACGTCTCCTATACTGCTGAGGGTATTGGTGTAGCTGTGAATATGGGGGGGGGGGGGTGTGACGTCATAAATTGGTACACTTTTTCGGACGTAATTTATAAACGACCCCTTGGTAAATTCCCTTGATGATTTTCTCCCATCCCATGCTGACATCGTCCGCGTAGTACGGGGACCTGTAACAGAAGTAAAGAATCATAACACATCCCGCCTGACACGCATGTCGTAAGAGGAAACTACCGAGATGTATGTTGGACTCTCTACCCAACTCCGTGATCTGTGATGTAGCTTTCTAGTCCCATGTCTAGACTACAGATAGGGAATATTCTGTTTTATCTGTAGTATGACATCGTCTGTTTTATCTGTAGTATGACATATGCTTTATCTGCAGTATGCTATCTTATTTTATGTGCAGTATGACATTGTTTTATTTGCAGTTTGACATCTTGTTTTATCTGCAGTATGACATCTGTTATATCTGCAGTATGACATGTTATGTTTTATCTACACTATGACATCTTCTGTTTTGTCTGTAGTATGTCTCGAGATTGCAAGCAAATTATACCAAAGATCCTTAAAAGACAAGACAGGAAAACAAAAAGTTAAAACATTCATCTGGTAATTGCGAAAGCTCAGGCAAACTTTCCTTCCAAATAAGCATGGTGCCACATAAATACAAATCTAGATGTCAAAGTATAAAGCACTGTTGACAAACTATACTAACTTGAGGTTTTTAATCATAATAACAATAATCATTATCCATGATTACAGTTCATTCATCCAACAAATTCTGTATTGTTTTCCTCTTCCATTATTGATTTTTTTTCTGTGGTTACTGAATGTTCATATTTTACTATTTATTGTTGGTTGTTAATTACAAGATTAAAGCCTCTACTTGCCTAATAACGAACTTTTCAACTTATGACCTGATTATATTTTTGTTATATCAGGGATTGTTGATACTGACTGAAACGAAATTTGATTATATTGCGTGCTAAGGTATTTCTCTTCTCATCACATGATATATAAATCTTGACTGTCACTGCTTCTAATGTTTGCTATGATTTGTCAATTTATACCAACTTCTCTCGTGTTGTTTTTCTTGTCTTTGCTGTCTTTGGTATTTTCATACACTTTGTTATCGTTCTATCTTCTTCTAAGTTCGCTCTCAAACTCCTGCAGGTTAGAATGATGTAGTCCAAGTAACAGAGGTCGTTGTACCACAGTTTGTGGACTTGATTTGAATGTTGATCGTGCGTTAGAAAGTGAAGCGTAGAGCAGCAACACTGTAACTTATCATACATATCATCATCATCAAGTGCCGTCTCCGCCACGAAGGTTGGCTACAAAAGACCTCCAACATTCCTTGTCTCTTGTTTTGGTGGTGTACTCTGCTAGATACAACAAAAATGACCTGTCTACATGGAATTATTGGAGTAAAAAAAAAGAGACAGAATCTAGTTCATGTTTCTGTGAACACTCAAATCCCCTATTGGCTAGATGGACTTGTGGTAATTCATTATATGAAAATTATATGAACACTTAACATATTATACTATCACAGTTAATATATCATGTGAATTTATTACTATATTGACATCACCATCTTGAACTAAATTTTGACATATCACATCACCGTCTTGAACTAAATTTTGACATATCACATCACCATCTTGAAATAAATTTTGACATATCACATCACCATCTTGAACTCAATTTTGACATATCACATCACCATCTTGAACTCAATTTTGACATATCACATCACCATCTTGACATCAATTTTGACATCACATCACCATCTTGACATCAATTTTGACATATCACATCACCATCTTAAACTCAATTTTGAAAATAATGAAAATGAAAAATGTAAAATGCCTAATCTATTCTACATTAATGTATGGCCCGATATATGAATAATGATCCAATAGCTAGAAGACAGAAGTAATGCCTTGGAGATGTGGATGTATAAGAAGAATAATGAGAGCTTCGTGGAAGAGAACAAAAACAAGCAAAACGGTTCTGACAACACTTTTTTATGAAAAAATTGAACTATTACGGGAAATAACAATAAAACAAATACAATATTTTGGACGTATTAAAAGATCTAGTTGAATATCGTTGTTGAAGGTAACGTTAAGATGAGAAGAGCAAGGGATAGGTAGAGATACAAGTGGGAGGGAAACATTACAAGATAGATATATTAAGTCCAGTGGCGTAGCGAGGGGGCGGAGTACAGACCGCCCCGGGCGGCATCATCGGGAGGGCGGCAAATTTATTTTCGTCCAGTCTTTCACAATCACTGACATATTTTTGAAATGTCACAAGGGCGGAAAATTATGATTCCGCCCAGGGCGACATTGACCCACACTACTCCACTGGATATATTGCATTCTAGCACAGTGCAATATCAAGGCAAGAGACAGACGATGCTTGAAGTACGTTGCAGATAACATTATATGCGGAGAAAGTCGCCTCTTAGTATTTAGCATGTTGTTTTTTTTATCTTACCAGACTAGAATCAGGATCACACAATTACACAACAGGGCTAAATTCACAGACAAACATTTAAGTGGATATTCTTGATGGAACCACGTCGATACATTAGTTTACCATTTCTGTTATAAGATCTACTCCGTATGTGGTGCTAACAAGAGAGGGAGGGAGAGAGAGAGAGTACAACAGCATAGAGTGAGAGAAAAAATAAATGTAATGAATAAAAGAACACAGAAAACAATGAAATTGAGTTTCAGCAATACACGAAAATCGCACGTCGCGGAACTGGAACGCCATATTTGCACCGGCTATTTCTATCACGCCATCATTCCTGCATCGATTTTTCACTCGGCTCCAGTATTTGGCACAGGGCCAGATGCCAGGCGGGGGTAGCAGAAGCTTATATTCCCAGACACACAAAACTGGCTCTTCCTCCAAGAAATTGTTCATGTTAGTCGGAGGCAGGCTATAAGCTAGCATATCATTTTCACAAGGCAAACTGGCATATCATTTGACAAGGCAAAATGGCATATCACATTAGTAATTCAAACTGGCATAACACTTGTCCGGGCACACCGACATTTATGTTAAAGTAGATTCATTAATCTCCGGTAATGTGTGATGTTCTTAGATGTTTGTTTGTTTTTTTGTTTATTTTAGAATCCCAGGAATTACTAGCGATTAACTATTGCTTCCTATGTGCAATGGGGAAGTTTCTTCAAGCTTTCTTTCATATCCAGGAGAAAGAACGCCCATAAAAACCGCCCCGTTGCACATAGGAAACAAGAGATAATCTCTCTTAATTTAAATGGTTCGAAAACAAACGTAAACAAACAATTACTAAAAACATCTTATATTACCAGAGATTTATAAATTTACTGTACAATAAATGTCAGTGTGTCCGGACAAGCGATATGCCAGTGTGAATTATCAATGTGATATGCCTTTTTGTCTTATCAAATTAAGAATAACCTACACTTACTAGAGAAGAGTGTATTTGAATGAAACAACAATAACAGATGGACAGAAATCTGTCTGTGATAACGTGCAGCATGGAAGAGAGAAATTCAATGTTAGAAACTCACCCTAAGAAAGAACTGACTACTGATATGATATAAATATTTGAAAGAATATTACACTCTTTCAGATGGGGGGGGGGGGGGGGACAGAATGTGTAATTTTTTAAAGATGTTTTTTTTTGGTAGTGGCATATATAATGATGTTTTGTTGGAACATCCGTGTTACCAGGAAAGGTTAGAATTATTTTAGTAGTGTTATAGCGCGAAATTGTCCGTTTTTTTTCCTTGCTTGAAAGTGAGACTTTAACCCTCTCTTTCATCATACCCTATCCTACGATCCGTAACCCGTCAGGGTCATAGGGGTATTACATTAGATTATTCAGCACATAGAGTACTCCAGCGATTTATTTCTTCAACGATGCGGATGAGTGAATCTTCTCCATTACTCATCTAAACATCATATGTGGGTTTGACAATCAATAAAAGGTAATACTGCTGTAAAACTGTATTTAAATAGTACTTACGTAGAACACAGGTAATGTAGTCTTACTGGGCGACGAATAACACACTATCGATGTCGGATGCTGACGTGAAAGAATACACACAACAACCTATCTATATCTATCTATCTATACGATGTGTCACTTGTTTGTCTTGCGGCGTCATGGGTACACTGAATGTGTACACACAACAGTACACATTCAAATAAATAACAGTGCACAATCGACGTTTTGGCCAAAGGCCTTTCGGCCGCCAGTCGTCGTCCAATAATTTTACATTGTCTGTGTTCTACGTAAGTACTATATGCGGGTTGGGAATACTTTGTAGGAATCTTCGAAGAAATCTTATTTTAAAAAAATAGAATATAGACAACATGAATTGAACCCGGGCCTTTCAATCGGTGTCTAATTTTGCAGACAGTGTGTTTACCAACTTAACTAATAACATCCGCAAGTAATTCCATTTGTACCAAATCATGTCAGGAGCATATTTCGCCACTATGAAATGTATACAGTAACTGAATAGAAATAACAGCACAAGAAACAATACAAGAGTGTATCTATATTCATCCAATAAAATAGCTATATTTATTTCTCACTTCACTGCAATGTGTGAGAACAGATGGGATTAGAGATGTTTTGAACTGACGACGAAGAACTCCGGGTATCCCTGTAAAGATTATATTTCTTTCAACCGATAGAGAACGATTTATATGCTGATTGTTCCCATATCTCAGAGAAGGATGTGATATATCTCTCTTTCTCGGTGTCTTATGTTTTTCATTTTTAACTGAATGTGAAAATCTAGGAAAAGGGGGGTATCTAATCCGGTTGTCGAGACTCTAAATGTTGCGTTGACTTTCTCAATTTCATTTGACTAGTTTCCATGAATTTCATCCCATTCATTCTAGATTTCAATTTCACGGATCCCAACTCTATTTCTTGGTTGTCTATTTTCAATGCAATTACCAAGTGGCAGATTTAGAACATTCTGTCGCAGCTTTTCTCAACTATAACACCAAATATGAAGGCGTCACCTCGGCGATATAAGACCTGTTGGCTAATGGGAAGTCAGATCTTTAAATATGGTTCATTTGACTATATCCTTGATTTTCATTAACTATCACACAAAGTATAATCATAATAACCAGTGAATATCACGGAATAGTTAAATGTATCATTAAGAAGGCTGGATTTTCCATTAGCCAGTAGGTCTTATATTACAGAGAGTTATAGTTAAGGTATCTCATGTTATTGTCACTTAGTTATTCGTTTAAAAAAATAATATCTTCAGTAGTGCTGTAGTTCTTCTCTTTTTCAGCGATTGTTCTCATGCTTATGAAGCCAAGCAGGATGCAATCCAGAGAACGGAATGCGTTGTTATGTTTTGCGACGTATCTGCGATATCTGAACCTTTCTGTCAGATACATATAAGTTGATTATGCCTTCAGTGTCACGTTGACTTTATGGAGATGAGACAGACCTCCATCCCATCCCCCCTCAGCATAAATATTCCTATGATTTCTGACAGGGAACATGAAGTACGCTGTGCCATTGTTTACGTTTTGCAATATAGGGCTAACACATTCGTTTTCGGCGAGTCTTTAATTCGGGTTGGCTTTCCTAGCATGTGGGCGCCGTCGTTTCTGTTGCCAGGCGATGAGTGTGTAGCAGTTCTTAACCCAGTTTCTAGCTTTTTATCACCCCCTAATTATCTCTATTTCTGTAAACTTTGCAGAACAGAACACGTTCCTGAGTGACAGTTTCCGGTTTGGAAACTAGGCGTGGAGTTGGACTTGGGTCGACATCGTCTTTCGATGTGGTTCGCTGATGGAAAACTCATTTTGTGTAATTACACAGTCCATTTTCATATGTGTCCATTGATAAATAACCTTTTCTTATCTGAAATCCCGGTTCCATGTAGGAAACACTTCGTACTAGAGTTTGTATTAGAGTTGGTACCTTCTTTTAGCAACAGTTTCGTTCACAATCATCTTAAACACCTCTCTACACATTTTGTGTTTATGCTCACATATTTCTGTGATCTGGGACTATATAGAGTTATGATGGTTAATTTTTTTGCACAACATGCTTCCACAGGTTAACAAACAGCTTATTCTCGACCATCAACACAGCTTATTCTTAAATCGTCCTTTCCTGAAATAAAATAACAATACAGTGGTATCTTGTTATAACAATTTGTTCGGGAATGATAAAATATATATGCAGTTACAGACATTCGCTATATACAATACAAAAAATATACACAAATATAATTGGGGATTTGGAAATGTGCTGTTATATATGCAAGTTTGTTATAAAAGAATGCGCTATAGAGGGATTCCACTGTAATAGTTTTAGTTATCACGTTTATTTTTCTTTGAATTTTGTGATCCCATTTAAAGCCTCAATTATATGGTCATTGTTTAATTCAGAAATTTAAATATAATGTTGACATCATACGGAAGAAGTTCAACCGAGATAAGAAACAGAATAGGGGCAACATTCCTAAAAGGCAACATTCTTAAAAATTAATAATATACTATGTAATAACCCCATATCAATAGGGGCAACATTCCTAAAAGGCAACATTCTTAAAAATTAATAATATACTATGTAATAACCCCATATCAATAGGGGCAACATTCCTAAAAGGCTACATTCTTAAAAATTAATAATATACTATGTAATAACCCCATATCAATAGGGGCAACATTCCTAAAAGGCAACATTCTTAAAAATTAATAATACACTATGTAATAACCCCATATCAATAGGGGCAACATTCCTAAAAGGCAACATTCTTAAAAATTAATAATATACTATGTAATAACCCCATATCAATAGGGGCAACATTCCTAAAAGGCAACATTCTTAAAATTAATAATATACTATGTAATAACCCCATATCAATAGGGGCAACATTCCTAAAAGGCAACATTCTTAAAAATTAATAATATACTATGTAATAACCCCATATCAATAGGGGCAACATTCCTAAAAGGCAACATTCTTAAAAATTAATAATATACTATGTAATAACCCCATATCAATAGGGGCAACATTCCTAAAAGGCAACATTCTTAAAAATTAATAATATACTATGTAATAACCCCATATCAATAGAGATGAGGAAGAGAGTTTTTGTTGTTTGTTTGAGAACCCCAGGAATTTCGAGCAATTAGCTCTTACTTCCTATGTGAAGTGGTGGTTTTTCTTAGCTTTCTTTCATACCCAGGGTATTGCAGCTTTCGGCTTAGTGCAATGACTATTGAAGGAGCCTTCAGAGGGGGGTCTATAATTGTATAGATGTATAGATGACATGCTACAAAGTTTTCATAAGAAAGCGTCAATAAAACGGCATGTCACCTGCAAAGGTTTTCTGTTGCATGGTTAGTTTGTCTAGTGTGCCATTGGTGAGACCCACAGACGTAAACCATGCGGGAGAAAGGTCTTATTCAGACCTACATAACACCGATTCTATCATATGAATGGTAGTCATGGACAATAAATAAGTTATAAATACTCTATTAAGTAATAATGTTACTACAATATATACTAACTATTATCAAATAAACACAATAACAAGGACTATTCTCTACGTTTCGGCACTCCCAACTTTGTCCGACATCCTCAGACATTATGTTTTTTAAACAATAAATCAACAGGATAATGGAGCATTAGAGGCAGTAGAGTTGTTCCATAGAAGAATGCTGAGAGTACCATGGTAGGCTAGAAAAACTAACGAGCAGGTGCTGAAAGAGACAAATGCGAGACAGAAGTTACTTAATAGTATCAAAAAGAGATATGATGAACATATTCAATGTAACATTAACGTTTGATCTCTCTTCGCCTTCAACATCCAGCTAGTTCCGACGAACTGAGATAGCAAGACTCACTGAATCTTTCTGCTGCGATGCCCGATTGTTTTGCTATATATTTTGTGTATGTGTGGATTTTTGTTTATTCTAATAAAAATATATTGTATACGGAACATTGATATTCTAATAGAAGTATATATACCGTATACGGGACATTTCCATTTAATAGAAGTAAATATACCGTATATGGAACATGCTATTCTGATAGAAGTATATATACCGTATACGGAACATGCTATTCTCATAGAAGTATATATACCGTATACGGAACATGCTATTCTGATAGAAGTATATATACCGTATACGGAACATGCTATTCTAATATAAGTTTATATACCGTATACGGAACATGCTATTCTGATAGAAGTATATATACCGTATACGGAACATGCTATTCTGATAGAAGTTTATATACCGTATACGGAACATGCTATTCTAATAGAAGTTTATATACCGTATACGGAACATGCTATTCTGATAGAAGTTTATATACCGTATACGGAACATGCTATTCTAATAGAAGTTTATATACCGTATACGGAACATGCTATTCTGATAGAAGTTTATATACCGTATACGGAACATGCTATTCTAATAGAAGTTTATATACCGTATACGGAACATGCTATTCTGATAGAAGTATATATACCGTATACGGAACATTGCTATTCTAATAGAAGTTTATATACCGTATACGGAACATGCTATTCTGATAGAAGTTTATATACCGTATACGGAACATGCTATTCTAATAGAAGTATATATACCGTATACGGAACATGCTATTCTGATAGAAGTATATATACCGTATACGGAACATTGCTATTCTAATAGAAGTATATATATCGTACATTCGATATTTGAGGGGGAAAAAAAGAGGAAGACCCAAAATTACCCTAAAAATCACCATACATAAAGAAGGAGAAATAATAGGTTGCAAGTCCATACAAGAACTAAAGTACAGGCAGCGGAACGCAACGTATGGAGAATGAAAACCTCTGCCCTATGTGCCGCCTATGGCACGAAAGGTACAAACTAACTAGTTAATGTGACATTGCTATTAGCCTATTGTTGAATGTTTAGGCACTGTTATTACAATCAATTATACGACTAACGTAGACGATTGGCTTTCGAAACAGTAACGAATTCGACCAAGTTTGGTTTGTAAAGCAGTCTATTCACTCTAGCACTGAGCCAACTGTTGAATATTTAGACACCGCTTATACGTTTCAATAACCTTACAATATGACGTGAATCTGAACAACGTTTGCTGCACACTCGACCACCAGCAAGGTGGCGATAGTTTTTTGCCACGAATCTCCAAGCTGAATGGATGATGAAATTAAAACAACAGAATCCAATAAATCGGTACTTTTTATTTAATAAAAGATACATTTTGGAAGCCATTCTTATTTAGTACTTTACATCAAATATGACCTTGACATTTCCAAGCCCGTGTCTACTAAGACCAAACCGGTAGGTACGGGCATACAGTCTGATGTGTTCAATGAAACCCTCCTTACCTCCAATGAAAAATCATATTTATTTCTATAAGACAAGCAAACATAAGCCCCCCCCCCCACACCCGAGGAAAACTACATTTACTACTAGGAAACAAGCAAAACAAATGGTCACCCCCCCCCCAAGAGAGATTCACATTTAGTACTAGGAAACAAGCACAACAGAGATCCCACCCCCTCCTACCCCCATCCATTGAAAACTCACATTTAGTAATAAGAAACAAGCAAAACATAGTGCACCCCCCCTTTCCAAGGGAAACTCACATTTAGTACTAGGAAACACTCAATACAGAGGGCAGCCTACAAATTGAGAACTCATATTTAGTATTAGGAAACAAGAAAATAGAAGGCGCAATCCAAGGGAAATTTACATTTAGTTCTAGAAAACAAGCAAAGCTAAGGACACTCTGCCTCTTCAAAATTCGCAATTAGTAGTAGAAAACAAATAAAACATGGCCACCCTTCCCCAAGAGAAGCTTACATTTATTACTAGGAAAAAGAAAAACGTTTCTCCCCCCCTCCCCGCCCCCACCCTAGGAAAACTCACATGTAGTATTTGGAAACATACTAAACAAAAGTCACCCCCCCCCCACAATATGAAAACTCATATTTAGTATTAGGAAAGAAGCAAAACAAATTGCATCCCCTGCCCATATTTAATCAAGGATTTCCTCTTTATAAAAGTCATAAAATCTCCCAGAAATACAACTTGGTTATCTTTTTTTTTTAGTAAAATATTAAAACAACACCATCAACAAAATGTTATCTAGCTGTCTGACTATAACTGCTCACTATATGTTCACTATACCTTTTTTAACGTCATGATATAATCAAGAGAGACTTTGGTCATAATTGGCTTAACCCTTATAATATCAAACTAATAACACACTAACATACTAATAAACATACACATTCTTCCTCATCTGCCACAGAAACATGCGAAACTATAACAATAAATCTACAACTAATCATATTGATTTATTATTATGTGCCAGTTTGGATTGTAACTAAAAATCACACTCTACATTTTAGTTTTCAATCATACATCATTTAAATAGTATTGATTATTTAGCTTGGAAAAATGCAAATGCAAGCAAAATTTATTGTTAACAAAGTAAATCTCAAATTTTAAAACCACATTTCAATCGAAATTATTCGATTTTATGTTATATTTTGCGAGCATTGTGGCACGTCTTTTAGTTCGGTCCAAGTCCGTCCACATAATAGTCATGTTCTCTTGAGAATAGTCTTGCGCGAATAGCTCAAATAACGTCACATGTATTGCCTAATCCGATTTTTCCCATGCTTTTATTGGGTGTCGACAGAAAGTATACCCAGTTACAAATAGCTAGTCACATAAGCCAAGATGAGTGACGCTGATGGAATCTTTCGTGCAGGGCTATACTAAAGAAGGACTATGTAGAACTGTGTTAAAAGCTGATATGAAAACAAAATTGCTGAAAGAAGCAGGAAATGTATTTCTTGTACTAATAGGGTTACTCCACTTGCCCTCCGCCCCTTTCCTAAGACATTATGCTGCCTGCCGCGACCACGAACTTCTCCAATAAATACTTTTCAATATAATTAATTACGACCCCATTCGTTACGTTTTTGACTATTGTTGCGATCTCGGCTGGTCACTATTTATATACTTGGAATCGAATGCCAAAAATATTCATGGCGATTCCAAGTTTGGTCGTCGACAGTACAGGTCTTCTATCTAAATTAATGAGGCCTTCATTCGGTACGTTTTTTTTTATTATTGTCCCGCTTTCCATTGGCTACTATTTATATATTTGGAGTAACCTTGACTATTTTTGACACGCGATTTTAAGTATATAAATATTGGCCAACAGAAAACAAACACGGGAATAATTAAGAAAAGGAACGAATGAAGGCCTTATTAATTCAGCTAGAATGCATGTACCGTCGAGAGCCACTCTGTAAATATATAAATAGTGACCAACCGAAAGTCAAACAATGGTCCTCGTCCGGTCACTTAACAATTCTAGATAACATGTGTTATTGAGACGCTGATGCCAAGACTATCCCTTGGAGGATGTAACACCATATCACAAGAGATAACTCCAGGGTATCTCTAACACAATTCACTTGTAAACACTACATCTCGGTAATGTTTGGAACTAAAGTTTCCCATACATAAGATAAATGACGTGGCTACATATCCTTGGGGATTTTCCTCAGGAAAACAAGAACTAAATAAATCAATGCTGTATATATTGTTCACAATACTATTTACAGGTTTATTTGTTCACGATATTATATGTACAATGATATTCTACGGGGTTTACTACGTAACCATGATCGCTCTCCAGTATAGAAGATTTGTGTACAGAAGATGTAAGCATGACATTCCCAGGTGGATGATGGTCAGAATATCCATACTTAATGTTAAGCGTAGGTGTGGTGACTTGGAGCTTTAGTTGTTTATCCAAGGCAAGATATGTCGTCTTGGCTGCGTTGAATCTGTATTTATTCAGGGCTGTCTTGATGTTATCTACCCATTTTGTTCTAGGTCTTCCTCTGGCGCAGTATCCCGATCTTCTTATGTTATATGTCCTTGTTGGTAGTTGGTTATAGTTCATTCACATAAGGTATTCAAACCATTATATGCGTTGTTTCTCTGGGAATTCTATGCACGGTGTTATACTTACTGATTCTTCTGATTTCATCATTTCTCATTTTGTCTAGTTTGGTAACTCTTGGGGCTTTTCTCAGACATTTCATCTCGCATGTTGTAAGTTTTCTGCTGGGCTACTGTCAGCGTATGGGCTACCTTGCTCGTCTGCCCATATTACACGGCTTGAAACAGAAATCGTTACTGCTGACCCCAGGTGATCCTAAAACAATAATGCAGGTGATTATATCGAGTCAAGCCTAGAAACACATAACTAATAAATGTTATCATTTTGTCTGCACCTAAATATAGGCCGCATATGTAAATATTCATACAAAAAGAAATGAATATTTAATAATATTAATTCGTGTTAGTATTACTAAATATTCATTGTATTTTTATGTCCTAAATAAATTCTAGAAGCCAACAAAACTAGCTATTTGCGGTTAAGGTTTTGACACTTTATATTACTTGTCATTTCCAAAATCCAAGTGAACATTCTGTTCTCAATATGACATTTTAATAAAACATACAACATCTGTTATTTAGCTTTTAAGGTTAGCTGTTCTTTAAACCTGGTCGCGACTAGCTGTGTATTTGTGCATCCGGTATTCGGACCGTTAAAGGTTGCCGACCACTGCATAGTGACCAACGAAAAGTTATACAATAATCAACAACTTAATGAATGAAGTCTTACTTGATGATTTTCAGATGTCTTCTGTACTGCAGAAGGTCATACGTAATATTGTCATTTGTTTGTATACAAAGATTATGCGAGTTCCTTTACACGGCTATTAGTTGTTTTTTAACTAATTTTTTGAGCTGCACAAGTGAAACGTATAACTTTGATCAAAACGTCATTAAGAAAATAGTTCCCCAGTTTAGCATATAACCTTCATTGTAAGAGATTCCTCTTGGTTATGAACCAGTATCATGACAATGTTAGACATTCCCTCAAGTGCTCTGCTTTCCATTCCATCAGCCAACTAAAGGTATATATGCTCAGTGTACCAGTTAGTTGTTGATTGTGGGTTCTTTGAATCTTTCCTGAGATGATGCACTTTCTCCCCTGTTCCCTGGTCCGATCTTCTTATGTTATATGTCTATCCCGATATGATAGTTTTTTATCATTTTTGAAACATGTACATTTTTTCTTTCAACATCCTCTTCATCATTTTCGTGTATACATGGCTGTTCTAATTAAATAAGCCAAATATCGGAGGATGTCCGACAAAAAGGAAGTGCCGCAGTAACCAGACAAATATAGGTAAATGTAAATAAGGTAAATAGGTTACTAGAAAACTGGCAATATAAAATAATAAAATATAGAAAATAACAATAAAACAAAGAACAAATACAATTGTCAAAGTGTCGGTCCAATTGGGACCTTTATAAAGACAACAAAAACAGTTAAGAACACAAAACCATAACGAATATAAACAAAATGGATTTATCCCACCCGGAAATCACCACAAAATAGGTTTTCTAGTAACCTATTTACCTTATTTGCGTTTACCTCTGTTCTAATTAACTCAGCCATGTCTCTTTTCATCGCTGTACCATATACTATAACTTTACCCGCCAATACATCATCTCTTTCTTTAACGCGCATTTCCGCATGTCCTGGATAGTAGATCCAAATAATACTGTTAGGAAACAATTAAGGAACTTACATCAATGTTCGTATTCAACCGTTTGAACTCCACTCCAATATGTCCTTAGTCGCCTCATACGACATGCTTGGCAGGTAATAGTGTCACTCTTTGTTACTCTCCTTTTTGACCCCATAAAACACGGCCGCAGAACGGACTTGTCACGTTGAAGCATTGAAATTACTGTGATTATATACACACACAAACAGACAAATAATTTCACAAATAACACCAGAATGAGAAATGAAGCCATTTGAACAATTGCAACTGTGCATTTAATTAGCAGTCACAAGAGAAAACATGATATTTCATGAAAATAAAGTTCAATCAACTGCTGATGTGCTTCTACAATAGAACACAGTCTAGTTTTATAGTATTATTACAATAAAAAATGAAGATGGTTAAATAACTTTGTAGAAATTAAAAATTGCGTTTAGCACACGTTTTGTTCTGTGGACCAACAAAGCATAATTAATATTATATTTTCCACATCGAAAGTTGGCTAAAGCGGATTTCCAATATCTGTCTTTTTGCCTTGATAGTGCACTATGCTAGCCTGTAACATGTGCATCTGGTGACGTTTCCCTCCCATATGCATCTCTGCCTATCTCTTGCTATAATGTTATCTTTAAGTAAGTTTTTAAATACATTTTCTTAATGATCCATGTATGGATCATAAACACGGACACTAAATAAACAATTACAAGACAGAATTGATACTAAAGAAATGAGATGCTTGCAATAAGTCAAATGTAACCAGAGGCATGAGCTATGTGCAACAGATCAGATACAGTACTCATATACATATTCGCACTATAAATGAACACATGCAAACATTACATTGAACACATGCAAACACTGCACTGAAAACAAATTACTGAATGTTTTCTTTAGATTTCCCTGTAGTCTAAAAAGGTTTCTTTACATAATGTACACTCTTGGCTGATTGACTTTCCACAAGGACATTGACTTTCCACAAGGACTTTAGCTTGATAAATTTGATTAAGCATTTCCGATTTATTTTCTTTTAGTGCAAATTGATGTAATTCATGTAAACTTTAAGCATCACCATGATTTTCTTCATCCAATATATTTGCAATTTCCTCTTATTTTCATCGTTTTCCTCCGTGTCGTATGGAATGCTTGCATCTTACTTTACCGAGGACATCGATGTTAATTTTGTTCCTTGCTAGCTCTTTCGCAATGGTCAGAAACACGTACCGTACTTGTAGCGAAAGAGCTGGCAAGGTACAAAATTGACATCGCTGCCATCGTCGAGACACGACTGTCTGAGAAAGTTGAACAGGTTGAAAATCAAAATTGTTTTGTAGTTTTTCTACTTGTTCATCACATTTATTATATTTCATGACATGCTCACCTTCGCTTGCGAAGAAGGAACACCATCATTATCATCATCATCATCATCATAATGTTGGTTTTGCCAACATTACTGTTGTACAACATGCAGGGCAAACATAGACAAACACTAACTTCGATTCTTTGATGGTGTCAATACACATGGGTCCCTCCCCACTGTCTTCCAGCTTCTACAGTTCCTTAAAATATGATTTTATTGTTTTAGACAATGAGTCTTGTCATGTGAAATGTCTAAACCTCTTCAGCTTTATTCGTTTCTTCTTCTTCTGCGTTCAGCATCTGTGGTCATGCTATACCGTCAGGACGAAGTCCACTGTGTTCTCCAGATCAGAGCGGCTGCCACATAGCTTTTGCTTCAAGTCTGTATCCTCTGGCCAGGTCTGCTGTCTCTGCTCTTTGTATGTTAGGCAGTCCTGAAGTATGTGTTCCGGGGTCTGGGTTCCGGATCCACATGGGCATTCATATGTGTATGCGATCCTTAATCTTTATTCGTTTAATTTTTAATACACATATTTCTTTTTAGAAATCCTGTATGCATGTTTATTTTATTTCTAACGAATTCAGCCATTTTTATTGCAAGATGTGTATACATTTTTATTGCAAGATGTGTATACATTTTTATTGCAAGATGTGTATACATTTTTATTGCAAGACGTGTATACATAAAATTCAAAATGTGCTGAAGGAAACATAGCCCCTATAGGTTTGCCCGGAATTGAATGGCGTCAGGACATAACCAATAATCAATATCTAATAACGTCCACCGATATCGATACATCGATTGCATGTGATCATCTCTCTATTTATTGACATAGCTCACAATGTCTATTGATCACGTTATTGTAACTTTATTAATTTGTCTGTCTCTTATATCGTCACAAGCATTACCGATATAACCTTAATTTTATCTTTCAAATTAATTGTTAAAAATACTACCACTAGGTCACATTTCAACCAACCATCATGGAAGAACAACGAGGTGGAGAAGATGTGGCTGAAGAAACCTACTGATAATGGTATGGCAGAAGGCTCATATTAGAGGGGATCTCTCTGGCGTATTGGTTAAGCTGTTCGCCTTAGGCGGCGTGCTGCTTCGTTGAGAGTGACGGAGTACATATGAGAAACCGACTACATTGAAGTCAACCCTCTACGTCATTTTGGCAAAGAATAGACTCATAAATGATGAAATCACAAGCACAAATGCGGATCTGTACAGAGCCATCAAAAGATTTAAAGATCTTCTAGGGAAGACAAAACTGATATCTGGAAACAATATTTTACGAATATAAATAATGAAAGTGCATTACAAATGTAAGTAATGAAAGTGCAGTACAAATGTAAGTAATGAAAGTGCAGTACAAATGTAAGTAATGAAAGTGCATTACAAATGTAAGTAATGAAAGTGCAGTACAAATGTAAGTAATGAAAGTAAATTACAAAAATCTGGATACTTCAATCGCTGAATGAATGAAGGCATAAGAATCAATTGGATCCAAATATACAGAACTCTACGGGAATATTTCTGAAGACAAGAGAGGAGAAGGGGGTTAGGGTTCCTTGTTTCATCATCGTCATCATCATCACTAAGTGCCGTCTCCGCAACGAAGGTTGGCTGCAACGTATCTCCAACATCTCCTGTATCTTTTCTTGGTGATGCACTCGGCTAGACTATAACCTGTCCATCGTGTGATGCTACCCTCCCACTTGTATCTCTGCCTACCTCTTGATCACTTCCCTTTGACTTTACCCTCAAGTAAGGTTTTCAATAAAGTGTCGTGTCTTTTAATGTGTCCAAAGTATTTTATTTTATTGTTTCATCACACTGGCAGAAACGGTGACAATGAGGTCAGAATTAAATCCCGAGAGCAGTTACCGGGTACTCAATCGACTGTCACTGGCGACAACTATGAGGAACTTTTTACTGTGGCTCAAATTACTCAAATCTTGCAGGACAGCAAATAACTGCACCGGGATCTCGTGGAGTTCAGGACATTATGCACCGAGACGAGGGGATAATCAATAAAATATTAAAGAGCATTGATAAAACTATTTAGAAAGCATATATATAGATCTATATATATATTGGCTCAGATGTGGCCAATTCTTATATATATATATATATATATATATATATATATATATATATATAAGAATTGGCCACATCTGAGCCCCATACTCAATCCTGGTAAAGACCAAACGTTGTTAAACAGCTATAGAAACATCACAATGTAGAATGTATACAGCAAACTGCTGTATAAGAAAAATAGTGGACACACTGATAACAAGAGAATGAAGAAATTCTACCCCAAAAGATGGGTGGATACTAATCTATGAAAGAGACAATGCATATTGGTGCCACATTTGTTTACGGCCTTTGAGAGCTTCCAGCACAAGAAATATGAATCTCTTGTCAACATTGATCTGGAAAATGTGTATTCTTCTCTAAACCATGCATGATAGTTGCATACGTCAACCTCTGGTTTATAAGCTGGATAGATGCACAAGTCAACCTCTGGCTTATAAACTGGATAGATGCACGTCAACCTCTGGTTTATAAACTGGATAGATGCACGTCAACCTCTGGTTTATAAACTGGATAGATGCACAAGTCAACCTCTGACTTATAAACTGGATAGATGCACAAGTCAACCTCTGGCTTATAAACTGGATAAATGCACAAGTCAACCTCTGGCTTATAAACTGGATAGATGCACAAGTCAACCTCTGGCTTATACACTGGATAGATGCACAAGTCAACCTGTGGCTTATAAACTGGATAGATGCACAAGTCAACCTCTGGCGTATAAACTGGATAGATGCACAAGTCAACCTCTGGCTTATAAACTTGATAGCCTCTATATTGATTAGAAAAAAATTGCACTCCGATTGTGATTATAGACATCAGAGCCCCAAAGAATATGCCCTTGTCTTCTACTAGGTTCGCCATTGTTACCTGTGCTATTCAACATTTATACAGCGAAGGTGAGTCCCCAGTAATGGGTACGAATAGTAATTTTACCTATGCTTGCAACGTCTTAATGTTTTCCCGTAGTGGTAACCTTCGGTAACAGTTACCATGTTGTTCCAGCAGGCCGACGTTGTGCTTGAACTAGTTACGGGCACGGTGTGGGTGGACGGAACAACAAAGAAACCTGTCGCAAAAGTCAGAGTTGGCCCTGATGTCGACGTCTGTTTCAGCGGCATTTGATTCGAAACACCATCGCTTCGGATGGCTGCTGGAACAGAGGGCGGAGCACTTATGGGAATGCCCCACGTGCTGTGAGACTAGTTTCTAATCAAGAATCAAGAACGTCTTAATGTACATAATTTGGTTTGATAGGCAGGAAATGACCAATAATATACAGTAGACATTGCAGACCACTTCCAGTTGATGTCATGACACTGAAGTACACAAGTTAACCCAAAGATAACAAGCTTGATGTGGTGCTTATGAAATAACTTAATACTACATGTGTATACACCGAATGCCGCTTCGAATGGTCAATACATTAAAATGAAGTGGTGAAATGAAATATTTTGTTAACATTTGACAGAAACCTATCTCGTATGTTCCATGCAGATAATGTCATACAGAGAAGTCAACGTGACCTGGAATATCTCAAAACAATGGCGTATGTACATCTGGAACAGCGACTGTTATCCCTACTCTTTAAAAAATTGGCAATATCAGTGGTTGACAATACCCTGGGCTTCTTACGCTGTCCAACATACAATGCCAGAGGTTGGATCACATACAGAACGAAGGAATGCAAGTAGTCCTAGGATGTACTAGAAATGCCTCATCGTAGTAATGAGATACATGATACATCTAGTATCTATCTCATCACGACATTTATTGGCCAATGTCAAGACATACATAGTGACATAAAATAATAACTCTACGGGAAAAAATATGGATCTCAAGAGTTCTAGACTTAAGAGTGAAATGTCATAGGTTGCGTAAACAGAAGCAACTATTGCGCTGATTACCACAACTGATTCTTTAATTAGAAGAGATAAGTGGATAAACACTAGAGATGACATGGGAAACTATATGGGGTCATTGTTACTCTGAGCAAAAAGTGCAGAACATGATACAATGGGAAAGTGGAACTTGAAATATAACAGTTGCTCTGTGACAACACCACAGAAGATGTCATCGTTATATACGCTGACGGATCTGTGATCCCTGGACAAAGAGTCAGGGCGTGGCGTTAGTTATGGGCAAGAATAACATATTAAGATCTTCACATCAGCATTTTCTCAATGAAGATTCTAGACTGGAAGGATATATAAAAATGTAGATACTAGAATGGAAGGATATATAAAAATGTAGATACTAGAATGGAAGGATATATAAAAATGTAGATGCTAGAATGGAAGGATATATAAAAATGTAGATGCTAGAATGGAAGGATATATAAAAATGTAGATACTAGACTGGAAGGATATATAAAATGTAGATACTACACTAGAAAGATATATAAAATGTAGATACTAGACTGGAAGGATATATAAAAATGTAGATACTAGACTGGAAAGATATATAAAAGTGTAGATACTAGACTGGAAGGATATATAAAAATGTAGATACTACACTAGAAAGATATATAAAATGTAGATACTAGACTGGAAGGATATATAAAATGTAGATACTAGACTGGAAGGATATATAAAATGTAGATACTACACTAGAAAGATATATAAAATGTAGATACTAGACTGGAAAGATATATAAAAGTGTAGATACTAGACTGGAAGGATATATAAAAATGCGACGAAAACTTTCAGAATTAACCCCGGAACAAGCAGAAACGGACGATTGAAGATGCACCTAATGTGGGTGTATAACCAGTGAGCTACAGTAATCAGCATACACATTTTCAGCCATATGGTGGGATATATCGAGTACCTATGGGTTGCCCAGAGTACGTAAACGTCGATTCATAAAACTGAAACAAAACGTTTTTAGACAATTCTAGAATGTGTGAAAATCAAGGGACTAAATAAGTGGAAAATGTGTGAATGGTTTGCAGACGAATTTATTCACGATAATCAACTCTACACGGATATAGAGTTGTAGAGAAACAAGAGAATCAACCCCATACGAAAAGAAGGTTGAAGACAGACATAATAGCACCTATAGGATTAGATTGTTGTACACAGACATAATCATCAACTCTACATGGATAGAAAGAAGGCTATAGACAAGCATCATAATCAACTCCACGGTGAAAGTAGTTCGTAGAAAAACAAGATAATAAACTCTAAATGGATACAGGGCTGCAGAAGACACGATAATCAACGTTACACGAATAGAGGGCTGTAGGCAGACAAGATAGTAAACTATACACGGATATAGGGATGTAGACAGACAAGATAGTAAACTATACACGGATAGAGGGATGTAGACAGACAAGATAGTAAACTATACACGGATAGAGGGCTGTAGGCAGACAAGATAGTAAACTATACACGGATAGAGGGCTGTAGACAGACAAGATAGTTAACGATACACGGATAGAGGGATGTAGACAGACAAGATAATCAACTCTACACGGATAGAGAGCTGTAGACAGACAATATAGTAAACTATACACGGATAGAGAGCTGTAGACAGACAAGATAATCAAATCTACACGGACAGAGCTGTAGACAGACAAGATAGTAAACTCTACACGGATAGAGAGCTGTAGACAGACAATATAGTAAACTATACACGGATAGAGAGCTGTAGACAGACAAGATAATCAACTCTACACGGATGGAGAGCTGTAGACAGACAATATAGTAAACTATACACGGCTAGAGAGCTGTAGACAGACAAGATAGTAAACTATACACGGATACAGGGCGGTAGACAGACAAGATAATCAACTCTACACGGATAGAGAGCTGTAGACAGACAAGATAATCAACTTTACACGGATAGAGAGCTGTAGACAGACAAGATAGTCAACTCTACACGGATAGAGAGCTGTAGACAGACAAGCTAGTAAACTCTACACGGATAGAGAGCTGTAGACAGACAAGATAGTAAACTATACACAGATACAGGGCGGTAGACAGACAAGATAATCAACTTTACACGGATAGAGAGCTGTAGACAGACAAGATAATCAACTCTACAAGGATAGAAGGATGTAGATAGACAAGATAGTCAATTCAACACGGCATAGACTAAACCAGAAAGATTCAAGAATGGACCATACCATGCATTTATTACCACTTTCCTACATCGATGGCAGCATTAAGAGAGGATGAAGAAGGAAAACGAGAATAGAAAGAATGATAACTATTTTCCTAGCAAACACGAATCCAAAGTTTTATTCCAACCCATTCCTAGGATCCTTTCCCATTTTGTCTGCAAAAACTACCAAATAATAATCGATGCTCTTGACCATCGATCGGCTTCAAGAATTATGTTCTCCTGTGTCTACGAGAGGCAGAAATGGCAAGAATCTGTGTAGCAAGTCTCTGCTTGCTTATGTTTCAATGGTTAAGTACAAGATTGCTTCCGACATGACCGTCTACAACATAAATCACCTACTGGCTAATGGGAAACCAAGTTGTCATTTATTTGTTTCTGTGTTTTTCATTGGTTGCCATGATTGTACTGTGAAACAGCCAGTGCAAGTCAATGGAATAGTCAACTTAGTCAGTTCAGAAGGCTGCATTAGCCAATAGGTCCTATTCGCCATCATCATCAAGTGCCGTATCCGAAACCAAGGTTGACTGCAACATACCTCCAACACCCCTGTCTCTTGTTTTGGTGGGGCACTCTGCTAGACTGTAACTTGTCCATCTTGTGATATTATTCTCCCACTTGTATCTCTGCCTACCTCTTACTCGCTTTTCTTCGACTCAAGTAATTTCTTCAACAAGGTGTCATGTCTTTTAATATGTCCAAAATATTTTATTTACTTTATCTTCATTTATTTAATAATTCTTTGTCATATTAAGTGCTGTTAGAACCTATTTTTTGTTTCCTTCTCTTTCCATGATGTTCTTCCTATTCTACTATGTAAATTGTATGTTTTCTAATTGTTTGTTTATTGTCCATGTTTCCGAGCCATACATTAATATAGATAAGATATAGCATTTTATAATTCTCATATTTAACTTGCTTGTAATTTGTTTAGATGTTAATATTTTCCTCATGTCATGGAAAGTACTTTTAGCCATGCCTATTATCCTTTTAATTTCTGTTTCACCTTTGCCATCATTTGTGTGTATGTGTCCAAGATATTGATAATGTTCTACGTGTTGTAGTTTCCATGTATTTTAATGTGTAGCGCCTGCTATTCTGTAACTTTGCTGATTATTATGGGTTTTTTAATCGGTTTTTTTTATCAAATCCATATTATTTACTTGATTTATTTACTTGAGCTATTCGCTTTTGTAGTTCATGTTCACTTTCTGTGCATTTTGGTTATATGACTCATTAGACTTATTGTTCTATATTATGTACATTCAACAGCCCTGAGCTTCTTAGGTAGTGGTATGAATATTACTGATTTCAGGTCTTTAGGTATGTGACCTGTTGGACGGTCATGAATCAGTAATGCAGATGTTATAGTTCGTTCCATAATTCCTGTCACTCACTTCAGCTCAATTTTCACGAAAACTATCTCATGTATATCAACAATATTTAACAGTCTTATACACATCCCGACCTTAGGAATTCATATTTGACAATTTTATAAGTAGATTGGAAAATGCACAAAACGTTATTTTTTCTATATAGTGTTGCATAAGCAGCAAAAAATGGCACTCACATTTTACATTTTACATGATTCACAACATTGTGAATGTAAAGGCGTATCCCAACTACATATAATAGCAGGAAATGTGAGATAAATAATTACTTTCAGAGTTTATGTAAAACAGTTTTATTTATCTTTGATGGTCAAATAGTGTTATGTTTTTTTCGTATCATTAGTGGATTAATCCAGGAATTAAAAACTGCGAGGGAGAGGAGATGACTACCGCCCTCATTTGCAGAGCCTCTGAAATGGAAGATCGATAACATCTCACACCCCTACGGCATTAATAAATGCCATGGGTTACTTTACTTTTTTTTTACTATGCCATAAACTTCCATCTTACGCTTACGTATCTGCCTCATATATTTGCATCCTGCAGCTATAATGTCGTTTTCTCACATAATATATTCATTAGTGTAAGAAATATATGAAACGTGAAACTGCTGTCCCTAACAATCCTCCATAGTGCGGTTTTATAAAATTTGTTATCACATTCACTGCGCAGACGAACTTTAAGTTTACGTAGTGTCACATTAAGCGTTAAATGCCCGAAAAAATTTTAACATCTCGCGCACAATAACATCTTTGTCGAAATCGTCAGTTTTTCTTTTCCGATCTTGCTGTCGTTTATCATTTCTATAATTACAGTACTGTTATTATCCAACGGCTAAATGACATTTTATTTAAACCGAGAACATGCTTTTTTTCTCTTTCAGGATTCTGTATGTTGTAATATAAACGACCCCCTTCTAGTTTATCTGTAAAAGTAACTTTACCATTGTGTAGTCCCATTTTGCATAGTGAATTTACACTTCAAACTCATATTGTAATAAAACTTTTAACTGCATATAAATATTGGCTTAATCAGCAAGATACCACAATAAAAACACGTCGAATATGCGATACAACTTTGAGTTAACTGAAGCTCAGCTATTATTTTAGGAGAAAACAAACCGTGTGTCAAAGGGCATGCGCCCATGGACAGCTGGATCAGCAACCAACCAACAAACCAACTAAGAGTAAACAATTAGGTCATCCAACAAAACAAAAAAACAGCACATACTGTATCTTCTATAGGCATGCCCGAGTATTTTCATGCTTTTCATTGGTGACAATCTTGACTATACATTACAATGACCAATGAAATGCAGGAAGATATTCATGCTAAATAAATTCACTAAGCCTTTCATTAACAATGAAATCTCTAAATAAACAACAACGCATTTTCAGTCATGTAAATCTTGGTTTCAGTACAAGAGTAGGTCGACTTGATATCAACGTTAAAGTCCACATCTGCGTCGAGAGAAAAATCCGTCATTGATGAAGTCTTATTATTTTTATTGTGCTTTTAATTGACCAGTATATTTATACTTTGCGTCACAGCCAAAAAGAGATGGAGAGATGAAAAAAAACAAAAAAACAAATAAGGCATATTTCTCCTCACAACAAGGACTGTCGACAGACTCGGTTGCACTGTAAAAATAGCACATTGTTTGCATTAACAAAAACTTTGTAAATGTATAATTTAAAGAGAAATTGTTTTAATCTAGTTGGATTTTTAAGAGAGAAAAAATGATTTCATTGGGTCGTAGAGAATTTCATGTTGGACCCATAAGGTATTTTGCGATCGAACAAGTAGTTTTGGAGAAAATTATTCCAACTGAATAACATGAATTATTGAACGAACTATAGGTATCTGTCTGTTTTCGACATCAGGTCATCGTTTGTTTTGATCACACCGGGGAAAATGTGATGGGACACTGTGTTGTCCCTCCTACGACACTCTGTAACGGTGTGCGGAAGGGTTGCACTTTTGATGACACTGATAAATAAGAAGGGTTGTAGTAGTAATGCCACTGTGTATAGAGGGGGTGGGGGGTTGTAATTCCGATGCCACTGTATAAAGATGTGGGGTGGGGGGTGTTCTTCTGACGGCACTATTTAAGGCTGGGTGGGAGGGTTGTAGTTCTGATGACACCGTGTATATAGAGGGAGAGTTTAGTTTTAATGAAAACTTTTGAATAGGGTTGGCATTCTGACAACACTCTTTAACACTTACTCGAGCGTTGTAGTTCTTATGACATTGTATATATAGAGGGAGGGTTTTAGTTCTCATGACACTGAACAGGGATTTGCAGTTGATCCTTTTGACTACACACTTTAAATCTAGGCGGGATGTCTTTATTTCTAAGGACATTGTCTTATTAAAAGAGGGTGGGGTCTGTTACTCTGAAGACACTGAATAAATAGCGGGCTGTGGTGGTAAGGGGTTGTTCTTCTGATGACACTTTCTTAGGAGGTTGTTATTCTGATGACACTTTCTTAGGAGGTTGTTCTTTTGATGACATTATATTAGGGGGTTGTTCTTCTGATGACACTATCTAAGGGAGTTGTTCTTTCGAGTTCTTCTGATGACATTAACTAAGGGGGTTATTCCATAGACATCTAGGTACACATAGACATAGTACGTGTCACAGAATGTAACGACTGTCAATACACATTTCTGGGATTCCACGTAATGTACGAATTTGCGACAAAAAACTAACCATGTACTTATCTAGGATAGTCTTGCGCACTGATCTCGTGCATTCTCATTTATCTTGGTATATCCGACTTTGTCCGTGCTTTTCGTTGGCTGGCGATATAAATTATACGCAAAGCATCAAATAAGCTGTCACATCAGCCAAGATGAATGACGCTGCGTGAGACCAACACGCACGTTTATTCTGGCCAAGGAATTCCTAAATAATGTATGTGATGTCACGTTTATGTTTAACAACAGCCGCCTCATTATGTAACGCTTGATTTGGTGTTTTGTATATCTAGAATGCCATGGCTTATTCTGCTGACTATACTTTCAAAATAATAGAAGGAGTGTATTCGGAACAAATTGTCCAAGCGAGAGGAATGTACTGGATCAATAATAACTACGCCGTATTCTTTGATTCATTCTATTTGAGAAATCCACGATGGGTCATTCTGTTCAACATACCGTGTAATAACATTCAACAAAGGTTCTAGCTCGACACAGTGTAAGTAATTCTAGCAAAGTAAGAGGGGCGGCGTGATTATGGCATCATTTATAGGTGTGCCTTAGCTCACGAAAAACGCAAGTCTAGCATAACCCAATACACTTCAATCGTGTTAATCGTGTTAACTTTAAATACTGCATTACTTTATTTATACTACTTTTCTTTATATTACTATATTTATGCAACTGTATTTATATCACTTTATGTGACTTTAGTCTATATTATTTTATTTGTGGTACTGTACTCTATACTACTTTATAAACTCAATATTACTTCATTTATACTACTTTACATTACTTTATTTATATTACTTTACTCCATAATGTTTTATTTATATTACTTTACTCTATTCGACAAGGATACAAATTATCACATTATTCAATATATTCTTGGAATACATCGTGCAAGAGACACTACAGAACTATCAAACAACAAGAACCATCAAACAACAAGAACCATCACACAACAAGAACCATCACACAACAAGAACCATCACACAACAAGAACCATCGAACAACAAGAACCATCAAACAACAAGAACCATCACACAACAAGAACCATCAAACAACAAGAACCATCAAACAACAAGAACCATCACACAACTAGAACCATCACACAACAAGAAACATCACACAACAAGAAACATCACACAACAATCTCAATCGGTGGCCGCCCTCTGTGCAACTTGCGGTTTACAGATGGCATTGGTCTTATCGCTGAAGGCGAGAACGAACTTCAATAACTTATTTTAAAACTTTTTAAAAAGTTGCAAAATTTAGGGTATGGAAATAAACATCGAGTATAGCAAAATAATGGCAATCAGAGATGACAACACGACTCCTTTGTGGAAGAAGAATAGGAGGTCATACGAAAGTATGCATTTGACAATATTAAAGACTCACAGGAATACGATTCTCCACACTCAAACAACTGATAACGGATGTAATTTTTGTGTTGTTTCCAGGGTGACACCCTACGACCCGGAAATGTATGTTTTTCATGATGATGATGATTATATATCGCTTTATTTATAATACTTTATTATATATTTATTTATTTATACTACTTTATTATATATTTATTTATTTATACTACTTTATTATATATTTATTATTTATACTACTTATTGTATATTGCTTTATTTATTCTACTTTATTATATATTACTTTATGTAAACTGCTTTATTTATGCTACTTTACTCTATATTACTTTATAATACTCTATATTACTTTATTTACACTACTTTATTTTTACACTTCATCTTACTTCATTTATACAACTTCATATTACTTTATATATACTACCTTAATCTATATTTCTTTATTCATACTACTTACATATGTTTCTTCATTTATACTACTTTACCACAATAGTTGTTTCAACAGTTTTCCTAATTTCTCCATTCCTCACATGAACGTACGTAAAACACAGGTTTTTAGAATGTCCCACTTAGACACGACGGTATATGAACATCTAAGTGGAACATTCTAAAAACTTGTGTTTTACGAAGTCTTTCTTGTTCTTTATTTAGTGTCCACTTTAGACATAACACAATTTTGGTATGAATATTTAATTTTACATTTGCATTTTAGTTTCCAGTTGATTAGATTGTTTTTCAAGATTAGTGTAAATTCATAATTTACGTAGTTGACTTTTTAAAAATTCTGGTCTCTTAACAGTCTGTTGTTTGTTCTGTCATCTGTAAAAAACGTTCCCAGAGATTTAAAATCATGCATTTGTTTCTGTACTATATATAGTTTATCACTAGGTTGTCATAGTAATGTACTTAAACTCATGTACTCTATATTATTTAATGGTTGCTACTTTATTATTAATTATTACCTCATTTATACCCATGTACTTTATGGCATTGATTTTTACCCCTTTCTGGCTACCTTGTGAGACGCTTTTTTTTGTCCCAATGTGTCTATATTAAATTATTGACATTCTTTACACGACACACATGCTAAGTTTTATTGTGAGATTTCATCTGATTGATTGTGAGAATTTAGGTTGTTTATTGTGAGATTTCATCTGATTGATTGTGAGAATTTAGGTTGTTTATTGTGAGATTTCATCTGATTGATTGTGAGAATTTAGGTTGTTTATTGTGAGATTTCATCTGATTGATTGTGAGAATTTAGGTTGTTTATTGTGAGATTTCATCTGATTGATTGTGAGAAATTAGGTTGTTTATTGTGAGATATCATCTGATTGATTGTGAAAATTTAGGTTGTTTATTGTGAGATTTCATCTGATTGATTGTGAGAATTTAGGTCTTTTATTGTGAGATTTCATCTGATTGATTGTGAGAATTTAGGCTGTTTATTGTGAGATTTCATCTGATTGATTGTGAGAATTTAGGTTGTTTATTGTGAGATTTCATCTGATTGATTGTGAGAATTTAGGTGGTTTATTGTGAGGTTCTTGTTGAAGTCTTAGTGTGAGAATTCGTGTTTATTGTTCAAGCAGTTACCTTCCTATACCCGCCCCCGCCGAACGAGTTTGTGACCTCAGGTATCATATTTTTCTATGCGCACACCTTCAAGTGTTCGTGACCCCAGAAAGGTGTCATATGATTTACGTTGACATCCACTGATTTATAATACTTAACTAATATTTATGCTTATTTATACCAAAATTTTTATAAGTATTAGTTCACCTGACTTTACTAATTGTACTGTATTTGCAACTAGTTTATTTTATTGAATTTGTGTTTACTAAGCTTGTTATCTTTCTCTGAGCTGCCTGTATTCTTCCACCCGCTCGCAATTGTTATGTCTGCAATCTGGTAAATCTGTTACTGTACCTGAAACTTGTACAGGGTATGTTCTTCTTCAGCGTACATTCTCAAACTCCCGCTGTATCTCCTTAGTAGCATGTCCATGGTCCAACTATCCTTTTCAGCACGATATAGTCAAGATAATGGACATGCGTTGTGTCGCCGTTTTATTTGCGTCAATGGCCCGACACACCCGTCTTTGGCCTGATGGTATGTTCCAAAAATTACGTTATTGAAGCTCGTGATCTTAAACTTGTATGCGTGTCAGCTACACAAAATGTATGTGTGTCTGACGACAGGGTATAACTCCAGACGACAGGGTATAACTCCAGACGGAAATTGGGTGATTTGTTGCATCTTTTCATTTCAGTATCTAAGTCCAGCTCTGTGGCGAAGTGGTACAGAGCGCGACTGTGACAGCCAAGGTACAGAGTTCGATCCCCACCACAGACAATTGTGCATCCGGACTGATTAGAAAGCGATGGCACACTACTGTACGTATTTATATTGCCTACAAAATCACCACAGCCAAAAAACTCAGGGTTGATAGCTGCGTCCTGGATAGGATATGCTACCCAAATAAATATAAGTTTTGGTGCATACTGTATGATTGCAGATTTCATACAACCATAGATTGCTGCTGGCCTCATGTGCTGAAAACAGACTGTCAAATCGCATTCTAATACAGCCTGTTATTTATATATATATATATATATATATATATATATATATATATATATATATATATATATATATATATATATATATATATATATATATATATATATATATATATATATATATATATATATATATATATTACCAAAACAGGTGATGTACGTAGGGAATGGACGGAGTCATTTGAGAAAGCTAAAATGAGGGCATTACTATGAAAACTCACGCTTATCTTTGTCTCCGTACACACGGTCGTGGAGGGAAACGAACAATGTCGAAAATGCTAGAACTGGGAGTAATGATGGGCGTGGGCAGTAGAGAACCCCTCCAAAGATTTGAAAAAGAGCAATAAACCAACATAGAACCAAAACCATCAGCCGTTATACCCTGAGAGATTGACTGAAATGAAGATATATTGTTAGATTTCTTATTATTTTCTTAGTGTTCTGACGAAAATCTCAGATAAAAACGTCAATTGTTTTCGTCAATTTTCTTTATTATAGTTGTTTCTATTATCTTTTAATTCGTAGTAGGTTGTTGTAACAGGTTGTAACCTATTTTACAATGTTTACTGTCGTATTTGTGTTGTTACGCGGCCTACACCTATTTGTCGAATCAAACTGGTGTTTTGGGGTGTTTTTTTTTGGTAATTATATTTCAAATGCCTGGTAGCTTAGACTCAGATGTAACAACGAGTATTTGTTTGAGAACCACATGATATTGCTAGCAATTAGCTCTTACTTCCTATGTGCAGTGGGGTGGTTTTCCTGAGCTTTCATACACAGGAGACCTCAGCTTTTGACTTAGTGCAATTCCTGTTGATGGAGTCTTCTACTTTGAGGGGGTCTATAATTGTATAGATGAACTGTTACAAGTCTTCCGTATGATCGACTTAATATAACGGCATGTCATCTACTAATGTTTTTCAGTTGCATGGGTGGTTTTTTTCTAGTAGGCCATTGCTGGGACCTACAGACGCAACTGTTTTCGTAACAATGAGTGTAATTCCAAGTGATAAACAGTATTCTACTCCAGAAGGAAATCTGGTTATCTGCGAGTGCTTGAAACGCTACATCAGAGTAGAGGTCAGTATATTCACTGGCTGGCTAGCCTTGTGATTGTTATGTTATGGTATGTTCCTCCAGGGCCATAGGCGGCGCATAGGGCAGAAACCATAGCTTTCCATTTCTGTCTTTGTGTTGCCAGGTCTTTCAATTGTTGCGCGTTGTTTAGGTTCATTGACATGCCTTCTCTATTAATGGTTCTTCGTATAGTTTCTCTAGGTCTCCCTCTTCTTCTTACTCCAGGTGGCGCCCAATATAGTTGACTGCAGGGGAATTCTTAAGCTGTCCATTCTGAGAACATGGCCGATGTAAGTCCAACGCCTTTGTTTAATGAAGGAAGATATATAAGTTTGTTTGCTTTCCTCTCTTATAGTAGTGTTAGATTTAAAGTCACTCCACTTAACATTCAGAATGGTACGTATTCATTTGTGATTGAGGGTCGGTAATTTTTTTAAGGATTTTTTTTATCTTACACAAACACAGCTTCTATTTGAGCTAAGATAAATAATGAATAATATCTTTGTAAATATGTGTAAGTAAACATTTCTCACGCACGATTTAATTGATTTTATAAATATACTTTAAGTCTGCTCATTGTCGCATCCCATTTGCAAGCATCTTTACTCGTGAAATTTCAAGCCATTTCTCAGTAAAGGAATATTTACTCAAACGCGCGTGCTGGAATTCTTCAAGCAGTCGATATGGAAGCCCATCCGGCAACTGATTAACGGAGGAATTGAATATATAACCAACATCAGACGGTTATCTCGTTCCTATAGAGACTCGCACGAGAACGGTGCGAGATTTCAATTTCGTTTATTTCTGGAATTTTATATGTAATAGTTTAGTAATGTAGATAATGATGTAGGAGTTAATGTATTTATTGTATTTAATAACTTTATCTCGTTAAAATTATTTGCTTTCTCAATCTCGGTTGTGATTGTTATGTATACATTGTGAGTGTGACTCTTTTACACATCATAGTTGTGATTATTATACACATTGTAGTTGTGACTGTTTTACACATTATGGATGTGACTGTTTTACACATTGTGGTTGTGTTTATTATACGCATTATGGTTGTGATTGTTTTACACATTGTAGTTGTGAATATTTATTAGACATTGTGGTTGTGACTGTTTTACATATTGTGGATGTTTTTTAAACATTGTGGTTGTAATTGTTTTACACATTGTAGTTGTGACAGTTTTACACAGTGTGGTTGTAAATGTTTTACACATTATAGTTATGAATGTTTTAGACACTGTGGTTGTAAATGTTTTACACATTATGGATGTGACTGTTTTACACATTGTGGTTTAAGGGTACAATATCACGAGCTAGAACGTATCCGCAGTGGGCTTTGTCCGTTTTGTAGCTGACGCAAATAAAAGTTCATATTTCCTCACTTTACAGTCTTCTAACTAGCGCAGATAAAAGTACATATTCCTTCAATTTACAGTCTTGTAACTTTGAAGCAGATAAAACGACTTATTCACTCACATCACTGAAGACATGGGTCTTCAGCAGGCCTCCTCCCATGTGTCAACCGCCGCATGTACTTGTAGTTCAGGATGCAAGGAATGGAGGCCACTGTCTTCTTTACAGGCATGTCGAAGAAGGCGATTAATGAAAGTTGGGAGGGCTGTGTTGCCAATCTGTCACTTGTGAAAATGTCATTGTCACTGTATGTCTTGTGTTTATTTCTTACTTTTGTCTTCTATCAAATATTCCCCATGGATCTTTATGGAAGAGAAAGTGCGTGACTCTTTTACAAATCATAGTTGTGATTATTATACACATTGTGGTTGTGATTGTTTTACACATTGTGGTTGTAAATATTTTACACATTGTGGTTGTGAATGTTTTTTACACATTGGAAGAGAAAGTGCGTGAGAAAGATCTCCCCATGGAAGAGATGTAGGGCAGCGGGCAGTTTGCCTTTATTTTTTTATGGCAGATTTCTAGATGGTAAGTAATACTAGATATGGCAGACTTCTAGATGGTAAGTAATACTAGATATGGCAGACTTCTAGATGGTAAGTAATACTAGATATGGCAGACTTCTAGATGGTAAGTAATACTAGATATGGCAGACTTCTAGATGGTAAGTAAAGTAATACTAGATATGGCAGACTTCTAGATGGTAAGTAATACTAGATATGGCAGACTTCTAGATGGTAAGTAATACTAGATATGGCAGACTTCTAGATGGTAAGTAATACTAGATATGGCAGACTTCTAGATGGTAAGTAATACTAGATATGGCAGACTTCTAGATAGTAAGTAATACTAGATATGGCAGACTTCTAGATGGTAAGTAATACTACATATGGCAGACTTCTAGATGGTAATTGACTCTAGATATGCAGACTTCTAGATGGTAAGTAATACTAGATATGGCAGACTTCTATATGGTAAGTAATACTAGATATGGCAGACTTCTAGATGGTAAGTAATACTAGATATGGTAGGCTTCTAGATGGTAAGTAATACTAGATATGGCAGACTTCTAGATGGTAAGTAATACTAGATATGGTAGACTTCTAGATGGTAAGTAATACTAGATATGGCAGACTTCAAGATGGTAAGTAATACTAGATATGGCAGACTTCTAGAGGGTAAGTAATACTAGATATGGCAGACTTCTAGATGGTAAGTAATACTAGATATGGCAGACTTCTAGAGGGTAAGTAATACTAGATATTCCAGACTTCTAGAGGGTAAGTAATACTAGATATGGCAGACTTCTAGAGGGTAAGTAATACTAGATATGGCAGACTTCTAGATGGTAAGTAATACTATATATGCAGATGAGTTAACAGATCTGACAGAATAATGATCAATTAGTTGGCCCAGAAGTACATGCAGTGCTTCTGGCAGGACGTGATGGTCATGGAACACCTCCACATTTGAATGTCTCCCTTCAGGGACTAAACATTCAATCATAAACCCCCTGGTGCATAAAACACACAAACCACCTTTGAGACAATAAACCTCACATAAGTTATTGTGTTACTTCAGTTACTCTTCTTCTTCAGCGTTCATTCTCAAACTCCCTCTGGATTTCTCTTGTAACAGGAAAATGGTCCTACAAGATTTCCAGTTGAATGTAGTCCAGAGAATGGAAATGCGTTGTGTTGCTGTTTTATTTGCGCCAATTTCCCAACACATCCGTCTTTGGCGGTAAACTTCAATTACTCAACCGAGAAGGGCTTATACTTTTGTCAGGAAGGCTATGTACTGTCAAGAGCTACCTGCCCACATATATAGGGATTACTTCATCAACATTACTATCGTCAGCAGGCTTCATTTCATCATATCGTCTAATTTGGGGAAAACGGAGAGAATTCATCCTCATACCATATTAGTCAACTCTTTCGACATGCATAATACCAGATGGCAGCATTGTTATTCTGTGTTATTCTGTGTATAGAATACCCTTCAAAGTATAGCGAATTCTAATTGCCCATTTTCTATAGTAGGAATTGTTTACTATATAGTACTAACTTATCGGTTCTATTTTCCTAGTGATAGTTGAACTCTACACCGTATTTGCGGGTTTGTTATTTAATACCTTGACATACGTTGATGTGTTTCAACAAGGCAAGGCATTAGAATCAATGAATAGAAAAACGATGTTCACTAACTAATGTTGACTTGGTAACAAAGCATTATCTCTGCACTAAGAGTTAGTGATTATTGTTTGTAAGAAGGAAGGGCAAACTGGTTGCAATATGAGATGGTGAAAACGAATGGGAGAAAATAGAAAAAAAGTAATTGTATTTTAACAATTCACAAAACAGATCTGATTACAGAAACTAATATGGTTCATGTTTGGAACCCGTGTCTTACTATTTGATTATTTCCCTTAGCTGTGTCTATCAGTTTATGTTATCATTTACTAATTTAAATATAAATTTAGTTAGGTTTAGGGTTAGTTATGTAAAACATAGCAAACCTTAACGCTTAACCCTAAAAATGAATATTTAAATTAATTATTTATTAATTATCGATATAATATTTAGATTTATTAATCCTAACATGAGCATGGAGACACATATTCCAAGCAATAACCAGTTATATTTCTGTATACACAGCACACCAAATGAAAACAGACTGAATCACACACTGTGATTTAATTTTACAGTTCACAAAACATACTGAATCGACTTTTCTACCAAACGACCTTTTACAAGAAAAAAATGCATGACAAATGGCGCGCAGAAAAATTAATTAGTAAAGCAAATAAACGAGGTGATTAACAAAACTATGAAGACCACAGAAGCAATACCGTTTTAGGTAAAAAAACTAAAGATTTTTATTAAAAAACTGAAAAATGAAGATGAAACAAACTAACCCCGCCGAAGACGGATGTGCCGGGCGCAAATGCAACGGCGACACAACGCATTTCCATTATCTGGACTACATCCTGCTGGAAATCTAGTAGGATCATAGTCCTGTTATAAGGGAGATGCAGCGGAAGTTTGAGGATGAACGCTAAAGAAGAAGAAACAAAATAACCAGACCATGTAAGAAATAGAATTACCAAATAACATATTTATATTTAGAAATTCAGTTTTACTGTAGTTCTAGCTTGTATCGACTGCTGAAAATGGTTGAAATTGTCCTAAATGCACATGTATAGCAATCTCGCACTTCCCAGCAATATAATGCAATGTAATGGCATTGGGTCAAAGGGCATGAGCCCATGGACCGCTGGATCAGCAACCAGCAATCTCGCAATAAACTGTGATACTAGATAACAATCTCAATACTAAAGAAGAACAACAAAACCATTTTTATTCTATTAAATTTATGTTTATTTTTTTATTTTCCAGAAACTACTACAGGAAAATGACTGTGAAATGACATACTTTGGCAGGAGATGACCATTTAAAGACAACAAAAATTATATGGAAACCGGCGATTTTGTCATCAGTTATTGGTTGATACATCAATTGTTCTGCACTAACAGAGTACTATAGGAGCTGTGTGTTCTATGTAAATATCACAGGGTATTCACATAATTTATAAGAGATTGATATTTCTCCATCAAAGTCACGCAAAAGGACCGGAAAGTGTTAGAAGATTGACTGGATTGTAATCGAGTGTTTCCCTATACATAATATGTCCCTCTCAACCAAACAGTAAGCTATTTACCGAGAATACTACTCAGTGTACGTAGCGCATAGGTTCGTGTGATAATCCACAGGGACCTCCAAACAATGCGCTTGTGAGCAAAACGTCATGGCCCAATTTTGAAGCCGTAACACCACAAACAATAGACAAATGGCTTAACCACTACGCTACGGGGATCCCCACCATGCAGGTG
Source organism: Meghimatium bilineatum (assembly GCA_034231615.1). NCBI lineage: Eukaryota > Metazoa > Mollusca > Gastropoda > Stylommatophora > Philomycidae > Meghimatium > Meghimatium bilineatum. The sequence goes on from CM067319.1 coordinate 63,584,907, forward strand.
TTACTATAGTCTGCTAAATGCAAGAATACCATACTAAAATGCATCAGTATTCAGGAATATAAACTGACTTTTATTTTATAAATCATGATATGTGTATGAATGAATACTGTAGACTTTTCTCACAATGGTAGATTGCGTGTTGAAAGAAAAACGCTTTTATTGTCGGGAATGGGCTTTTATCAAACTACTTCACTGTTTGGAGACAAGACCTTCTTCAAAAACATGTGGAACTTTAGTTATGGGTGGTTCTGGAAGTGGAAAAACGGCCCTTGGTTGCGAGATAGTATGGCCTACATCAAACCAAAGTAAGCAAGCTACATTGAAATCAAGACTGTTGGCATATCATTTCTGCCAAGCACATGATAATAATACTCTGTCTGTGGCTAATTTCATCAAGAATATGGTATCACAGGTATGTGAGTCAGAATTAGTCAAAGACTTTAAATGCCATGTTTCGTGTTTCAATGTTCATCATCTGTTAGATCCTAGAAAGTGTGAAGTCAATGCTGACGAGGTCTTTAAGATGGCATTTCTGGAGCCGCTTCATGCATCGGAACCTCCAAGTGAAACGTTGATGATATGGGTTGATTCTATAGATGAATATGATATTCAGCCTGGAAGCGAGAGGGGATCTGGTACCCAGACTATAGCTGATTTATTAGCAGCTCACATTTCTAATTTTCCACCATGGTTACTGTTAGTTTGCACTGCTAGGAAACAAAGCAAGAATATCACTCGAATGTTTACTGGCTTCAGAAAATTGAGCCTAGACGATCTACGAAAATCTCATGTTGTGAGAGATGTGCAGCAGTATATACTGTGCCGCCTGGATACGGAGGACGGGCTCAGACAACATCTATCACGTGATACGGCTGAGATGTTAAACCAGCTACATATTAAAAGCAACGGATGTTTTCTGTATCTTGAAATGGTCCTGGATGGGGTTGCTGAATCTTTTATAATGCTTCGAGAAGTTCGGGAAATTCCTGGAACTTTGAATGGACTTTATCTATGGCTGTGTCAACGATTGTTTGTTAAAAAACATTTTTCAAAGATACAGTCAATTTTGAATGTATTACTTGCATCTCAGTCTCCATTGCGCACTGATGATTTATACGAGTGTATGCTAGTACGAGAAACCGATCTACGAAGAGAAGAATTCGATAGAAGGTTGAAATTAATGAGCAGAATACTTTTCAAGGGATCGAATGACGAGCAGACAATTTTTCATCATAGTTTTGCAGAGTGGCTTCTGGATGTTAAACACTGTACTCAAAAATATCTCTGCGATGTTGCCGAGGGACATGCTGCAATCGGATTCAGACAACTGAGATATGCAAAAGAACTGTCTCCATTTCATGTTCAGGATTTAGCTCTTCATTTAGTGAGAGCTCGTTTTCCAGAAAATATTTGTAATGAGAATTTAATACAGCTTTTGGTTCTCTCCGGTGCAAATGTAGAGAAATGTTTCAGTGCTGGGTTACCTAAAGATCCTAAGGTTTTAAAGTTGTTAACCGAGGCAGGTGCACGGTCGCCATCTCAAGAAGTACACACTACACGTCAGGAATCGGGTCCTAATCTAAGTGATCAGGTTGCAAAAAATAGTGCTATTTCATATTTGAATGTAAACGAGACTGATGCAAATGGTAGGACACATATTCATGTATCTGCATATATGGGAGATTTAGTACAAGTGGAGGCTTTAATTGCAAGTGGAATTGAGCTTGAATTGCAAGATAAATCTGGCCAAACAGCCTTGACCTTAGCCGCCCGCCAAGGCCATGCCGATGTTGTTGCCTCTATAGTTAATTCAGGAGCAAATGTTGATCATACTGATCACGAAGGGTGGACGGCATTAAGATCCGCCGCTTGGGCAGGTCATTCAAATGTGGTTGCATTGCTACTGCTCAAAGGGGCACAGGTTGACCATGCTGATGCAGAGCAAAGAACAGCTTTGCGCGCTGCATGTTGGGGTGGTCATGAAGAGGTTGTCAGACTCCTTCTAGAACACAATGCAGACGTTAATAAAATGGACCATGAAGGACGAACTGCTTTGATTGCCGCCGCGTATATGGGACATGTTGAAATTGTGGAGCAATTGCTTAATCACGGTGCTGAAATCGATCACGAAGACTGCGATGGTCGCACAGCGCTAAGTGTGGCGTGTCTGTGCATACCAGCTAGCGAGGGACATGAGAAGGTTGTGAGTTTGCTTCTAGAACGAGGCGCTGAGGTTGACCACACGGATAAAGATGGTAGTACGCCTTTGTTGGTCGCAGCATATGAAGGTCATGCTGGAGTTTGTGAAATGCTCTTAGAATGGGATGCTGACATCGATCACGTCGATAATAAGGGGATAACGCCGCTATGGGCAGCGACGTCGATGGGGCACGAGGAAGTTGTTAAACAGTTAATGTTCTGGGGAGCAGCTATTGACCATATTGATCCAGATGGACGTTCTGTTCTGTGTGTAGCCGCTGCTCAAGGGTCAGAGTCAGTGGTTAGACAATTCTTGGACAGGGGCCTTGATGAAATGCATAGAGACAACTCTGGATGGACACCCTTGCACTTGGCGTCATACGAGGGACACCTACAGGTAAGCTAACTATGACATGCGAATAATTTAAGTGTCGTTTTCAGGTAAATGTCACCTACCATTATGGATCTAATAGTTGTTGCTGCTTAGTAAATGGGTTACCTTCATCCCCGACGGTAGGTTGCTGCCAAAGGACATACCTTTACCATATACAAGTATGGTAAGAGCCGCTTACGAGTAGCTAATGGTCTTCTGCAGGTTAAGCAAGGACTGCCTACAGGTAAGCTACAGGTAAGTTAACGGGCATCTACATGTAAGAAAACGGTTGCTACATGTACCTCCTCATCACCATCAAGTGTCGTGCGGATAGTCATAAGCAATCAAGTATCTCCATAACTCTCATTTTCAGTATCTTTTTTTTTCAGAATCGTGGTTTTCTTTTTGCCATGCCTGTTTAACTGTCAAACATCAATTATTTAATGCGTGTCTCGTTCCCGCAGTCTCGTGCCCGTTGTAACTATGTTCTACAAACCCCCTCCGTCTCATAACGTAACCCCAAAAAATTAACACACTTTCTAGTTCTAATGTTAGTAGCTCTTTGTTTTGTTTTTAAAGCTTTCAGTGTAACTTCATTGGTTTTTCTAGCTATCCATAGTATTTTGATCATACTTCGGTCAAATCCCAGATCAAGTGCCTACCACATATTTCGCCTTTTCTGAAATGTGGACGAAGTTCAATATTATGCACGGTGCGCAGAAGGGAAGATTCTAGAGTTTTGGAGGGGTGGGGGGGGAGGGTGATCTTAGACCTCATTCTAACCCAAACTGTCACCTCCCTTTTCCTAAACTCTAAACCTCTCTGTCTCAAGGGCGACAGCGCGACATCGCAAACTACTTTTAAAATTGCAATTGGTTGCCGCAAAAACTGTGAACGGTGTAGAAACTTCATCTGAGATTGGACCATTACTTTTATAGACCACATTTGATGGCCTCTTCTCTTTAAGCATCTTATTTATACAAGGGTTGTCCACGACTCACATTCATACTTCTGAATCGGTGTTAATAGTAATAATAATAAGAAAACCCGTAACACGTTATATTTCGATGTTATATATCAACGGTATATCGTTTATAAACTCTCTTCCCCATGAAAGCTACACGAGTTAGTCACGTATTTATGTCCTGCCCTCTATTCGTGTAAACATTATGCACTGGCAACATATATGCCTTACCTTTTTGTCTGGGTATTTATGCAGTCATTCAACTATGTTGAAGACAAGTTTGTTTTCGACTGGCCACACCAAATGATACTGAGAGCCTTTTTTGGCCCACGGTCCAGAAATTCTCCACCCTTGTTTAATGAGTATCAAGCTTGGTATAAGAAAAATATTACTGGATTCAGAAACAAAAATAGTCTGTCCTGTATACTGGCATGTATTACTATACAAGTTCGACCTCCTTCATGAGCCTTTCACATCCCGATATACAATGTCAGAAGAACAATATGATTTAACTGACTAATAAGTTTATCATTTAATTTGTCATTATAATGTGATGAGATTTCATTGTGACTATTGGTTATATATGACCTGTTGGCAATGGGAAAACAAGTCGTCTAAAATGACGAATGTGATTAGCCCACTGCCGTTCGTTGACTGCCGCACAAAGTATAATAATAGGGAGCAATGGAAATCACCGGAATGGTCAAATGAGTCATTACGAAGGCTTGTTTTTTCATTAGCCAATAGTCAAAATCTAGGCGGTCATAGAATTCGTGACCCTGTGCCATTTAACCTATTTTAAATTGTCTAGTAAGGTGATTCTTAATGTGGACTATATGTCTCCTGGGATCACAGACACTTGCAATGGGACCAGGAAGAAATATTTTGAAATTAGGGACCGCAATCCATCCATGGTGCCTCTGGAAGGTGGCATTTGAAAGCGATAAACAACATGAATTATAGCGATATAGGTTAAACAGATTTTCTGATTTAAAAGAGAGGCGCTTGCTTTTTATTGTAACTAGAATACACAAAAGAAATTATCCCAAAAATGTTGTGAACGATTGATCTAGTATACTTCTTCTTTTTCTACTTCTGCGTTCGTTCTCAAACTCCTGCAGATTAGCAGGATGTAGTCCGGAGAACAAAATTCGTTGTGTCATGGTTTACATCATTGCTGCGATATCTGCGACTTTCGGCATGACACATCCGACTTCAGCATGGCTTTGGGTCACTGACCCTATATGGGATGGGACAGCCAACTCCATCCTATAACCTCCTTAGTCGCATTTTACGACATGCGTGGAAGGTAAACAGTATTGCTATTCCTTGCTCCCCTTTCAAGCCCCGGCAACACACGGGCGGATATAGTACACGAATCCAACGGCATCGGTCTTCTGTTGGGTCTCCGCCTACATCAGTAAACTAATAGTAAATTATTTAAATCAATTTTCATTGGAGTTCTATTTCACTTTGCTACATGTATATGTGAAAATGAAACATGTCTTCGTGTGAAAAACAACACAAAACATATTAAATGATGAGAATTGAATAAGATTGGCGTTAACTAAAACTAAACCGCGAATTGTATTGCATGTTTACAAGACACAATTTCAATGTTGGCATTAAATATGTTGTAAGTTCAAATGTATGGTGAATTATATTTTGCTAAAATATCTGTTTTCGATGTTTTCTTTTAATCTTATCAACAGATTGGTTTAAATTTATTGGAGTCTCATATCATTTTACTTCTATAGAGTGGGGGTCACGTGTCACTGTATTTTTATACAGTGGTGTCACGAGTCACTGTATTTTATATAGTGGGGTCACGAGTCACTGTATTTTATATAGTGGGGTCACGAGTCACTGTATTTTATATAGTGGGGTCACGAGTCACTGTATTTTATATAGTGGGTCACGAGTCACTGTATTTTATATAGTGGGGTCACGAGTCACTGTGTTTCTATACAGTGGGGTCGTATGTCACTTTACGTTTAAACTGGGGGTCGGGTGTCATTTTGCTTAATACAAAATGGGATCCTTGTTGGTAAAACGTTTGAAATCTGTGGTGTAGTATGTTTAAACGTCATCCTCGAAAAATATACCTCTTCTCCTATTGGCTAATTGAAAACAAGCTTTCTAACATGACACATTTAACGTTATTTTCATTGGATGTCACGGAAGTATAATCATAGTGACCAACAAAAATCGTGGAAATTAGTGAAATTAGTCATTAAGAAGGCTTGCTTTCTAATTAACCACTAGGTCTTATATTGTCGACGTTCACGGTTCAAGTGACAGATAGACCTGTATGTGGTACTAACAAGCACACTTGTTTCAGAATGTCGGATATGGCACAAGTGTTTGTAACTCTATGAATCTGTTCGCTTCTGCAGATGGCGATGAATAGATGCATGAAATCATTTAGTAAGACAATCGATTAAGTCGGTGATGTTCAGTGGCTGTGTGCTGGAAATGAATAGCAGTTGAAGAGTGTTCGATTCTCGCTAAAATACATATGTATAGGTTCTTTGGTTACCAATCTGGTTAACTAATGTTGATAAAATGTTATTTCACTTCGGCAAACCCAAAGTTATTCTGTCCTCTAGAAAATGTGGAAACTATATTTGCTGATGGTTCTTGTGGCCCGCTGGTTAAACACACTTCTCATTCTGGATTTCTCTTGTATCAAGATTATTGTCCTACTAAATATTAAACAAAATGTGGTTTTTTTTGCGACAATTGTCCGGACATCCGACTTCGGTAAACTATTCTTTTCACAAAGCGTATATGTTTCCATGTTTATCTCTTAAAATGTATTGAACTCTAATAGCCATACTTTCACAGAAGATAACGTTTTAGCTCATGAAATAATTCTTAATGAGCTCCAAAATGCACATGTAAACAAGATGTCGCACACTAGATTTGAACTTTCAATTTTGTGAATATAAGGCAACTAGCTTGATCTCTAAGCAGTCTCTCTATGACTATTTATTTATACACAGAAAGTAAGTAAATTTTAGAAAAGATGATTGTACTGCAGTTTTACCACTTCACCCATAATATTTTAGACAAGCCCTATTAGACCTGACACTCGTGTGTATGTTTTAAGTTCAAAGTCATAACATTTCAAGTTTTCAAGAATATTCGAACGCTCTTTAAACAAATATGCCATCTAGAATTCAATGGAAACCCTTAGTTAAAGTATTCAACATTGGCAGGAAATCAATAACAGACAGATTGGGCACTATAACAAATGTTAGACAATTGAAATATTCATTCAGAAATATTATGCTGACATTACCCATACTTCAGCGAAAACTGTGGATATTAACTCTTTAAGGCATTAATTCAAGATAGTATCCCTTCACTGACGTTTCTTAAAGTTATCCGTTATCACTGCGTACTGACGTATATTTAAGCTATGTTTGATCTCTTCACTGATACATATTATCTCCTCACTGACATATATTTCAGTTATTCATTATCTCTTCACTTAAGTATATTCACAGTATCTATTATATTTTTACCAAGGTATATTACAATTATCTAATATCTCTTCACTAACGTATATTAAAATGATCTATTATCTATGCACTAACGTATATTCAAATGATATATTATCTATGCACTAACGTATATTCAAAGTATCTAATATCTATTCATTGGCGAATATTAAATTTAAGTTATTCGTTCTCTCTCCAATGATTTCTTCTCATCTTCTCAATACGTGTATATGAACACAGCGTTTCCATGGAGATTAAGATATACGTAAGACTGCTACGAAATCACAATTAATGTCTAGTCAACAAGCATAGCCAGGATATCCCGTTCTTGAACCAATTTTCATTAGTATAGCGTGTCTCTTTGCAGTTCCTTGAACTTATTTGGGTATCAGCTATCTAAAGCTAGGCAATTTGATTTTTTCCAGGATTATATTGGCTGTGGCCACATAGTATACAAAAACCATTAAAAACCACAGAAGAATTCAAAGTAGTCATTTTATAAGGCTGTTTTCAATTAACCAGGAGGTCTAATATGTTGATGGTATCGCCGTATCATGCCCTTTATTATCTAGATGTCCGTGAATGATTTCCCTTATATAATCGTGATGTCTGTGTCAGGCCTATCGTACCATACAATTACTCCGTCTAGTTGGTTGGAGAGGGCCACATATCTTCAAATGCAGTCTACAGTTCAGGAGTATGCGTTTTACTGTGGGGTTTTCCGGTAGTCAGACAACGGGGAAGATATAGACAGTGAATATCGGTTGGCCGAGGCATCATGTTAAATTTTCACCTCAGGCATTTAGGCCATATATCCATTAATCCTTCGTCATCATCAAGTACCGTCTCCGCAAAACGTAGGTTGGCTACAACAGACCTCCAACATCCCCTGTCTCTTGTCTTGATGGTGCATTCTGCTAGACTGTAACCTGTCCATCTTGTGATATTACTCTCCCACGTGTATCTCTGCCTACCTCTTGCTCGCTTCCCTTTGACTTTTCCCTCAAGTAACGTCTTCAATAAAGTATCATGTCTTTTAATGTATACACAATATTTTATTTGCCTGATCTTTATTTCTCTTAGTAGTTTTTTCTTTATATTAAGTGTTTGTCTTTAGCACCTCTTTATTTGTGTTCTTCTCTTTCCATGATGTTATCCTTATTCTTCCTATATACCCACATCTCAAAGGCATCAAATCCGTCTTCTAACTGTTTATTTAGTATCTATCATTTGTGGCTATGCGCCCAAGATATTGATAATGCTTTATTTGTTGTAGTTTCTCTCCATGTATGTTTATGTTTAGCTCCAATTCTTCTGTGTCTTTGCTGATATTTTGGATATTTTATGATTTTGGATATTTATATCTATTAATCCTTCAGTGATATCCCAATATATATATTAATAATTCATTGACACCACAATATATCCATTAATTCTTCAGTAACACCGCAATATATACAATAATCCGTCAGTGACATCTACTCAATATATCCATTAATCCTTCAATGACATCATAATATATATATTAATCCTTCAGTAACACCGTAATATATGCATTAATCCGTCAGTAACATCTACTCAATATATCCATTAATCCTTCAGAATATCAGAATATATCTGTTGATCCTTCAGTGACATCACAATATATCCATTAATGCTTCAGTGACAGCAGAATATATATCTATTAATCCTTCATTAACACCGCAATATATACATTAATCCGTCAGTGAGATCTACTCAATATATCCATTAATCCTTCAGTGACATCAGAATATATCTGTTAATCCTTCAGTGACACCACAATATATCCATTAATGCTTCAGTGACAGCAGAATATATATCTATTAATCCTTCAGTAACACCGCAATATATACATTAATCCGTCCGTGAGATCTACTCAATATATCCATTAATCCTTCAGTGATACCAGAATATATTTATTAATCCTTCTGTGATATATATTCATTACTCATATATATATATATATATTGAGTAGTGAATGTCAATTTGTTGTATAAAATAAAAAACAAATGTATAGCTTAATCGTGTAGAGATAAATCATGCACACAATACTATGTTCCTGTGTGTTTAGGGAGGTGGACAAAGAATAGTAGCAATCTAATCTGACATGCAGGTGGTAGGAGGTTGCTTAGGAGGGTTGGCTACCTCATCTTGGAACGATTAAATTTATCGAATCACTGGAGCTGGAAGTTATAAGTCGAAAGGTTTGCATATCGCAGCCAAGCAGTAAACCATAAAGATGTATATTATGATTGCATCTTGATCAATCAGGTTCCATGCCGTGTAGCGTAGGCGATCATGATTCTCCACAACTCTCTATCTTTTGTGTTGTTCATATATTCAATTGGTGACTTATTTTTGTGCCACAGCGACTACACATCCAGAAATTCCTCTCTTTGTCTTCCTCTGTCTCTTCTCTCGGTGATCTTTCCTGTGGTTACTAAATGTTCAAGTTTTACTTTTCCCATCGCATACCATAAAATATTGTTCTTCTGTTAAAGATTTTCGCTATAATTTTGATAGCTATAAATTACATTTTGATAGCCGAAGAAGAGTAAATAAAGGAAAGATGAAGTGCGATAAACTCGGAGGTTTTGTGTGCACGTTTGAAAAAAATAAATAATGACTGAATACCTCAGTAAGACTATGCCTAAAACAACGTCCAGACAAAATGGTTTTAAAATCAGTATCAGTGGGACTAAAATTACTGTCCTGGCAAAATAGTTCATACATCAATTTTAACATTCGCATAAATAACATGCATTACAAATATAATAAATATACATTATAGTGTGCAACTGCCACTGATGATAGAGCTCGGTATGCCATTGTAAATTCTTGTATATTACGGAATGAGAAACTAAAGTCGTTTTGTCTCAATATACTACGTTCCTAATATCTAAATATGCTCTTTTATATTCACTTCCATTCCGAATTGTTTTGTTGCGTCTTCAGTTTTCTAGTATGTGAATAATAATCTTGTTTCTACCGTGAACGTATATCATTAAGTATGTGAATTGTATACTTTGTTGAATTATCTAGTCTGTTTCTTCTTCTTCTGCGTTCATTCTCAAACTCCAACTGGATCTAGCTGGATCATGGTCCTGCTAGATTTCCAGCAGGATGCAGTCCAGAAAATGGAAATGCGTTGTGTCGCCGTTTCATTTGCGCCAATGGCCCGACACATCCGTCTTCGGCGGGTCTAGTCTGTTTGTATTGTTAGTTTAATACTGTTGTTTGCTGCTTGTTTTGTATTCTGGTCTTGTAAATGTCTTTAGGCCCAATCTTCGATTCAAGTTCCTTTATGATCTTCGATTCAGGTTCCTTTATGAACTATTACTTACTGTAATTGAATGTATTATGTGAACTGTATACTCTATCACTTGGTGTGATTCAGTCTGATTTATGAACTACAAAGCTTTATATTCATATGATTCAGTCTTCTCGTGTGCATCGTAAAACGTATTAATTTATTATAAGTTTTATAAACTGTGAAACGTATTACCACTTCATGTGATTAAGTCTGTGAAATGTAAAACGTACTACTTCGTGTGATTCTTTCTGTATGTGAATTGTAAAACGTATAACTTCGTGTGATTCAATCGGTATGTGAATTGTAAAATGTATTACTTCATGTGATTCAGTCTGTTTGTGAGCTGTAAAATGTATTAGTTCATGTGATTCAGTCTGTTTGTGAGCTGTAAAACGTATTACTTCATGTGATTCAGTCTGTTTGTGAGCTGTAAATTTTATTACTTCATGTGATTCAGTCTGTTTGTGAGCTGTAAAACGTATTACTTCATAATGACTACATATTCTCCGTTTCTACCTACTGTATACATACAATTTGAGAATTTGTATAATAGAGAACTGTTTACATATACATACTGATATAAACCAAAATAATAATCGTAGTTACTTGCAAACAAACAAAACCGTTACGTAAATCATACACGAGTTGCTTGACTCGGTCACAAGATTCATGATAATTTTTGTTGTTGAGTTCAGACATAGTGGTATTTAGCAAATTGCTCCATACTTTTCTTGAGCATCGATTATTTTTCTGTGGAAATGTCGTTGGTCTATTTGACGTGTTTTTCTCCTGTCTCTGGCGATAACCGACTCCATATGATATTTTAATCTAATCTTCGACACTGAAGATAATTATGAGATGGTACTCTCTTCTCTCGTATTACTGTTTCTGTACCATCTACATATTCACGTTTTTATTACCTTTTCTTGAAAATTCTGTTCCATCTTCATTATCACGGATTATATTATCTTGTCTTGCACTATCTGCCCACCTATATATTCACGCATTGTAGTTTTTTTTTTTTTAATCAATTACTGTCTCATATTTTTCAATATAATTGTTTCGTTATCTTTTGATATCTGTCCCATCTTCATGGTTCACGGATTGTTGTATCTTATCTTGCAAAATTTGCCCCAGCTACATATTTACGTATTGTTTTATATTAGCTTGCAATATCTGTCCCAGCTATATATTCTTGCATGCATTATCTTATCTTGCAATAACTGTCCTAGTTACATATTCACGGATTGTATTTTCTACTTATATACTTTCTGTTCAATCTTTATATTCACGGATTGTATTATCTTATCTTGCAATATCTGTTCAATCTTTATATTCACGGATTGTTTTATCTTATCTTGCAATATCTGTTCAATCTTTATATTCACGGATTGTTTTATCTTATCTTGCAATATCTGTTCAATCTTTATATTCACGAATTGTTTTATCTTATCTTGCAATATATGTTCAATCTTTATATTCACGGATTGTTTTATCTTATCTTGCAATATGTGTTCAATCTTTATTTTCACGGATTGTTTTATCTTATCTTGCAATATCTGTTCAATCTTTATATTCACGGATTGTTTTATCTTATCTTGCAATATCTGTTCAATCTTTATATTCACGAATTGTTTTATCTTATCTTGCAATATATGTTCAATCTTTATATTCACGAATTGTTTTATCTTATCTTGCAATATATGCCATATCTGTATATTCACAGATTGTTTTATCTTGTCTTGCAATATCTGTCACAGCTACATATTCATGCAATGAAGTATTTCATTGTGTATATTGTATATATATTCATTAATTGTGTTATGCACTCTACCACTCTCAGCGCAGCGACACACTGCTTGCTAACAGCACGACTCATTGCACGTAACTCCATAGTTATAAGCAAAAAACACAAGAACTTGACAAAAAAATGCGATTATAAACAGGACGCCACTGCTTGGATCGATACCTCAGCCTCTTGACCACAGAATGAATAGAAATAAACTAAATAACCAAATGAAAAACTAAAATACTGTAAATATAAAAAAGGGCTTGTATATATACACCAAATTCTAATATATTATAAATAGAGTATAAATATCAAAACTATAAAAAATAATATAATTAGAGAATATGCGTGTATAAATAGCAAAACTAACAATATTAGACACATAGAATATGGCCTGTATAAATATAATAACGATAAAAATAATATAAATTAAAAATATAAAATAAAGTATACAACAATATATACATAAATATAAAATATGTATGTATAAAATAACAAAGTAAACAAACATGTTTAAATAATTAAATTTTAAAATAAAAACAACTAAAGGCAATTGATTCCAATCTGTTATTTTCGAATATTACTCTGAATAAGATGCCATTTTATTGTATTTAGTTTTGTATAGGTCTATATCTTCTTCTTCTGCGTTCGTTCTCAAACATCCTGCAGATTAGCAGGATGTAGTCCGGAGAACGTTATGCGTTGTGTCATGGTTTACATCATTGCTGCGATATCTGCGCCTTTCGGCCTGACACATCCGACTTCAGCATGGCTTTGGGCCACTGACCCTATATGGGATGGGACAGCCAACTGATCCCATAACCTAACAGTGTCCTTTTACGACATGTGTGGAAGGTAAATAGTGTTGCTATTCTTTGCTCCCCTTTCGGGCCCTGGAAACACACGGGAGTTTGAGGTCTATATGCACATATACGGCTAATGCGACATATATGTACTAGCAACCACTAAAAACGCATCAGCATGGTTGTAAATCAGCCCGTGTTGAATTTAAATTAACTGCAACTATTTTATCACATTTATGAACCACTTGCTGAATCAAATCCTCAATTCATTTTAAATAAAACAATTCTGAACAGGATAGTAAATAGTTGTCTACCCTTGGTGTAAAAAAAATGTGTTTACTCCGTCGGTAATACCTAGTGTATCCCGCAGCACCATCAATACACACCGGAATCGGCACTCATGTTGTTGTAGTGTTTCGAGAAAATGTTTGATGTATGGTGTTTCATTCTGCAATGAGTGATCGTTCGAGATCATTCACATTATTGATGTCATGCTGCCGGACGAAAAAAACATAAAAAAGATAAAATAAATAAATAAAATTTAAAAAAATAAGAAATGAAGAAATTAGGAAAAGAGTTGGTATAATATCATGTATCGAACATATTGAGAGACAGCAAGTAAAATGGTTCGGTCACCTTATGAGAATGAAGCCAAACCAAATACCAATAAGAGCATATATACAAGAATATCCGGGCGTAAGGCCAAAGGTAGGGCAAGAAAACGGTGGATAGAAAACATCAAGATAGCCTTGAACAAACATGGACTAAATGCAACCTCGACGACACATCCGGCCTTGAAACGACAGTTTAAGCTACCACCCCTACGCTTAACGGCAAGTGTGAATGCGATCAACAATCATTCACCTGGGGAAAGACAATAGACAATGCTGCCGGACTTTTCTATTCAGTTCATCACAAAGCGTGTTCATATTAAGAGAGTTTATAGGCCAACCCAGTAGAAAAAGAGTTCTAAAAAATTCCAGTTTACATTAACAGTGTGAGGCATAGAGTTGTCGTGTTGAATGATTCCCACATTTTGGTGACTGTGGAAGAAAGCCACAACAATAGTCGCAGTTCTTCTTTAAAGTATATAAAATGCAAACTTAAACCTATAATATTTATTAACGCTGTAGGAGTTTGAAATGTTAGCGATCTCACATCTCAGTAGTTCTGCTATATGAGGGTGGTAGCCATCTCATCATCCTCGCAGTCTTTACTTTATGGATTAATCCGATACTCAATTTAGGCTTAGTCGACCCGGGAGCCGTTGCGATCTGAGCAGCACTTTCGCCTCAACTGGGGAATGAAAGCAGGACAACTCATATGCGAAGCCAGTGCACTACCCACTGCGCTATGTGCGCCCCCCCCCCGTTCATTAACGTAGAAATCAGCGGTTACTTTAACTGTGAAAACATAAAGGGAGTACGATCATGAGCAACTGCCCTAAACATGTACGTTTCCTCCATATGCTATGCTGGACTGTACACACATCAGCATATCTTTCTCCAGTACGACGCCAGAATCATTTCTCCTATCAGCAGATGAGGTATTGAAATGGTTTTCTTTTGTAAACATCATTGATCTCCATTCCCCCCTTGGACAGGGAATACTTAAGCCTGTCTGTTGGTCTGGTGGGTTATAGTAAGGATATGACCAATGTTGGGACTTCTGTTTTGCAAGCTTGAGGAATGAAGTCTTCTTCGCACATTGTTTGTGCAAATTGCCACGAGTATGAGCTGCTGTCCGAGTTGCTATTTGTAAACGGTTGCGCAGATGCATCGGTACAATACGACGATCTTGAGCTAGTGTTGTTTTACACGAGGTTGACTAAATCTGGCGCAGTCATCAGTGGTACATGTAGCCATGAATCGTTGGTGCACACGTCTGATTACAATTGAAATGTCTCACAATTATTATGTTCGCTATTTCACTAACGAGAATACTAGCAGTTTGCCATCGCTTTTGTAACCACCGTCGAGTCATGAAAAAAGCAGTAACAGGCCTTCTTTCGATAAAGATCTGTCAATGCCTTTTACTCGCCTAAACTTTATTAATATGTTTGCCAATTTCAACTTGTGTCGACTTTTAGTAAAGTCAGAATTTATTTATGTGCTGTTTTGCACGTGAAGCGTGTAAAATACGAAAAATAACATCACATTCATCATCATCAAGAGCCGTCTCCGCAACGAAGGTTGGCTGCAACGTATCTCCAACATCTCCTGTCTCTTGTCTTGGTGGTGCACTCTGCTAGACTGTAACCTGTCCATCGTGTAATGTTACTCTCCCACTTGTATCTCTGCCTACCTCTTGCTCGCTTCCCTTTGACTTTACCCTCAAGTAAGGTAACATCACATTAACAACGCAGTATAAACAATTATTCGTAGCAAAATTGAAAATTGTATTATCTATATATGTTATCCATGTTTACAAGAAGACTTATCGGCCCTTGTATAACTAATACGGATATTATGTTATATGTTTGTTGTTACTGAGGATATTTCAATACCTGTACGGGATGTTTGTTGTTGTTGTAATAGTCCTTGTCTCGATCGGTGCGTTCAGGTGACTTTGCGTGCACGGTTTGAGTGGCTTGACGAAATCAAGTTATTTTGGAGATGCGGTTAGTCAAGTACGGAAGAACGCGTGTTCAATAGTTGCTAGGCGATTTGGTGTCGTTGAACGGACTGGTTCAATTCCCGTTAGTCTCAAGAATTAACAACGCAGTGGGACAGCACGAACTTTATCACTTGCGCGTGGTTTGGTTTGAAACATCGTCCACGTGCATACAAATTTTAAGCGTGAAAACAAAATACGTTTCGATGCATTTTTAATGGTTGCTAGTATATACCGCAGGTCAGAGATAAGAAAAGATTGGCAATGACATATTGTAAAATAACTCGATTGAAAACCAAATGGAAAAACAGAAAAATAGAAACGAAACTGCTAATACTAAAAACATTTATTTTTCCGGTTGCAATATACAGGTGTGAAACATGGACACTAAGTAGAACAGCGGCAAAGAAAATAAACGCCTTTGATATGAACCGCTACTGAAAGATACTTAGAATCTCATAGAAGGAGAAAAGAAGAAACTCAGATATTATAAACACATTGAAGGTTGCAGAAATTTGGTTACTAAACACAATAACAGAAAGAAAACTACACATGTTTGGCTATATAAAGAGACGGCTGTTTAGAAAGACAAATAATGGAGAACAGAGCACCTGGATGAAGGAGCAAGGGCAAACCAAGAAGAAGATTGACTGACAACATTAAAGATAACCTGAATACGTCGCCGGAAAATGCAAGCAGCATACCCCAAAATAGAGAGAGGTTCAAGAAGTTCATTTGAAAGATAACGTTCTGGAGAGAATGCGTCACATGACACAATAAATAATGTCATTGCTTTTCAACTAGTGTTAAATTTATAGGTTCCACTAATAGACTACACCGAATCATATCGCTATAATACAGTGTAGATTGTAAGTGATTAACAGTGAGCAAGTTCTATTAAGTTGTGTTCACGGACTCACTAACCACTCTACCACCGAGCCGACATTCAATATTTGATGCATACCTGTAATCTTTGTTTAATAATTAGTTTCAAAATTGTATTGAAATTTTTGCTGTGTTTCTCCTGCTATTTCTTCCCATTGACATTTAGTCATTTTGTCATACTGGAATAAAAAACTGTAATAATTTTACTACAGAAAATATTTGTTGTATTCGTAATAATACTCACGTGGAAGACAGGTAATGATGTCCTACTGAATGACGACTAACACACGATCACTAACGGATGTAAATATGGTACATACAACAAAACAAAACACAGAATATAATCATACAAATGACAATACACAGGACAAAGTCGACGTTTCGGACCAATAGGCCTTTTTTGTATTCGTAGTACACAACACAGTTCATAGATACTGTAGGGTAGGAAAGGGGGGGGGGTTTAAGGGGGACCTTAAGAAATCAGAACATGACATTTATACTAGGGAGCAAGTCAAATAGCAATGAACCACCCCCCCCCTCCTTCCCACCCGTTCCGATTTTAAATATAAATTGTTTCCTAAAAATAGGTTACCAAAATCCTCACAAAGAAAGAGATACTCTCCCACTTAAAGGAGGGACTGACCTTTCATATTTTTAGCTGAAAACATGGATAAACGCAATTTAAACAAACTATTATTTCCGTTGGTCATTATGTATATACTTTGTTTCGCCTGTTGACGCCGACCAGCGACATGCACGGAGATGATCGAAAGCATGACGTTTGAAGGTGTGTTTTAATTCTGCTCATCAGCCTTTACTATCAACAACCACGGGTGAATCCCTTACCCATTGCGTATCTACTACAGACTGACGGCAGTTATAAAAGACCTGTTCGCTAAATTAAGTTTAACCCCCATTCGTTACGTGTTTTGATTATTGTTTGGCTTTCAGTTAGTTACTATTTATATACTTGGAATCGCCTTGGCTATTTTTGACATGTGATTTCAAGGATAGGCTATAACTAGAAATCAACTGTATATCAAGCAATAATCCTAAACACGTAACGAATAGGGGTTAAACTTAATTTAGCGAACGGGTCTACTATGCAGCAGATCGGTGTCGTCTATACTGCCGACCAGTCCCGATCTACTCAAATGAAAAGACCCTATTCCTCGAAGCGGTGAAAACAAAAAGTCTTTATGAAGACCAAACAGAGCTAGGTTCTTTTGTTTATATTAAAGTGCCTACTCTCCCTTTCTTTTTTCGCTATTCTAAGAGACCCGAAATTTTTCTATTAAAATAGGGTTACTAACTGTTCGTTTCCCAAGGACTATAGAAGCAGGGTGAGGAATGATTGGGGAGTTTATCCCTCCAACATGTTTACCCCCCCCCTATTTTCCCCGTTAAAATAAATGTTATTCTTTGAATAATAGGTTTATAGAAAGTGTCACACTGTTCGGCCAACATTTTGCATTTAATGCGCTAAATTTCTCGCGCTGTGGCTCAAATGCGCTAATAATTTTAACGCCCTAGCTCAAATTCGTGCACGTTCTAGTTCAAAAGCACCATTTTTTTCACGTTAAAGATCAAATGCGCTAATCAGCACATTATCCGCAATCAGTTCAATAAAAATACTTGCATATGGCATATCTAGAATTACTTTACATCCTCTATTTCCTTGAATACGGTAATACTTGGATTCCTAAAAAAATGATTAATTAATAGTTAATACGTTTTATATGCCTAGGCTTTCCGTTTCATTATTAGCATTTACGTGTAATGTAATCTATAATCACGTAATGCCTTGTTATTGGCGCATGCGTGATGGTTTGGTCACCGCTAATAAGCAACGTAAAAACAAAACATTAACCTCCATACTTCATTTCCCCCTCAACCCTTTCCAATGTCCTTTCCAAGACTGTCCTTCAAAGGACATAATTTGGAAGTAAAGAGGAGGACTAAAGAAAGTATGAGTTGATACTATCAAAGATTGGACATGATAAAGTTGTTCAAAGGATAAATGTTCCAGTATCGTGTAACAACCCTAAACAGAAAATAAGTGGCTGGGGTAACACAGGGCAAATATCAAAATAAACAAAAATAGGTATAAGTGTTACCAAAATAAGTTGTAAAACAACATAACAACGAGACAGTGTTCTTTCGCACTTAAACAAGAGAATGATAACAGTGAGGCATGTTTGGAATTTTTTGTTGATGTTTCTAAATTGGCACGCCTACAACCCTCAAGTGTTATGATTTTGATGATGATTATCGATTATCCACACTCTTTGAGCCATACATGGATTGTATGAGAGACCCCCACACAGGTTTTCTATTTAATACTAAATATTAATTTGTTTATTTTGTTATGTTACTCCAGGTTCATAAGCTGCGCATAGGGCAGACACCATAGCTTTCCATTTCTGTCTTTGTGTTGCCAGGTCTAACAATTCTTGAGTGTTGTTTGGGTTCATTGACATGCCTTCTCTATTAATCGTTCTTCGTAGAGTTTCTCTAGGTCTCCCTCTTCTTCTTACTCCGGGTGGCACCCAATATAGTGACTGCTGGGGAATTCTTAGGCTGTTGCATGTGAGAACATGGCCGATGTAGGTCCAACACCTTTGTCTAATGAAGGAAGATATATAGGTTTGTTTGCTTTCCTCTCTTATAGTGGTGAGGAAATATTACTTACTAAATATTACTTTACAAACCAAAACATAAAATAGAATATACAAATTTGGTTCTATTTTCAGATCTGCAGTATGCTTGTTGAACAAGGAGCTAAGCCAAATGAAGTGGATAATGATGGAAGAATAGCCCTCATACAAGCTGCACAAGAGGGCCACTTGGGGGTTGTTAAAAAGTTGGTGGAGGCTGGTTCAAATGTCAATCATAGATCACATGATGGCAAGACTGCATTAAGAGTGGCAGCGGTGGAAGGTCATAGACAAGTATGCATAACTTTGATTTGTGTGTATGTTTTATAAGTTTCATAAGATGGTTATCAATCAATCAATCAAGTGCCATGCCGACTGGCATAGGTGATCATGTTTCTCCACGACTCTCTGTCTCTTGTGTTGTCAATAAGCTCGGTTGGTGAGCTTCTACGTGTGCCATGATACAAGCCCATCTAGTAACTTTTCTCTTTGTTGTCCCCTATCTCTTCTCCCTTTGATCTTTCCAGTAGTTATTAAGTCTTCAAGCTGTGTTCTTCTCAGCACATGGCCTAGAAACCTGACTGTCTGCCTCTTATGTTTGATATGATTGATCTTTTTACGCCAACATCAATGAGAACCTCTGCATTAGTTTTCTTGGCTGTCCATGGTATTTTCATCATTCTTCTCAGAAACTACAAGATGGTTATGATGAAACCATAAGGAAGTACGGTTTTGGCACTCTTGTTCCCTGTGTCAGGCAGTAGAGTTTTACTTTCAGTTCCAGATTGAAGTTTCTCTGACATTATTTTCATGGGGATGCCCAGAGTGCAGTGACAATGATCCAACAACTAACTAACTAACATGTATATTGTCCATTATTAAGGTAAAGGTAAGCTGAGCTATGAACCAGGCATCATAACACTCTGTTACCCATGCATGTTCTGCAGCAAAATCAGTGATTTACCAGAAATTACCTGACTAGCATTGCTTACTGCACTTGATCAGTAATGACGGTACTGTTCCTCAAGTTCCTAAGAGCATAAACACTAGTAGCATTCTTCCTTATGCATGACTGAATCACAGGAGTAATCATTGTCAACTTGCTGAATACAAGAGCCTTGAATGCAAGTCAGTCTGCTCCTTCATGACCTAAGGCAGCAACATGTTCAGAGCAGTAGATCCAAGATACCTATGAGATTGTAATTAGCTATAGACCCATTTCACTTATATTGTCAACGTGGTTGTCTGGCAGTGTTGATAGTGACACACACAGCAGAAAACATCAAGCATGATTCACCAGGGTTTAACATTAGGATGAACTATAAACGGATATATGTAGGACTATAAACAGATTTATAAACATTTATTATAATTTATAAACATTTATTTTATAAATAGGTTGCAATTTATAAATGGCATTATAAATACAATGGTATGACTAGCAATATCAACTGTTCAGAAGAATTGGCAGAAACACTTAAGTATTAGTTGCCACTGCCAAAGTTGGATGTTCTGGGTCATTTTCACTAATAAAATGGTGACACTTTGTATATCTATTCTCTGAAATACATTCTGTCAGATATTTAGTAGGTCATTTGTCATACTACAAGAGAGTTCCATCCTAAAGAGTTTGAAAATGAATGTTTACAAAATATTGACAATGGTTATTTTGAACATCTTGAATCATGGACTGTGAGTTGGACATGATAACTATCTTACTAAGTGCAGTCTTCAAGAACTATTGGATGGTACCATCAGCAGCTGTAACTTCCAATTTAATACTGCAAGTATAGTTCATTAGTTGAAAGATTAACTTAGCTACACATTGAACCATCGGTCCATAAGTGTTCATATCTCGAGAAGGATATACCCCGCAGCACGTAGTGACTGACCACACCTACTCTGTATTCATTTACAAGTATCCTCTGTTTTTCTGCATAATTCTGTTATTTAGCCACACCTCAATTTATATTATATTAATGTAGTCTGTTCACTGATGCAATATCATACCAGATCTTAGGACAGATGTTTCCTATTTTCAAAAACAAGCATATGAACATAAATACTAAAACTACACTATATAAAATGATAATCATACCATCACTGTGCTACCAATGTCAAACATGGACACTAACAACAAAAGACAAAAGAAAACTTGTTACAACAGAAATGGCCTGTCTATGTAGAATTCTTGGAATAACAATAAGAGACAGAATCAGAAATGAAAACATCAGATGACTAACAAACACAATTCCAATCATGGATTACATCAGAAGACAGCAGATTAAGTGGTTTTCACATGCTTCTAGAGTACCATCAGATAGTGCCCCTCAAAAACACATTACTATACAGAAACAATGGATACAAAGTCAGGGGCAGACCATGCAAAAGATGGATTACAGAAATAAAAGAATCAATGAAAACAAATATATATGTCACACACAAAAAAGAGATGCGTCTGCTCACTGTTGTAGATTCACATTGTTTGTTACATCTGTCAATTGCACAAGAGTATTCAGAATATCAGTCCACGGAAGGGGGGGGGGCTATCAATAAATTACATCAACAATTGAGAGGGGGGAAGAAGGGGGTCTGATAATGTTTGTCAGTTATGAACGGGGGGAGAGAGGAGAGTTTGAAAATTATTGACATCAGCAAAAAAATTCTTTTTATACTAATTAAATTATTTAAATTTGAATTGTATTTCAAAAAATCTGAAAAACAATGATGTGGTTTTTTTTTTTTTTACTTTTTCTGCCAAAAATTCAGAGGGGAAGGGGAGAGGTAAAAAAAAATTTGATATAATTGAGAATGGTATATTCTTGAATGACAGTATGTTGACAAAGAGGAGGGTGGAGTAAAAAATTGGCAAAAAAAACAGTAGGCGTAATTTATGGACTGCCATTGCATGTTTATTTTCTCTTTAGACACTGGAATGTCCAGGCACAAATATGAAGTCGATTCTCGCCAGAGTAGACTGCTTCATTGACTCCATTCACTGTCTGTATGATGTTCGTCCGTCGTGATCGACGATGACCAAAAACTCAACCATAATAATAATAACAATAAATAATAAAAATAATAAAAGTTAATAGAAAATAATACTCAGTGTAAAACAGGTAATGAAGTCCTACTGAATGATAACTAAAACACTACACACTATCACTAATGGATGTAAATATGGTACATATAACAAAACAAAACACAGAATATAATCTACAGATGACAATACACAGGACAAAGTCGACATTTCGGACCAATAGGCCTTTTTCAAGATACGGACATAACATACAAACATAAAAAAACCACAAGTAGAAATGAATGCGTATCTGAGTGGAATCACCATTTCACTCGGATACGCATTCATTTCTACTTGTGGTTTTTTATGTTTGTATGTTATGTCTGTATCTTGAAAAAGGCCTATTGGTCCGAAACGTCGACTTTGTCCTGTGTATTGTCATCTGTAGATTATATTCTGTGTTTTGTTTTGTTATATGTACCATATTTACATCCATTAGTGATAGTGTGTAGTGTTTTAGTCATCATTCAGTAGGACTTCATTACCTGTTTTACACGTGAGTATTATTTTCCATTATGTTCTACTAGCAGTACCACCTTCTATTAAAAGTTAATAGTGCGTTTTTAAATGACTAGCAAGTCCAATGTGCGCACAAAATGTTCTTTTACAGAATTGACAACAATAGAAGGTATCTGTGTGAGGTTGAGATGTTTTTTCTTTTCTACGTGTCCGCTTCTGTCTTGCAGTATCTTGTCTGAATTCTTCCGCCGCTAGTGCTCCCGTTCTAATGCTGTAACGCCATGCTGTTCTATCATGAGCGAGGCTCTCCCAAGCGCCTACGTCAATGTTCAGATGTTTCAAGGATGACTTGAGCGTGTCTTTGAGGCGCTTTTTCTGTCCACCAGCTTTTCGAAATCCTGCCTTGAGTTCTTCATAATATATTTGTTTTGGCAAACGCGAGTTCTCCATACGCACAAGATGGCCTGCCCAGCGTGCTTGCGCCTTCATAAGTATTGTGTGGATGCTTATTGAGGTTGTTTTTTCCAAGACCTCGTAGTCTGGTACTTTGTCCCTCCAATGGATGTTTAGTAATTTACGTAGGCAGGTAAGATGGAAATGATTTAATTTTATTGCATGTCTAGCATACACTGTCCACGTTTCGCAGGCGTATAGTAGGGTTGGTATAACTGCAGCATGATATACTTGTAGTTTGGTGGTTGTTCTTATACCTCTTCTGTCCAATACATTGTTGCGTAATCTGCCAAATACAGCACTAGCTTTTGCCAGTCTATTGTTAATTTCCACATCAATATTGACATCGCGAGAGAGAGTGCTTCCAAGGTAAGTAAAATTGTCGAGTACTTTCAGAGTGTACACATAGTACTTTGAGAGTGTACACATAGTACTTTGAGAGTGTACACATAGTACTTTGAGACTGTACACATAGTACTTTGGAGACTGTACACATAGTACTTTGGAGACTGTACACATAGTACTTTGGAGACTGTACACATAGTACTTTGAGACTGTACACATAGTACTTTGAGAGTGTACACATAGAACTTTGGAGACTGTACACATAGTACTTTGGAGACTGTACACATAGTACTTTGAGACTGTACCCTTAGTACTTTGAGACTGTACCCTTAGTACTTTGAGAGTGTACACATAGTACTTTGAGAGTGTACACATAGTACTTTGAGACTGTACACATAGTACTTTGGAGACTGTACACATAGTACTTTGAGACTGTACACATAGTACTTTGAGAGTGTACACATAGTACTTTGAGAGTGTAAACATAGTACTTTGAGACTGGAAGCCGTGACTAAAGTCAAATTTTTATTTATAAAGATGAGCAGAGGTAAAATTTGGAAAAATTGTGACTCAAGTTGCAAGATGAATAGGTGCCAGTTGAATAGACCTGGTTCAAATCCTGCCTTCTGATTTTCTTCTTTAACTCCTCAATGCTTCCTGTTTATATGATTCACTTACCCATGTTACATCTAAAGTATGTATCTAAAGCATCAATGGATGGAGCTGAAGTTTTGAACTCTTTAAGAGATATAGCAGGCGAGAGTGAGACAAGTGTGGATGATGATTCCTTTTCAATAGCCAGGATTAAAGATCAGGGTTTGAAATGCGGTGTTGCTAGAAGTGAACATTTTGGAGGGTGCAGTAGAATGATGCTCAACCATCATAGGACAGGTACTGTGAGCAGAAGTGTAATGGCGGATACATTCAGGGAGAGATCAGAGCAACTATGGACTTGTCTAGTTTGCAGTGATGATGATCTGATGGCTAACTAACTAACTAACTAACTAACTAACTAACTAACTAACTAACTAACTAACTAACTAACTAACTAACTAACATCTAAAGTAACCTTGTTTCTGTTTATATGTTATTTATGTTTACTATTAACCCTAATAATCCTTGTAATACTGAAGCCTGATGGCACGTACTAGTGTTAAATGTTTGTGGCCCTCTGGGAATTTAAATATTGGTACCTGTGCAGTTCTTTTATTGTTGTTGTTATCTGTGTTTCCATGGGCTGGTTCATATTCATAGTAACTTGAGAATATACACATTTTAAGTTGTGACTAAAATTGCATCTTTATTAGAAATGCTGTGTTATAAAATTTGGAAAACATGTTGATTCAAGTTACAAGGTGAATGGGTGCCAGCTAAAAAGACCTGATTCAAATTGCATCTAAAATTGTTTTTTTCCCCTATAATTCCTTTATGCTTCTTATTTAGCCTATATAACGTTTTATTTTTGTTTTAAGATGTATAATACTGTTTATTGCAGGTGCTAGAATATCTACTGTCAGTGGGTGCAGATATCAATTTCAAAGATGTTGATGGCAGAACAATACTCTATGTTATTGCACTTGATGGTAATTTAGAGATGACAGAAGCACTTCTCGCTCATGGGGCAGACATAGAAGCAGTCGATGTTGAAGGCAGGACAGCTCTGCATGTTGCGGCTTGGCAGGGAAATGTGGATATTGTCAAAGCTTTGTTAGACCATGGAGCATTAGTGAACTCTGTAGATAATGATCACCGCACAGCTGTGCAATCTGCTTCATGGCAAGGTCATGAACATGTTGTCAAACTATTGCTAGAAGCTGGGGCTAGGGTAGACCATACGTGCAATCAGGGAGCTACAGCTCTGTGCATTGCTGCACAGGAAGGGCATGAAGATGTTGTTAGAACTCTGCTCAGTTTCAATGCAAACCCAAATCATGCAGATCAGTTTGGGAGGACACCCTACAGGGTTGCATTAAAAAGTAATCACAACAGCATTTGTCGAATCTTAGAAGACTGTGGGGCAATCATTCCTAATGGGGCAAAGGCTCAAAATAATTCATTGTCATCCAGTGGTGACATTAAAATGAATACTCCACTGTCTACCTCACAAGAAGCAACAACAGAATCTTCAGGAAGTTTAGGAATTAAAGTAACAACCATTATGGTTCAGCCATTATCGTCTGCATCTTCAGAGTCTACATCCGATCATCACAAATCTTATCACTCAAACAATTCATCTAAATCTTCTGGAAGTTTTACATCCTCTACCAATCTGAGCAGCCAAAGTGGAATTGGTAATCTTTCAAGACTTGATAGAGAATGTTTAACTTTTACCCAACAACTTCAGCAATGTTCAGTTAGTAAAAATAGATCTAGACCAATCAGTAGAGTCCTGTCTCCAGTTAGCGAGCCACAGAGTCCTCTACATTCTCCATGTATTACTCCTGTCAATGAAGGAGTAGCTAATTTTGAGAAGAATATAAATATCCTGATTCCATCCCCTATCAAGTGTGGATCATTCAAACAGGATAGAATATCCGCTGCAATAAATATCATTACAAATCCACATGTGGATATGATGAGTTCTGTAGAAGAACCCGTGTGGCAGAGAAATCCTGCACATCCAATCAACAATCAGAACAGCACTTCATCCGTAACAAGCAGTGGAATCTGCAGTAATGAATCATTTCTTCATCAACATCCTTACTGTAACTCTCCGACATCAGATTCATCATCAAGAATCATCATGGGAAGGAAATCCCTCAGTAACAAAAGTCCAGAAACAAAACGAAAACGAAATGGAATAGTTACTAACCCGAAAGTTAACCAGCCAAGCAGTTCAAAGATTGCACAGAAATACAACTTACTGTCACAAGACACTGAAAATAAATCACCATCCAGTATATCCAACATCTCATCAGTAAGCTCACCCTCACATTCAACAGAGGGATCAATCTCATCCAATATTAAGTCCCTCAGTGCTGCCCTCATACAACATGAGACTGTGGTAGAAGATGGTTCAAGTCATATTAATCTCGGAGCCAAAGCTGTCAGACCGAATGGACTTCCAATAAAGAAGATCAACTCCCAGCAGTATGTAATGTACTTGTTTTTTATTCAAATATTTTAGTAATGATTAATGACCCATTACTTAATCACAGTGCTAAAACTAGGCAGAAGTGACAGAGACTTCCAGGGCATCCGGGGAGAAGCATGTAAACCAATACCCAGGGGCACCACAACTAAAACAAAGTTAATTTATGCAAAAGGGTGAGAGGAGGGGTCAGAACTTTTCCAGGGCATCAAACTTCTTATTATCATTGCTGCCATGTCTAAGTGTAAGCACATGAGTATCGGTGGGAGCAATAACTCAATAGTTGGAGCAATAATAAAAGACTTTCATTGCCTTGTATCGAATATATAGAACATCAGCAGATAAAGTGGATTACCACTGAGAGCTTATAACAAAAGATCAGCTGGATACAGAGCAAAGGAAAGACCTAGAAAGAGATGGATTGATAACGTCACGACCACTCTCCACAAACGCGGACTCGTGTGACTAAGGCATCACATCTGGCCTTGAACAGAAACTTACAGATCCCACCCCTATACTTAACGGCACGTGTGCATGCTATCAACCAGCTTCCACCTGGGAAGACAATAGACAACAGTTAGAGCTATAGCTTCCCAGTCTGATGATCTGTGGTTTTATTTTCAATTAAACTGGAAATATAGCCTATTATAATGATGGATTTTATTTTTTCAACAGACCTTAAGTATTGCATTATGGATGCAGAAGTCACTCCCTGGCTTATAAATTGGATTGCCTCTGTATTGACATAAAGAACAATTGTGCTTCAAATGAGATCATGGACATGCAGCCACACAGATTATACCAGGACTTGCACAATGCTTGCCATTGTCACCTGTACCATTCAACAGTTATACCGCAAGATTGCAAGCATCTAACCAATTGGTCAGGGTCATACTTTGACGTTTGCTGATGATGTCTTAATGTACATATTTGGTTCTGATAGGCAGGAAATAGCCAGTAATATCATGGAGACATTACTAGTACATAGCATTTCTAGATGGTGTCATGACACTAGTACAAAAGTTCATCGAAACAAGAAAAGCTTGATGTGTGCTTGCAGAATAATTTAACCATTTGAACCCTGATTAACTGGCCATTAAAAATCCCATCCCCTGGACTCTTGAGTAAAAAGGACACTCCAACAGGTCCTACTTATTTTAAATGAAGTAAGACATAAAATGATGTCTTGTTATAGAATATGTGACTGACCCTATGATCTCCAATACTGTCTTTTTGCAAAAGTCCTCCCAGCAGGTAGATCCTTCCTTTAAGCACAGATTATTGGTGCAATAACTGCCCAAAATTTGGTCTTTCTTTTTTGAAAGGTGATTTATACTAATGCTACTGTATTCATCCTGTAATGCTACTATATATCACTTATCACTTGCTAAGTGATAGTCTAAGTTAATTTCCATATCACTTTCAGAATAATCACAATCTAAATCTAATTCATCATCCTCTGAATCATCAAGCACTAGTTCAGCAACATGTTCAGCTGTTAGCTTTATAGAATACCACAAATCCTGATTTTCACCAAGTCGCTTCATCATCATCATCATCATCATCAGGCAGCATAATCTAAACAGGATGTAGCAGCCTTTCAAAACTTCTGTCGATCTTGAGCCAGTCTTCCTGTTTCTGTTATTGTCATGTTCAGGGGCTCTTTGATGTCTTGAGTCCATCTTCTTAGTCAGCCTCTCGTTCGACATCACCCTGATATCATCGCCTCTATTATATTCTTCTCTAGGTGGTCATGACGTTTAATATGACAAAAATATTGAAGTTTTTTGGAAAAAACCACACAGTTTAGCCAGTTTTAAAAATATTTATCAAAGTCAAGATTGTGTCAACACACGGTCACCATATTTCAAATTTTTTGTATTGGCTATCCTATAATGCAATGCAATGCCTCGTGATGTTGGTAAATATTGTAAATCGATTTATTAATAATAATTATTAAGGGGTACTGTTTTGTGAAGTCGAAATATTGATAATCAGTATCTCTTGGTTGCTATATTTTTTGGTAAATCCAGGAATTTGGGTTATAGTGGTTAAAGAGCACAGTTGCATATATCATCTTTGATGGTCAAGACATTTCAAGAAGTGACAGAATGAAATATTTGGTGGTAAAATTTCACAGAAGCATAACATACATGTTCCATGCTGATCATGTTATACAGAGAAGTAAGCGTGACCTTGCAGATCTCAAAACAATGGCAGCTGCACATCTAAGACAGCGAATGATTGATTGCCCTTCTCTTTAAGCAGTTGGTCCTGTCAGCAATGTTCCCTCTAATTTTCATCTCGTGAAAAAATCTCAACATGTTTGAGTGGAGATTATTTCCGTGTGAAGGATTCTACTATATGTGAAAAAAGGTAATTCACTCGTTCTTTATGTGTTCGGGTGGTACATTTCATGATTGGTACCTTTTATTGATGCACATGGCCATGTACCCACGCACAATGGAGAGAATATTGCCTGTGAGCAGTTGACCCTCTCTTAAGTAGGAGACTTCCTCTCACTGCTGAGAGTTGAAGTCTTCTGTGTATGAAATAAAACTCTGGAGAAACTTCCCAATTGTACAAAAATAATCCTGGAAAATCTTAAAATCTTAAGAAACCAGAAAAATAATGATATTAATGGTGCAACAAACACCTTTTCTTTCAGTATTGCCTACATCTAAACTTTAGAAAAGATTCACAGGTGTATTAGTGATAGAAATTATATATTTCAAACTGAGCATACCTGCATTTGGTCTGATTGGAATTACTCAATCCCAGCCAAGCATACCTGCATGTAGTTAATGGACACAGGAAGGTTGCCCAACTGTGATATATATTTTTTTAAATGAGTAAATCTCCAATCAGTTCAACTGATATTTGATGAAATAGTACAACTGACAATTGACCAATCAGTTCAACTGACATTTGATGAAACAGTACAATTGACATCACAACAACTGACAATTGAACAATCAGTACAACTGACAATTGACCAATCAGTACAAATGACATTTGATGAAACAGTACAACTGACAATTGACCAATCAGTACAAATGACATTTGATGAAACAGTTCAACTGACAATTGACATCACAACAACTGACAATTGACCAATCAGTACAACTGACATTTGATGAAACAGTACAACTGACAATTGACCAATCAGTACAACTGACATTTGATGAACCAGTACAACTGACAATTGACCAATCAGTACAACTGACATTTGATGAAACAGTACAACTGACAATTGACCAATCAGTACAAATGACATTTGATGAAACAGTTCAACTGACAATTGACATCACAACAACTGACAATTGACATCACAACAACTGACAATTGACATCACAACAACTGACAATTGACATCACAACAACTGACAATTGACCAATCAGTACAACTGACAATTGACATCACAACAACTGACAATTGACATCACAACAACTGACAATTGACATCACAACAACTGACAATTGACATCACAACTGACAATTGACATCACAACAACTGACAATTGACATCACAACAACTGACAATTGACATCACAACAACTGACAATTGACATCACAACAACTGACAATTGACATCACAACTGACAATTGACCAATCAGTACAACTGACAATTGACATCACAACAACTGACAATTGACATCACAACAACTGACAATTGACATCACAACTGACAATTGACATCACAACAACTGACAATTGACATCACAACAACTGACAATTGACATCACAACAACTGACAATTGACATCACAACAACTGACAATTGACATCACAACAACTGACAATTGACATCACAACAACTGACAATTGACATCACAACAACTGACAATTGACATCACAACAACTGACAATTGACATCACAACAACTGACAATTGACATCACAACAACTGACAATTGACATCACAACAACTGACAATTGACATCACAACTGACAATTGACCAATCAGTACAACTGACAATTGACATCACAACAACTGACAATTGACATCACAACAACTGACAATTGACATCACAACTGACAATTGACATCACAACAACTGACAATTGACATCACAACAACTGACAATTGACATCACAACAACTGACAATTGACATCACAACTGACAATTGACATCACAACAACTGACAATTGACATCACAACAACTGACAATTGACATCACAACAACTGACAATTGACATCACAACAACTGACAATTGACATCACAACAACTGACAATTGACATCACAACAACTGACAATTGACATCACAACAACTGACAATTGACATCACAACAACTGACAATTGACATCACAACAACTGACAATTGACATCACAACAACTGACAATTGACATCACAACAAATGACAATTGACATCACAACAACTGACAATTGACATCACAACAACTGACAATTGACATCACAACAACTGACAATTGACATCACAACAACTGACAATGGACATCACAACAACTGACAATTGACCAACCAGTACAACTGACATTTGATGAAACAGTACAACTGACATTTGATGAAACAGTACAACTGACATTGATGAATCAGTACAACTGACAATTGACATTACAACAACTGACAATTGACATCACAACAACTGACAATTGACATCACAACAACTGACAATTGACATCACAACAACTGACAATTGACATCACAACAACTGACAATTGACATCACAACAACTGACAATTGACCAATCAGTACAACTGACAATTGACCAATCAGTACAACTGACAATTGACCAATCAGTACAACTGACAATTGACCAATCAGTACAACTGACAATTGACCAATCAGTACAACTGACAATTGACCAATCAGTACAACTGACAATTGACCAATCAGTACAACTGACAATTGACCAATCAGTACAACTGACAATTGACCAATCAGTACAACTGACAATTGACCAATCAGTACAACTGACAATTGACCAATCAGTACAACTGACAATTGACCAATCAGTACAACTGACAATTGACCAATCAGTACAACTGACAATTGACCAATCAGTACAACTGACAATTGACCAATCAGTACAACTGACAATTGACCAATCAGTACAACTGACAATTGACCAATCAGTACAACTGACAATTGACCAATCAGTACAACTGACAATTGACCAATCAGTACAACTGACAATTGACCAATCAGTACAACTGACAATTGACCAATCAGTACAACTGACAATTGACCAATCAATACAACTGACATTGACCAATCAGTACAACTGACAATTGACCAATCAGTACAACTGACAATTGACCAATCAGTACAACTGACAATTGACCAATCAGTACAACTGACAATTGACCAATCAGTACAACTGACATTGAGCACCTATATCTCTTCTTTTAGCAAATATACAGAAATGTTGTCAACACTACTGTAGGATTGCTCTCAGGATAGTCATTTGTATGTAGTTTACATGATTATGCACTTATAGCGATTTCTGTATCCTGAGATATCAATTTTAACAATTTTTGTTAAACCTTCCTTCTACTGTGATATATATTCATATTGTCCTGTTGATGCATGGGTCAGAGGTAACACAAGCGCAGACTCATTGGTGGACAATCCTGTTGTTGATGGTACAGTATTGAAAAGAGATAGGGCCAAGCTAATGAGGGTAGTTTTTGATTTAGTACAAAGTGTAGAAGACAACATTGAAGAAGATAACATTTAAGGAATGAAAGAAATGAGGGTGAGGTGAAAAAGTGTGTCCTCTCTGGAAAGATCTGAAGATTACATAATCAAAGTCTGACTTGGACTTTGAGTCTGCATACGCTTGGATGACTGCTGGAAAGGAGAGATGAGAACTTATTGGATTGTCCCATGTGCCATGTTGCTGGTTTCTAATAAAAAATAGATTTATATAACAGAACTTTGTGTGTCAATATAAAATACAGCAGATGAAAGTACTCGGAGAATTGTCATCTTAAAATAGATCAATGTACAGGACTGAGCACTTACAGCTGGTGCCCTACCTTGACGTGTTGCTACCCTGACGTGTTGCTACCTTGACATGTTGCTACCTTGACGTGTTGCTACCTTGACATGTTGCTACCTTGACGTGTTGCTACCTTGACGTGTTGCTACCTTGAACAGTTTTTTGTTAAACATTTCTTCCACAGTAGCATATATTCATATATTCAAAAAGAATAGCTTTATGTGTAAATATAAAATATAGAAAATTAAAGAAGAAAAAGAAACAGTTTTAACCAGAATTTCTCTATGTTGTAGATTGACTATACACTATTTTTATTTACAGCTTTCATTAACAGCCAAGTCAAGGATGAGCTCATGTCCAGAAAATGCTCAGTTGACCCCAGCTCAAATCTTAGAGACATACATCATGACCTACATCCATTGCCATATACAGCTGGCTTGCACTGTTTGCAAGGATTAGTTGATAGTTGTATGATTAATTCATTGAATTATCTGTGTACATGAATTATATTATTGTTGTGTGAATAATTCACTCAATTGTCTGTATACATGAATTATGTTTTATTGTGTGAATAAGCCATTCAATTGTCTGTATACATGAATTATGTTTTATTGTGTGAATAATTCATTTGATTGCCTGTATACATGAATTATGTTTTATTGTGTGAATAATTCATTCAATTGCCTGTATACATGAATTATGTTTTATTGTGTATATAAGCCATTCAATTGCCTGTATACATGAATTATGTTTTATTGTGTGTATAAGCCATTCAATTGCCTGTATACATGAATTATGTTTTATTGTGTGTATAAGCCATTCAATTGCCTGTATACATGAATTATGTTTTATTGTGTGTCTAAGCCATTCAATTGTCTGTATACATGAATTATGTTTTATTGTGTGAATAATTCATTCAATTGGCTGTATACATGAATTATGTTTTATTGTGTGAATAATTCATTCAATTGTCTGTATACATGAATTATGTTTTATTGTGTGAATAATTCATTCAATTGGCTGTATACATGAATTATGTTTTATTGTGTGAATAATTCATTCAATTGTCTGTATACATGAATTATGTTTTATTGTGTGAATAATTCATTCAATTGTCTGTATACATGAATTATGTTTTATTGTGTGAATAATTCATTTGATTGCCTGTATACATGAATTATGTTTTATTGTGTGAATAATTCATTCAATTGCCTGTATACATGAATTATGTTTTATTGTGTGTATAAGCCATTCAATTGCCTGTATACATGAATTATGTTTTATTGTGTGTATAAGCCATTCAATTGCCTGTATACATGAATTATGTTTTATTGTGTGTATAAGCCATTCAATTGCCTGTATACATGAATTATGTTTTATTGTGTGTATAAGCCATTCAATTGTCTGTATACATGAATTATGTTTTATTGTGTGAATAATTCATTCAATTGGCTGTATACATGAATTATGTTTTATTGTGTGAATAATTCATTCAATTGTCTGTATACATGAATTATGTTTTATTGTGTGAATAATTCATTCAATTGGCTGTATACATGAATTATGTTTTATTGTGTGAATAATTCATTCAATTGTCTGTATACATGAATTATGTTTTATTGTGTGAATAATTCATTCAATTGTCTGTATACATGAATTATGTTTTATTGTGTGAATAATTCATTCAATTGTCTGTATACATGAATTATGTTTTATTGTGTGAATAATTCATTCAATTGTCTGTATACATGAATTATGTTTTATTGTGTGAATAATTCATTCAATTGCCTGTATACATGAATTATGTTTTATTGTGTGTATAATTCACTCAATTGGCTGTATACATGAATTATGTTTCACTGTCTTAACAATGTGTGCCAACTTCTGTAGCTGTGGTGGTTAGTGAGGCATTCCTACAATCTAAGCATATGTGAACTAGCTCAAGGTCTGAACATATGTGAACTAGCTCAAGGTCTGAACATATGTGAACTAGCTCAAGGTCTAAACATATGTGAACTAGTTCAAGGTCTGAACATATGTGAACTAGTTCAAGACTTGAACATATGTGAACTAGCTCAAGACTTGAAATATGTGAACTAGCTCAAGGTCTGAACATATGTGAACTAGCTCAAGACTTGAACATATGTGAATTAGCTCAAGACTTGAACATATGTGAACTAGTTCAAGACTTGAACATATGTGAACTAGCTCAAGACTTGAAATATGTGAACTAGTTCAAGACTTGAACATATGTGAACTAGCTCAAGACTTGAACATATGAGCATAGTGTGAGTCATGTCACTACGTTTGTTATTTGTCACTTGTTAGTTATTTAGTTAGTCATCAGATCATCATCATGACACTTCGGATAAGTCCATAGTTGCTCTAATCTCATGTTCTTCAGCATGTGGTAACTGACTGTTCCTTCAGCATGTGGTAACTGACTGTTCCTTCAGCATGTGGTAATTGACTGTTCCTTCAGCATGTGGTAACTGACTGTTCCTTCAGCATGTAGTAACTACTGGTAACTGTTCCTTCAGCATGTGGTAACTACCGGTAACTGTTCCTTCAGCATATGGTAATTGACTTTTCCTCAACATGTGGTAACTAACTGTTGCAGTTCTGCATTTATTGATAATTCTCCTTTTGATTCCTACAGGCCTATTTCGCTCATTTCTTGTAACATTACAATTCACTGCCAGTTCCTGCATTCTAACAATAGACACAGAAGAAATATACCCCCCCCCCCTCATATTATTGGACTGATTAACTTTTTGATTGCATTCAAAATATCAGCATGGTTCATTGAATTACCATAAGTCACTGTGAACATCCTGGCAAGTCCATCTGCTGTTTTATTTCCCTAATAACCCATGCATTTGTCATGCTGCTAAACATATGATTTGAAATCTAAAATTCAACAATATTTGAAAATAAATGTTATGCCAATTACATAGTCTATCGTAATTTTCCTCTCGCTCATGCACCATCACTGTAGCACACAGTAGCTGAGAAATTTTCCATGTGTTCTAGAAATCATATTCGATACTGCACTATGATTATGATGCCTTTTTTACAAGTGCATTTTTGGAGATGTTTGTGGATTATCACTTGAAGACAGAGTTATGTGTGATGAGTGGTACTTCTGGCATGCTGTATGCTGTTATGTTGAGTGGGGCATAGTAAATATAGGAAAACAAGAATACAGTAAATTCTGTCCTATATGCCCTTTGAGCGCTTTGGAACAAATATACGTATTTTACTTTGCTATACTAAATCAAACCAACATGTATGGAAGATTATTTTCCATACCATGTCCAACCTACATGTTTGAAGGATGATATAAATTACTAGGGAAGAAAGGGAAAATCCTATCAAGAAAGATACAAAGAAGTGGCAGGAGAAAACTTTCTTGGATACTGAGTGTATATAAGCCCTACTCTAGGATAGCTGATGAACTGGCAAGAGCAGCACTTTTGGGTGTGTTCCCAGTGCTGAGTCTTCTTTGACTGAGCATGAAGATTAGTAAGCAAGAACTTCTAAGACTGTACTGCAGATGATTTCATTATAGAATGCGCATGGACTTATCTCTCTATGTCCACTGAGCCACTAATATCTACATTTTGGAGACCCACTATGCCGAAAAGCCGCTCAAATCTACATTTTAATATGAATTTACTATTGTGTTCGGTATAGCAGGAAAACCGTACAGAGACAAAGAGTTATAGTCTTTACTGAAAATACTTCCCTTGGAAAGACCAGGATCTTATTTGGTTTCATCTCTCATGTTTGAATAACTCATGTTTGGCTCCGCTTGTGTACAGCAGTGTTACTCCCCTTCTCTCCCCCGCAATGACTTAGTCTATCTGCTACAGTACATGTAAGCTATTCAGCATGAGAATCCCCCCCCCACTCTATACACAACTGCTAGTGGAGATGGAGGAAGATCAGATTATGAACAACAGTTTCAAAAGTGCAAGTTGACATGACTCTGTATTGGGCTGTAAGTGCATCCAGGACAGTACCTGATAAGTGACATGAACCCACTACGAAAGTAATGTCAAATTACTACTAAATACCAAGAAATTCATGATGACTATAAATAAGACTCATGGGATGCCCGGTGAATCCACCAAGCTGACAAACCCAAAATAACGGGAAAAGAGAATGAAAACAGTGCTAATACTGGTAAATGTGATGACGGCCAAAACCCTGACTGTGGTATCAAAGAAAACACTGATAATGGTTTAAGAAAGAGAACAAATTTACAAATAAGCATTTAGCCTCTATGATATTAAGTGACAAATCCAGCCAAAGATGCATGTGTCTGGCCATTGGCGCAAATAGAACGGTGACAAAACGCATTTAAATTCTCTGGAATACATCCTGCTTAAAATCTAGTAGGTCCATGGTCCTGCTATAAGGGAGATCCAGCAGGAGTTTGAAAATGAATGCAGAAGAAGAAATGACAAATTGTGCACAATTAGATTATGGAAATAACTGAAGTAGACATTTTGGGAAAATCAGAACATAGATAGAAAGGAAAAAAAACAGCACTTAAAGTTACAACTATTCAGAAGCTGTATTTTCTCTGTGTTGAAGGTTGTGAGACTTTGACATTCATAATTTTTTAAAACATATATCAGCGTTTGAAATTAAATGCTAAATCCTAAGAATATCATGGACAGAGTGATGATCCACTACAGATGTCTGCAAAGACCCAAACATCGAAGAAAATTGACATTTCAAAAGCATCAAATAATGAAGCTAACATAGCTTGGACACAAAAAGATACAATCTGTTAGAAGGAGTAAGCATGTAAGGAAATGTTTCAGGAAATAGGAAAGAGAGTCTGCCCAAGACATTAGTGAAAACTGGATATTGAAGACCATTTGAACATGATGCTGGAAAAAAGCAAGACAATTTGTACTGAACTGAGACGCTTACAGAATGGCAGTGAGAATAATGTTCAGTAGATGAAATGTCACACAAAAGAAGAATATTTATAATTAACTCTTTCTATGCCATCAGACACCCAGATCCCCAAGAACTTACAAAGCATTTATCACTATATTCAAATTAAACTACACTGTGCTATGAAATTTTGCAAGTTAGCTTTGATTTCTCTGTGACACTTGAACACTGTAAAATGTATAAGAGTTTGTCCAAGCTCTTTGGTTTAACATAAATGTATGTAGATTTCAGATGAAGTTCTAATGTTTTATCTTCAAAAGTGGATTTATCTCCATTATCAACATGAATTTATTTTGTCCTAAGCTTGAGTATTGCTAGCACTAATGAAAATGCTTGAATTTGTTGTAATATTAGTGATACAGTAAGTTGAGTATGGGTAGGCAAAATCTCTGTAGGCATCCCAGGTTCTGACCACATAAATGCTCTCGGATGTGAAAACTATTTAGGCATCCTTATGTATGATCCTACAGGAATATTGTGCCTAGAAATTTCCAATGGATTAATCGAAAACTCAGATATTATAAACACACTGAATATTCCAGAGTGTTGGTTACTAAACACAATAACAAAAAGAAAACTATGCCTGTTTGGTCATATAAAGAGACATAACTGTTTAGAAAGACAAATAATGGAGGGAAGAGTACCTGGGAAGAGGAGAAGGGACAGACCAAGAAGATGATGGACTGACGACATTAAAGATAACATGAATACAGCGCTAGAAAATGCAAGCCACATCGCCCAAGACAGAGAGAGGTTCAGAGAGTTCATTGGGAAGACAACGTTCTGGAAGGAATACGTCATATGACACCATGTATGATCAAAGAAATAAGCTAGGAAAAAGCAAAATAACGAAGCAGTATAAAAAGCTGAAGTTTTTTTTCTCCTTTTGTGCTCTCTTTATGTATGAAGGGAGCCGCATAGCACAGTGGCTACACACTGGCTTCGCATATGAGTGGTCCTGTGTTCATTCCCCAGTTGAGGCGAAAAAAATTTTCAGATTGCATCGGCTCCCAGGTGCCTTAAATGGGTACCGGTTAATCTGGGAAGTAAAGACTGTGAGGGAGAGGAGATGGCTACCACCCTCATTTTCAAAACCTCTGAAATGTGAGATCACTAACATCGCACAGCCCTACGACATTAACAAATGCTATGGGTTACTTTACTTTTTTTTAATATTTATGATGAAAGTACTTTATATGTGTCATAAAAGAACTCAATTGGTATCCCTGTTTCTTTATAAAAGAACTAAATGGATATCTTTAGTGCGATGAAAGTACAAATTGTGTATCCATTTTTCTTGATAAAAGAACTAATTGGATATCTTTGTGTGTGATGAAAGAACTAATTGGGCATCCTTCCTGAAAAGAACTAATTCAACATCATTTTCTCGTATCATAAATAACTAATTGGGTATCCTTATGCGTGATGGACTAACTTATTCGGTATCCTTGTGCGGGAATGATGAAATAACCAATTGGGTATCCTTATGTGTGATGGACTAACGTATTCGGTATCCTTGTGCGGGAATGATGAAATAACTAATTGGGTATCCTTATGCGTGATGGACTAACTTATTCGGTATCCTTGTGTGGGAATGATGAAATAACTAATTGGGTATCCTTATGCGTGATGGACTAACTTATTCGGTATCCTTGTGTGGGAATGATGAAATAACTAATTGGGTATCCTTATGTGTCATACAAGAACTAATTATGTATCCTTATATGTGTTGAAATAAACTCCTTTATTTCATTTGTTGACTGCTAGATTTCTACACCATCAGACAAGTCTTCTGGATAATTCTGCCATTGTCTGTTCTTCTTTGGTTTCAAACATTATTTGGCTGCAAAGTTGAGCCATTTTGAGTCAATAATGAAAAAATTGTTTGGGTATATACCTATGTATGACTGGTTCTCACTGAAAACATAACTCATAATTTGAATGCCTTATACGGTCAGTATTTACTATTAGTTTTGCAATGTCATTGTATTTGACAATAGTTACTTATATAAAACATAAAGTCATGAAGTTTTTCTAAGCACAGACAAACTAACTAACGGGTCAAACATGGTATAGATAACAGTCTACAAGACAAATTGTATCAATGTTTCAACCATATGATCTTTATCAAGAAAATATACAGGACAAACAATGAAAATTATCTATATTTCTTCATACCTGTTACTCAGTCTGTGCACCGTAAAACATCACAACCTTGTAATTTGTATATGTAACTTTTGTTTCAAAGTGTTACTGCAGTCTCAGTTATTAATTCTCTTAAGTTAATACCATGACGTGTACATATTATTTATTAATTGGACAGTAACACTACATGCAATTTCCAAGGCGCCGATCATCATCCAGGGCTACGATGCTGCAAGGCAGAAGTGGAAATGGATGAAAATAAAATAAACAAGGAATAAATTGTTAATTTCTGTGGATAATTTATTATTATTTCCATTAAAACCTTTCATGAAAGTGGAGGACTTTCATTTGTGTGTTTCACAGCTCTAGGAGGCACATTTCATGAATTCTGACACATGCAACACACTCTAGTGGACTTGCCCTTTGCAGGGTTATTAATTTATGACCAGAAAAATAAAAGCCATAGCAGAAGATCATTTCATATTTCTGCTGTGTAGCTAAGATTTCAAAAATGTTATGCATTAGAGAAGAGTAGTTGATGAAGAATACAACAAAATTGTGCATGTTTATGTCTGCCTTGATGAAGAGCTTATAGTCAAAACATTGAATCTGTATAGGCCTATGTGTATTTATTTGTAAAGCTGTAAAGACTTTATATATAATTCTTGTATTTAATTGTTCATAGTTAGTCATTGGATCACGGTCATTGCATAAAACATGTCCATATGTGTTCCAATCATCCCTGCGTATCTCTGCCACCAAATGATGATAAACATCTCCAATTCTAGAGAATAGTAATACTATGACTTACCATGTATGTTGTAAGAGGTGAGTAAGAAGGTTTGAGGTTTTGTTCATTTGTTTATATTGATCCCAAGGTATTATGAGCAAATGAGCTCTTGTTTCTGTGCAGCCGTGATGTTTCTGTACAATGGGGATGTTTCTTCAGCGCTTTATTTCATATTAGAAGACTCAAACTCTCCTAGCTTCATTTTCTGTTAGAAATGTTTCCAGTTACCCCCCAGCTCTGGGACATAAGTCAATCAGATGGTTTGACATTATCTTCCATCTAAAATGGCATTCCAATAATTTATATTTTTTTATAAACCCATAACCCATCATGGTCATAGGAATACCACATTGGATGCATCAACACAAAGAGTCCTTCAATGATGTTGACAAGTGAGGAACAAGTGACTATTCTGGTGAATAGAAACTATCTGATGCTTGAATCTGGGGATAAATAACTTTTAAAATTGGCTACATCATTCATTTTGAACATGGGAAATAATCACTGTTAATACTGAATATTTATCATTAGGGAGTTAAAGGGGGGGGGATGTGTGTAGCTTGTGTGATAAAGGCTGCATGACCTTGCTGTCACCACATCATGTGTAGGGTGAGTGACGGGAGTCAAACCATGAACCTCATGATTGTGAGAACAGCAACCTTACCTCTCGGCAATGCACCATAAAATGAACTACTACAATTGTTATATGTTATTCCTGCTATTTCTAATAAGGTTGATAGTATATCAATATGAATAGTGAATCTTCATGTAATGATAAACTGTTCATCAACATAAAAATATTGCAATGTTGTTTTATGCAAAAATTATGTAGTAACAAATGATGTAATCCTGAAATATTGAGATGATTTATGGTACCTGGAACATTCTCCCAAGAAAATGAATGACTCCATGCCTGGAGGAACAGTGAGGGTGAATACACATAATTTGATGTACAATTTAATGATTTAGAAAAGAAGGGCAAACCTGAAGTTTCTTGAATGTATATTAACCAGAAACCAGAGAAGATCCAGCAGTTAAAGATATGAACTGCAGTATAATTACCAGAAAATATCCAGAAATTAAAGATATGAACTGTAGTATAATTACCAGAAAATATCCAGAAATTAAAGATATGAACTGTAGTATAATTACCAGAAAATATCCAGAAATTAAAGATATGAGCTGTAGTATAATTACCAGAAAATATCCAGAAATTAAAGATATGAACTGTAGTATAATTACCAGAAAATCAGAAAAAATCCAGCACTTAAAGATGTGTATTGAGTATAATTACCAGAAAACCAGAAAAGATCCAGCAATCAAAGGTGTGAACTCTAACACAAATACAGAAATAAAAATAATTATTTTGTTAGTTCTATTAACTCTTTCAATGA
Organism: Meghimatium bilineatum; assembly: GCA_034231615.1. Taxonomy (NCBI): domain Eukaryota; kingdom Metazoa; phylum Mollusca; class Gastropoda; order Stylommatophora; family Philomycidae; genus Meghimatium; species Meghimatium bilineatum. The sequence goes on from CM067319.1 coordinate 63,626,728, forward strand.
TACATTTATTCTCGGTAATCAATTCCATCTACCGGGTATGCTAAATTATTTCCCTAACAAATTTCCCCCTGTGATGAATCCTTCTCTTGTCCTTTTGTTAGTTCTATTAACCCTTTCAATGATACATTTATTCCCGGTAATCAATTCCATCTATGCTAAATTATTTCCCTAACAAATTTTCCCCTGTGCTGAATCCTTCTCTTGTCCTACAACAATAAAAGAGATTTTACTGTACTGTCTTTTTAATGACACTAGAAAATATATACTGGCATAAATACAAACATATTTAACTATTTGAATCCAAGATCCCAAAATTTCTATGTGTAAATGACTGCATCCATTGGACCAAAATTATGGGATTAATTCTCATGCAACAGTACCCCATATCAATTAAAGTGATTCTCCTATTTACAAACCTTACTGGTGTCACAAAGTATGCAATGAATTTTAAGAAAGTGTTTCCACAAAGTGTTATAGGCCTACATTTGTTGATATTTTGTTTTGTTAATTGTTTTGAAAATGAAACGATCTTCTAAACATCAGGGATATTTATGTTATAAATTGATAGTGCAGGTTATCATTAGCTCACTCTGGACATGTCCATATGTGCTCTGATCCCTGTCTCAATAAATCCATCAGAGTTTAGCATCTGAAAATTTAAGTTTGATGCTGATTTATTAGTCTCTTCGTATATCTGTTTTGTTTCTCTTTACCAGCTGTTTTGATCTTTACACCAATCTTGTGCACACTTTTGAAAATATATTCTGAGCGGACGAGGTCCCTCAATGCATTAATTATGTCAGATCGATCCATTGATATATGTATTGACATTGTGACCATTCTCACTAGTGTATCAGATTTCTCATTACCCTTAACACCCGCATGTCCTGACACTAATATGAAGGTAATTTTCTTGGTCATAGATTGTGTCATTAACTCCAGCTATTGGCTATTGACGGTGGTCAACAGCCGTATCAACTTTGTGGACCATGTTCATTGAGTCACTAAGTTTGCATGCATGTTAAAAGTCCTGTAACATCAGCCATAACAGTGTCTCCATCATAGACATTATCTCTATCGTAAGACTGCTCATGGTTGTAGTAGAGGCACCATGGATTTCTTGACAGTTTTCCCACCAGGTCGTGCGGAAAATATCCAAGCATGCCGTTGGTGATGAATGACTGATCCATCAGTGTAGATTATTACATCATCCTCTGCAGTGTTATTGTCAATGAAATTTTGCATCCACCACCACCAGATTTTAATCCCTGCAACAATTATTGTTTGTTAAAGGTTAGCAATAGAACACAATGTTGAAATAGGTGTTTCATAGGATGATGAATTCAATTTAGATGGGGAATATTCTGAACAATTCTTCTTTTTCTAAATTCGCTCTCTGATAACCACTGTGAATAAATCATGGGATTTCTGCTGGGGAGCGTGAATTATGTTATACTGCTAGTTCCACAATCAATAAACCCATAACCCTTCAGCGTCGTAGGGATACCATATTGGATGCTTCAGCATGCAGAGTCCTCCAGCAATTTCTATCCTCCACAATGCAGATGAGGAAAAATCGTGTTCCGTCCATTCCTTGATGTTATCTGTCCATGCCTTTATTTGCCCTCCTCTGCTTCTTCCCCTCTTTGACAGTTCCCTGCAGTAATGTTTTTGAAAATACTGTGTTTTGTCAATTTTGTGTTCCACAATGTAACTGTGTTATTTGCACCTCGGTTGGTTCATTCTGTGGCCTGGACATCCGAGGCCCAGCACATCCATTTTCATCATGCCTTTAATTCGAGTAGTAGGCTTCCCTAGCCTGTGACAGCATTCCTATGGCGGAAAGGCGTTGAAAGGCGGGGGTATCTTTGCAGAGATGATTGTCATTCACATCTATCTCACACGAGACATTCTGCAGCCAGTGAACTTGCCTCATGTAATTAGACGATTTATGCCTGTGTCTATTGGGTACTGAACCTTTTCTCATCCTTGAGCCTTGTTCCGGTTTAGGAAGACATTAGACAGAAGTGTTGGACCCAGACTATTTCACTTTCTAACCGAGGTGTCATTTATGATCCCCTATTAACATCATGATCCCCTCGTCCAATTCTAAGTCTCATTGCGCATTTGGGAGCAAACGTGTTCTTGAGCTGAATAACCTTGGTTTTTTTTCCCTGAGCCCATTGGGTACTGAACCCTTTCTCTCCATGAACATGTTTCCTGTATCAGAAAACTCAACAGAAGAGTTGGGCCAGGGCTGCCTTCTTGGCCAGGTGCCCACAATTGGGTCTCTACCCGTGAGGAGCACCAGTAACTGGAAGCTTGTCTCAAGCTAGCATAACTTAGACCTATAGTTCTGATTTCCTTGGAAAATTTTCCCTATCTGTTTGCACATGGCGCTGCCCTCTGGCGCTGTGCTGCCCTCTGGCGTTGTGCTGCCCTCTCATTGTACTCATTATGTTATCTTTTCATCTCTTGCCATGCATCTACCTTTCTATGCCAGTTGCATTGGTCGCCCCTTTAATGCTCGGACCAGACTGTCTAGAGTTACTGTGTGTTACCATTGATGCTGTGTGTGGTGTTGGAACAGAGGTATTGAAGATATTGCTTGCCTGTGCAGTCAAATCTCATTCCATCTGCAGCTTCCACACTAATGGACATGAGCCTAAAAGTGTTGGTCAGGAATACAGCAAGAGTAGTTGTATTTCTGTTTCCAGGATGCACCACGTGGAGGTATTTTTAAGATCTTGGTTATCTGCTAACCCTGGGTTGGCACAAGAACAATGCAAGTCCCTTAGCACCACATTCTTGACAATAATATGGAAATTAAATTTGTATGATCATTTAATGTTGAAATCAATAAAATGTCAAGTTTTTTTCCTATCCATTCCATTGAGGCATATGGTGTTAAGTCTGTGTTTTTCATGACAAACTGCATAGGACAATGATAGAGGATTCAGTCAGCTTCAAGCCTGCAGCTTTTACTGTCTCAGAAGATTTAGTATCCATTTTCTTTAGGCTTGGTTGACTTAGTGATTTAAAAAATGTTCAAATTGAACTGGCAATTGAACCTTGGATCACCCGAGCATGAAACCAGTGCACTAACTGAACTACGAAAGCCACTATCAGTGAATTAGTTAAATGATCACTAGATATGATTGTGGTCACATTTTGAATTGATCATAAAACTGAAACACTATGAAAGACTTAAGTATATCCTACACGTAGTGTCTATATCAAGTAAATTTTATATAGGCTAGGTATTTTTATTTACTCATGTATTTAGACCCAGATGTACATTATAAATGACTTAGATATGTAATAATGGGCCTATTTTGATTGAACATAGACTTACACTAAATTATTGAATAAGTAGGCTACTACTTGTATGCCCTTGTATGTTTCCTGCCCAGGAGCCTAAAGAATGGAGTTTTAGGGGCTATGTGATCAGGATTAAGTGGGAAATCATGCATCTGCATGTTGAGAAGTATGGGAGACTGGAGTGGAAAATCATAGGTCTACATGTTAAGAAGTATGGGAGACTGGGCCTATATGCAAGATTTCTAAGAGGGGAATTTCCCATAAATATCTTTTATTCAATTGTAAGGACCTATCATGTTCTTTTGACAGGCTTTTCAACTTTTTCTAAAAACAACAGTCTGATTTAGAAAAGTTTGTTTGGTATGGGAAAACTACTTGGCCTATAGGCCCTATTTCCTGTAGTTTTATCTTACAGGGACATGTGGTTTGGAAGAGGGAAACTATCATTTATCTCTTCCCCTATCCCCACTAACTTTATCCTTTACTTATTTTGAAGTTGTTTTTTTCATTCATTGTCAAACTTCCAACAGGTTCTTTCATGAGCAGGATGGTCCCATTAACTTTCCAGCTGGACATAGGCCTAGTCTAGAGAACTTAAATGTGTATGCCACCATTTTATTGGTAGCAATGGCACAACAAATCCAACTTCTGTATTTCCATAGTGTTAAATATCATGTTCGATTTATAAAATGGGGAATTTTGATTCTACAAGAAAGACCTTGCTTGCCATATTCTATGGGCTTAGAGATGAGAACAAAATGATAGGCCTATATAGAAACAGTTAGAGATTATATTTCTGGTAAACCTAATAGACCTATGTACAAATCCTACTTGAGAGGATTGAGAGTAAAGACACAGAAAATATTAGAAATCTCTAAATCTCTTACATGAAAATGACAATAGTCACAGAGAACATAAGTAATAGCCTATGTGTTAGGGTTCACGTAACAGACTGAATAACATGAAGGAATATTGTTAACAGTTAAAATGGTAGATTGAAACACACAAAGAAATATAGTTAATAGTTCACAAACTAAATGTGTAGACAATTGGACTAAAAAGCCTATATTCAAAATAATTTCAAAGTAAACTAAGACAAATTATCAGTATGTGGAAATGATATATTATATGATCATTTACACAGAAAATGGGGAGTTGATAGTGAGCCTAGTTGATAGTGAGCCTAGTTGATAGTGAGCCTAGTTGATAGTGAGCTTGCTTGCTATCACTGAGTTACAGTGTGCCAGTCCGGATTGTGATTTCTCACTTGACACGACCACACCTGCAGTTGACTCAGCTGTAACATTAGTACCTGACACATGAGCTAGGGGAGGTAAAGACAGCAAGGAAGAGAACTAGCCACTCCATCTAATAGTTGCTGCGGCTTAGTACATGAAGAGTTATCTTCATCCCCGATGGCAGTTTACTGCCATGAGATTTACCTTTACTCTTACACAGAAAATAATGGATATCTATTGGGGGGAACAATATGGGAAACATAATAAATCTGAACAACGCTAATAAAAATCAAATGTTAGAAATCTATTAGGCCTATAGCTGATCTGTGATGTGAAGGTGGCGCTTAATTCTAATGTAACTATTTCATAATTGAATCTTTAAGTCATAATGGTACAAAATGTGTGTAAATTTTATTACATTTTAACTGCAACTATTCTGTCATAATAGTACATAAATAATGTAAAATTTGTTAACATTTTAAACTGAATCATTGTGTCAGAAGAGTACATAAATAATGTAAAATTTGTTAACATTTTAAACTGAATCATTGTGTCAGAAAAGTACAGAAAGAATGTAAAATTTGTTAACATTTTAAAATCAACTATTGAGTCATAACAGCACACAAAAATTGTAACATTTGTTAACATTTAATAATTTACTTGTTGTGTCAAATTCAAGATTATATATTGCTTCAAGTGCTTATTAGCATCTCACTGTGCATAATGTTAAATAGTATCACTTGAATTTTGGTGTTTATTCATTAACATATTTACACTAATTAACATTTCTTCATTATTGTGTTTTGCTAACTCTTGTTGTTGAGAGATAGATATATGAAAGTCTTACTTGAGGTAGCCATTGATCCATCATGTCTCTGGGCAAATGCTCACCACACTTTATCAATGCTCATGCAAAGTCAAATAAAATAATAAATACTTTCAATACTAGTTTGTTCTGAATAAACTGAAGGAATGAATGTAAAATTAAAATGGAGTATGATGTAGGCTTTATGATGTATAATAAGTAACGAATTGGGTTTAAAAGAATGATTAATTGAGTCGTGACATAGGGACCTATGTTAAGAATGATTAATTGAGTCGTGACATAGGGACCTATGTTAAGAATGATTAATTGAGTCGTGACATAGGGACCAATGTTAAGAATGATTAATTGAGTCGTGACATAGGGACCTATGTTAAGAATGATTAATTGAGTCGTGACATAGGGACCTATGTTAAGAATGATTAATTGAGTCATGACATAGGGACCTATGTTAAGAATGATTAATTGAGTCATGACATAGGGACCTATGTTAAGAATGATTAATTGAGTCGTGACATAGGGACCTATGTTAAGAATAATCTTAAAGGAATATTGATGATGACGTTATCCCTGTAACTATGAGCAGTTAGTTCTTGACAGCCCATAGCCTTTTTGTCAAAAACATACATCTTCTTCAGTCGAGTAGCCAGGGTGATTCCCAAACTTGTATAAGGTTCGTTGTTTCAATTACATGGTTGTATTAAAGGGTTTATGGTGACAGCACACCCATAAGTCCTCATCACCTAGGAGTCAGTAACATAAGCTGTGAGGTGCAATGCCCGTTGACCTACATCTCTTTGTCATCCACAGGGACAATTTGACAGAGAAAGACAAAAGAAAGAAATTGAAACTTTCGATGACAATAATGATATTTTAATAGATAACACGTTGTCAACTTACAGCGTTGACAACATGTTATTCCCTTAACTTACCTTAGTTGCCTCCTACTACATCCCTGGAAAGAAGACATTAACTCTATTATTTGCACCCTGAGCTAGATGTCCAGGCTTTGGTTGCCGCATGGATATTTTAGTGTTGAATAATCGAAATGGGGAGTTTCAATTCATTTATTGAAGCAAATTAGAAGTTAGAAAATTGTAGTCAATGTGAATGAGTTGGTGCTTGCTAAATGTACTGGGATAAAATCGTGTTTGTCACCACTGAAGACACATGTTGAACATATTTGGAAGCACAGATTAATGAATGTTCACTAATTACTGGAAGCATGTGGTAATGAAGTTTCACTAATCACTGGAGGCATGTGGTAATGAAGTTGCATTAATCACTGGAAGTATGTGGTAATGAAGTTGCATTAATCACTGGAGGCATGTGGTAATGAAGTTGCACTAATCACTAGAAGCATGTGGTAATGAAGTTGCATTAATCACTGGAGGCATGTGGTAATGAAGTTTCACTAATCACTGGAAGCATGTGGTAATGAAGTTTCACTAATCACTGGAAGCATGTAGTAATGAAGTTTCACTAATCACTGGAAGCATATGGTAATGAAGTTTCACTAATCACTGGAACATGTGGTAATGAAGTTGCACTAATCACTGGAATTATATTTCATCTGATTTATTGCAATCAATATTCATAGCCTTACTGAAACCTTGTGCAGTAGAATGTGAAGACCACTGAGCAATCAACCTTATGAGCCAGATGACCAAGATCCTACTTCGTATAATTATGAAGCGAGAAAGAGGAAAATTAAAACCAGAAATAGCAGAAGAGAAATGTGGATTTGTGGAAGGAAAAGGAACAAGAAATGCCCTGTATATAATACGAACATTGATAGAGAGGGCAATAGAAGTACACAATGACCTGTACTTGTGCTTCATAGATTATAGTAAAACATTTGACAAGGTGAAGCATTCAGAAATGATAAAAATGTTATAAAAAACTCAAAGTTGATAAGAATGATCTAAAGATAGTAAGAGAAACATGTATTGGAAACAAGCAGCTGTGATGAGGATTGTCATTAATGTAGGAGAATTCCAAAAGATAGAAATGGGAGTCAGACAAGGATGTGTAATGTCACCAGATCTTTTCTTTCTGTATACAGAGAATATTATGCAAAACATAAGTATGCCAGCAATAGCAGTTGGAGGTTAAAATCTGAATAATCTAAGATATGCTGACAGTATTCTTCTGATTGCAGAAAGCGAACAAGAGCTTCATGCCCTGTTAGACACGGTAGTACAAGAAAGTTAAAACAAAGGCCTCAGTCTAAACAAGAAGAAAACAGAAGTAATGGCTGTTTGAAAGAAATGCACATAGGCAAAACTAAATCAAGCGGATAAAGTCAAGTATCTTGGCACCATTTTAACATTAGATGGCAGGTGCTTTAATGAGATCAAGAACAGGATAGCACAGGCCAAATTAACATTTCAAAAATTTAGAAACATTCTATACAATAGAGAAATATCAATGAACACATGAGTCGAGTGCTAGGATGTTATATTGAGCCAATCCTTCATGGAAGTGAAGCATGGACAGTAAACACAAGTGCACAAGATAAGTTGGAGGCTACTGAGATGTGGTTTTCAAGAAGAATGATGAAAATTCCATGGACATCCAAGAAAACTAATGTACAATTTCTCAGAGATGCTGGGGTAAAATGACAAATTTTAGCGAAAATTAGAAACACAATCAAGGTTTATAGGGCATGTGATGAGAAAAGTAAAATGTAAACATTAGTAACTACCTGAAAGATGAAGGGGAAAAGAGACAGAGGAAGACAAAGAGTATAATTTCAGGATGGATAGTCACTGTGGCACAATATGAAGGCATCAACTGAACTTATTAACAACACAAGAGACAGAGAGTTGTGGAGAAGTATGATCACTTACGCCACTCTGCGTGGTACTTGATTGATTGATTGATTGATTGATTGATTGATTGATTGATTAGACTGTTCTAAGGCAAAGGTAACGAGACGTCTCTCTGTGGCATTTAATGATATTCCAGGTAGGATTTATTGTGTTCATTTTTCGTCACTGCAGCCAAAAAAATTATGGGTTGATAGCCACGTCCTGAATAGGATATGCTACCAATATGGTTTGCTCACACCGCTATGTTAAAGGGCAATGATTCGAGAAAAAAGTTATTGCCATTTTCCTTTTGGTTTATTTCAGTTGTTCCCCTTTGATAGCATCCTTTTTTTAAGGTTATTTTTATAAACAGCGATAAATCATGTCTTTGTTACCTCCAATATTTTATTGTAGTGTGTTCTGAAATAACCCAATTGGAGTTTGTTGTCCGCTGGTTGAAAGGAGCACGCCTCTCCAAAAGAGAGGTAAACTCATTAACTACCTACTACCTAGCGACAAATCAAGAGTGCAAATACGGAAGATGGAGTGGCTTTGAATGGTGCAACCAGGGACATAGATATGGCCGTGATATCCCTATCGCCCTGCAGCAAATCGGAATATGATTTAGTACTAGGAACTTGGTCATAAAGTTTGCAGAAAGAACAAAAAAACTCCATTTAACGATTGTTTACAACACGGTAATCAAATTGTCATCGAAGATCTGACACGAAGCGCACAAATGACCTTTGAATATTTGAGGGGGGGGTGGATGCACCCCCTTTTTGAGGATATCATATCTACAGCCCTGGGGCAACTTCAGTGCCAGGAATATAGAACGTGATATTTAGTGCGTAAAAATGTAGTAGTAGTTGTAGGCGCCTGTCCGTCTTTCCGGACGATAATATTACGGGCATATTGTTGTGCTGTAAGAAATATAATCTACGATACATGGCGATTATGAATGTGACTCACAAGACAAATCTGAGCTACAGTCTTCCACAGTATGTACAAGAAATCATATGCCAACTTGTACCATTGTTTGATGTTGTGCATCTTCTGAGGCATGCATCCCTTAATCTAACAGCTTTCTCCTTTATCTTTATGTCATTCCTGATCTTCCCCCTCCATACAATGTGATCCATGGTATCCTGTTTTCATTCCATGATTTCATATGAATACCTGTGTCCTGCATATTGGGTTTGCATACGTCTTTCTACCTAAGAAGAGGTAAGCTCTGAGATAGTTTCCCAGACTAGTTCTCCATAATGTAGAGCCTTCGTTATTCTGCTACCTTCTATTCTATTAGTGTGTCACAGGCACCTGCGTGTACCCAGGCTGAGCATATAATATAATGATGTATTGCCTGTTCTTTCCAGTACATCAGTATTAGTGATATTGTCCTGCCACATAATTCCACGAATGATGCGTGGACACCGCATATTAAAGCTATGTAGTCGCCTTTCCTTGTGCATATAGATTATCCATCTTTTACTGTCGTATTTTATTAGTGCTGAGGAGATGTCTGGTTAACCAGGAGTTTGAAAAATAATTAAAATAATGGAAAATCATTCCATTTCTTAGTTGTCTTCCAAAACGATCATTACTGCACTGGTTTTAAAAAAAAAGCAAAGCTTCTATTTTTATGAAACCCTTCTCTCCGTGAAGAATGTTCTGATTACGGCCCTGGTACAATATTCCTTCCACTAACATACTTCAAGATTAATGAATATCAATGTTCAATATAAGCAATTCACTATAAAAAATGATTGAATTTCAGTGATTAAATATAAATTATATCACCATTAAGGGAAATGTCCACAACCGCGATTACGTATCGATTACAACGATACTAGCAAATATATCGAAAATAGCAAATAGTGGAAGAACTAAAATTGTAATCGGTATTTGTAAGATTTTTTTATATCTTAATGCATTTGGTAAACACATTCACGAATATTGACTACTTTTTAAAAAAAAATAAACATCATCTCTGGTTAGTTTTAAGTGGTGATTCAGTAACTGGCTCGCATCAAACATTACCGTATTATTTTTCATTACTGCAGTATCTAGTGTAAAGTCTATTCCTTTTGCACTGACACACTGTCCAAACTCGCCAGCCTATCTACTCTCTCATGTCCCCCAAGTAACTGATTGACCAAGCATGAAAATATATGCAACTACTTCCAACTTCTACCTCCCTGCTGCCTCAATCCATTATTCACGAACATATCCCTCTTCTTGAGTTCTTACCATGCCCATAGAGTCGCTCCAAATTCAGACATGAGGTGCATTTCTCTGTGCCCATGCACTTCAAGACCTTTGTGGCTGCCGTAATCTCCATAGTCTTGCTGCTTGTGGTCAAGGGAAACCACCACTCCCCTCTCTGATGGTCTTCCATACACATTTAGTTATGAAGTTCCAGGCACTACACAAATGTCTAGCAAAAAAATGTCTTCTTAAGGTCCATGCTGTGTGGAGTTGGTTATCATGTTTTTCCACAGTCTTATATTTAGTGTGATGTCAATCATTTCCTATTACAATATTCTTCCATGCCAAATGCTAGGTTGTCAAGCATCTTCTCTCGTCACAAAGTAATGCTTCCTTGTTTGTATCTGAGTAAATACTGTATCAGTGTGCAATTTAATAATTTTGAGAAAATCCCCAAACATCCTTCTGCATGATATAGCATTACCAACCTGTTTCATTAAAAGAGTGAAATACAGTAACCGTTTAAATATGGATGCCAAAGAAGTACGGTTAAAACTAAGATATACCATACAATTTCTCAATGATGAAGGCGAGACCCCAATTCGCAACCACGAACATTTGAAGATTATTTATGGAGATTCAACAGAGGATGTTTGCAGTCTGACGTTGGGCACATTGTTGTGAGGAAGCTTAAATAGAAGAATCCTCAATACATGACGCGAGGCGAACTGGTCGTTCATCTGTTGCAGTGACGACATAAAATATTCATCGAGGACATAACATCGTTCATTATGATCTTCGGGTAGCACTAGTTGAACTACATACCATGCTCTTCATTAATAAAGGTAGTGTCCAGAACACCATAAAGATATGGGTTATTCGAAGGTTTTTGCACGTTGGGTGCCCAGATTGTTGACAGACAGACATACAGAAGCAATCAAAACCATAGCCGTTAATCTTCTGCACCATTACGAAACTGAAGAAGGTGAATTTTTATAGAATATTGTGACAGGCGATGAAACTTGGCTTAATTTTTTAAACCAGAACCCATGAGGCAGTTAATGAAATCGCATTACACAACATTGTCGACAAGAAAGAAGTTTAAAAGTTCACCATCTGTAAGGAAAGTTATAGCTTCCGTGTTTGGAAATGAGAAGGGTGTGATTCTTCTCGACTTCTTGAAACAAAGAAACATAGTGATTTTAAAACTTTGAAGAATTCTAGGTGTCGTCTTCGGTGACTTTACCCACTAAAAGATCAGAGAGCTGCACTACTGTTGCACGATAATGCCACGCCACACACCGCTAAAAGCACTATTGATGCGACTGGAGAATTTGGCTGGACAATATTACCACATCTCCCTTACAGTCCTGCTCTTGCACCTTTAGGCTTTCATCAGTTTGGTCCACTAAATGAAGATCAACGCACAATTCACTTTAAAGACACCAACAACCTTAAACTCGCAGTACGCAATAGGTTTAGGAAAAAAGACACACATTTTTATCGTGCTGGATACATACCCTTGTAAAACAGATGAACAAAAACTGTAATGAAGTCCGTATCAGGAACACATTTTTACTGACCTTTTGGTCGGTAAAATCCCCTCTCTTAGCGATTTTTTTTTTACAACACAGGTCATTAATTTCCCGTTTAAAAAGTGAAATTTAGGCCTATACACAAAAACGGACGAATGACTTTGATTTAAAAAAAAGTATTTAGGTAAATCCCCTTCTTATAGCACTGATGTCTACGACCCTGACTGTGACAAATAACGGAGACTAGATTGAGAAATACATTTTTGAAGTACAGACTTCAGACTACGTTTCAATGGGAGTTGTATCTATTTTTGAAGTACAGACTTCAGTCTACGTTTTAATGGGAGTTGTATCTATTTTTGAAGTACAGACTTCAGACTACGTTTTAATGGGAGTTGTATCTATTTTTGAAGTACAGACTTCAGACTATGTTTCAATGGGAGTTGTATCTATTTTTGAAGTACAGACTTCAGACTACGTTTTAATGGGAGTTGTGTCTATTTTTGAAGTACAGATTTCAGACTACGTTTCAATGGGAGTTGTATCTATTTTTGAAGTACAGACTTCAGACTACGTTTCAATGGAAGTTGTATCTATTTTTGAAGTACAGACTTCAGACTACGTTTCAATGGGAGTTGTAACTATTTTTGAAGTACAGACTTCAGACTACGTTTCAATTGGAGTTTTAACTATCAAAATTATTTTCTTTCACCGGTAAGATTTTCTAAAAGGAAAAAGACGTGGAGCCAAATCTGGAGAATATGATGGGTGTGGAATAATTTTAATATTCAAATCTAGAGAATATGATGGGTGTGGAATAATTTCAATATTCAAATCTAGAGAATATGATGTGTGTGGAATAATTTCAACATTCAAATCGTTGACTGTTTGCAACGCAAGCCATGCTTTATGGGAAGGTACATTTTCTTGAAGCAAGAGCATAATTTGAGTGCGAGTTATCCCTCGTTTTCTGGTCCGTCTTGTTAAGTTTGGTAAGTTTGGTATGGAGATAAACGTACCTTTATAAAAGCCTTTAGTCGTCTTGCATTGAGGCAGGTACTTTTTCATTATGACACATTTGACAACAATCAAAATCTCTTTTCTTGCATATTTCTTTACTCTTTGATTGATATGCGTTGGTAATGGTGATTCTAACGGACTCCTAGAGTATTCTGAAAAATCAGTTCTGGTTTCTGCCCTTTGCACCTGAATCTGCGTTGAAGAAACATATATAGTAACGCTGGAACCACACCGGGTAAAATGGGGAGCGTACTTACCCAGCGAACCACAGCAACAATTAGCATGCATACCCTTCGACATTTGCTGGGAGAGACTGGGCACCTATGTGCCTGTCAGTCATCGTTCTGCATCATGATGCGCCGTCTTCGCGACGGACCTCCAACATCCCCTTTCTTTTGCCTTGGTTATGCACTCTGCCAGACTGTAACCTGTCCATCTCGTGATATTTCTCTCCCACTCGTATCTCTACCTACCCTTGCTCGTATCCCATCAATCCAGTAAGGTCTGCAATAAGGTATCATGTCTTTTAATATGTTCAAAATACATTACGCGTTTTATCTTTATTTCTTTTAATAGTTCTTTTTTTTATACAAATTATTTAAAGTTTTTTTGTTCGTTTTCTTATCTTTTCACGAAGTTCCCCCTATTCTCATACATACATACATACACACGCACACACATACACACACACATACATACATACATACTTCAATACACACACACACGCGATCACGCACACATGCATACGCACACGCACACGCGCACGCACACACTCATGCACACGCGCACACGCACACACACACACAGACAGACATACAGACACATACACACAAACACACATACACACATACACACAAACACACATACACACATACATACACACACAAACGCACACGCACGCACGCACGCACGCACGCACACACACACACACACATACATATATATACATACATACACACACACACAAACGCACACGCATACGCACACGCACGCGCACGCACACACACACACACACATACACACATACACACACACACATACACACATACACACACACACACACACACATACATACATACATACATACATACATACATACATACATACATACATACATACATACATACATACATACATACATACATACATACATACATACATACATACATACATACATAAATACATACATACGTACGTACGTACGTACGTACGTACACACATACGTATGTGTGTATGTATGTCCGTGCGTGCGCATGTTCATTATTACATGATAGTCAGACAGTCCCAATGTAAGCATAAATATATATATGGGTCATCAAGGAATAATTTTGATCAAAATATGTCTGTGTAATAAATCTGTCTTTTGTGATCTTTATGTTTCATTATTATCTTGTTTATATAACAATATTTTATTGTTATAATAAATTTTTTAAAGTAACATTATGGTTTGTGTTTTTGAGATCCCCAGGAATCGTGAGAACTCTTGCTTGCTATAGTTAGTTAGTTAGTCGTTGGATGATCATCACTACACTCCAGACAAGCCCATATATGCTCAGATCTCTCCATGAGTGTAGCCGACATTACACGCTGACTGACGGTCCCAGTACGCAGTTGATTGACCATCATTCTTTCTTGCCCATGAAACTGCTCCTTTCTAGCGACACCACATTTCAAACCAAACTTCTTGCTTCCTATGTGCAGTGGGATGGTTTTTCTGAGCTTTCTTTCATACCAAGGAGACTTCAGCTTTCGGCTTAGTGCAGTGCCTCTTTAAAAAGACTTCTACTCAGAGAGGGTCTATAATTGTATAGATGACATGCTACAAAGCTTCCATAAGAGAGTCTAAATATAACGGCATGTCATCTACTAAAGTTTTCTGTTGCATTGGTGGTACTCTTATGTTAATTGTGCTCTTCTTTCAACCGCGGACATGATCCAATTTCGCTCTTGTTCTTCTGTCTTCGTTCTCAGACTCCTGATCAGCTTTATGTAGTTCGGAGAACGAAGTGCATTGTGTTATAGCCTACATATTAGCTGCGATATATGCACTTTTTGGCCTTCCAAATCCTACTTCAGCATAGCTTCTGCGTCACTTTTACTCTTTTTGGGATGAAACAACCAACGCGAGCCCAAGACATGCTTAGTCGCCTCTTACAATATGATTGGCAGGTAGCAATGTCGCCTTTCTTTACTTCAATTTATGACTCCTGAAACACTCAGGCGACAATTTGGTTGTATCATCAAAGTTTTTAACCATCAGCTTATAATAATAGAGGTCGTGTTCTGGTAATCCAGTCACCGCGAATTCAAGAGTATGTGTTTAAGAGTGTGTTGCTGAACCAAAACTGCCTGGGTATATAATACATCACGTTTTTATAATACCAATTTTATTATTGGAGTACCTTAAGGGGATCAACACGTGATATATTCTATCCAGAACGTGGTCTTCCTTATGGCTCTATTGAATTCTCCTCGGTCTTGTTCAAGGTGTACTGCCTCCTTTAGGGCAGACATTCATGTATGTCTTCTGTCCAAGGGCGTCTTGGTTGGCCTTTACACCTGTTACCTTCTATCGTCCCTCAAATATCACTATCTCCATACCGTCATGTCTCTTAACATGACCGAAAAAAGCTAGTTGTTCATTTAATATGGTTTTCAGAAGCCAGCCTTCTTGGGCGATGATAATGCTTTGCACCTCCTGGTTTGTTTTCCTTGCTGTCCATGGTTTTCTCAGAACTATTATGTAGCATTTTAATTCAAATGATGTTGTTATATTGGACAATGTTTTATTTAGTACCCATGTTTCACATGCTTTGCATTCGTCGTTACTGGAAACATACATGTTTGTAATAGGCACAATTTGGTTCTTATTTGGTTCACAAGGAATATCATCCTAATTTCCAGTTTTTGTACACAGGAATCATGGTCAACCTACATATGAGTTTTTCATAATAATATGTTTAACAACTTTAGACAGATGCATACAACAGAAAATAGAACAAACTGTTTAATTCGTGTTTAAATTCAAGATGTAGCAGGAGTACATTTCTTCTCTTTTTTGACACAATAATTAGTCTTCCACTTCTCGTTCGCAGTTTGACATGTCTATACAGCAAGTCCTGTTTTCTTAATAAATGCTGCTGTATTTGAAAGCTCCTCGGTACTCCCATACATCTTTATGTGGATATCCATCTCCGTGGGCCAGTGTTCTTCCCATAACCGGTTTAGTGTATTGCAGTCTTGCAGAATATGTTCAGTGGTGTGTTCTGCCTGCCCACAAGGGCGCAGAGGTGATGGGACCAGTCTCAGTCTGTTTAAGTGCCTGTTTAATCTGTTGTGTTCTGTTCTGAGGCGAAAGGTAATAACCTGTTCTGCTCTGTCGAAATAGTGGTAATTGTCTTTTGGGTGGTCAACTTTCCTGATGGTTTTGATGAGTGTCCTTTTTCTTGGTAGGCGATTTCTTGGTCTATTTGTCCCTGTGTTGCTCCATAATTTGCCAGTCTGTCTGCCTTATCAATTTCCCCATATGCCACAGTGGAATGATAACGAATAAGGGGAGAATAATTAGTTGAAACAAATTTACTGACAATTGTTCTTATTATCTCCCTTAGATTGCAAACGTAAAACCGCCTTTTATAAAATGTAAAGTTCTCTGTTTATTGTGATTAAATTAGTGGTTAAAAAAAAAAAAAGCATTATGTTAAATCAAAGTGACTATCTAAGACACAATAGTCAGGTTTTCTTCCTGTAAACAGCGCCATTCTTCTATCTCGTACAGTTCACGAAAGTAAGATTGCTGCTAAGATGTCAAAATTAGGACCTATAAGAAAAGACAAAAACAAAAACATTGCATGGTGTTGACTGTGATATGTGTTTTAGATCACTGGTCAGCCCGAGTAATGTGTACTAAACTGGGTATGGTAGATTTATGATCAGCCCGTATAATGTAGACTGTGCTATGTATGATAGATCAGTGGCCAGCCTGTGTGATGTGGAGTGTGCTATGTATTATAGATCAGAGGTCAGTCCGTGTGGTGATAAAACCAGAAAATGGAGCTCATATTAGTGGCACTATTACCTGACATGCACATCGTAAATGGTGACTAAGAAAGTTTTGAGGGTTGAGTTGGCTGACCCATTCCATTGACGGTCTAGTGATCCAGAAGTCACATGATTTCCTAGTCAAAAAGGTGACTTTAGCTTAAAGCTGGAGATGAATTTAGCTGATATGTCAAGATCAACTATCATTTGGAAAAGCAAAATCAATGCTATAGATTCATACATGTCTACAAGAACCATTACTTTCAATATTAAACACATGCGGTTGCATCTGTGGGTCCCACAAATGTCCCACTAGACAAACCAACCATGCAACAGAAAACCTTAGTAGATGCCATGCCGTTATATTGAGACTCCTTTATGGAAGCTTGTAGCATGTCATCTATACAATTATAGACCTCCTCTGAGTAGAAACTCATTCAATGGGCATTGCACTGAGTTGAAGTCTCCTGGGTATGAAAGAAAGCTCACAAAAAAATTACTGCACTGCACATAGGAAGTAAGAGCTAATAGCGCACATTTCTTGTGGTTCGGAATCAGTCAATCAATATTAAATCGACAAATATATCTACTTGCATGGTTTATACTTCTATTGGTAAGGGGGGGGGGGTAACTCACTTTCACTCTTAAGACATCATTAAATATCTTTTTATTGCTAGTAATTTAGCCAAATGGCGGGTGAAACCCCTCCCGTAACGATTTTTTTTTACAAAAAAAGGTAATCACCCCTTTCTCAGTAAAAAGATGGAATTATTTCATACAACAGCGGAAGAATGCCTTTTTTACATTAGTTTTTTTAATGTAAAACCCCTTCCACATCGAAAACGTCTCTACGGCCCTGATAGTTATCTATGGGCCTTTATGGAACAATGAACTCCACATCAAAATCCACTTAGTTGCTGCTTACGAACTGTTTGACAGGTAACAGTGTAGCTATTCTTTGCTCCCCTTCCAGTCCCGGCTAAACAAGCGCAGTTTTTATTCACTTCTCCCACCCAGGCCCGGTAACACAAGGGCAGTTTCTATTGGAAATTAAGTTCATTTAACTACCATTGCTTTCAGATTGTTCACTAATTGTCAAAGATATTCTTTCTTTTTAATTGTATCAAAGAACACATATTAACTGTGTTGGAAATCTAATTTATTCATTGGATGATCCCATGACAGACTCCTGACAATACATAATATTTTGAAATAATTTAATACGTCTACAGAAAATACGTTATGACCACTGATCTATGTATAAATAGATTTAAGCCTTTACAATCGCCTGCGCTTAGTGTTACCAATGCCCCCGTGTCATAAAGCGTGCCAAACTCGTAAACATGATCACACTTCTCTTGTTTTCACGAAGCTATACCAAGTGTGTTGATTCAAACACGTGGCACATTCGTTATATGCATATTATTAAACTGATAGAAACCGGGACACGTTACAAACGAGCGAGATATCAGGCAGCGACATAAAACCAAGACAATTCCCGTGAGACCGTGACTAACACATATATCTGCCATTCACATAAACAAATGCATATTTCCGCTATTATAGTGAGAGGTCAGTCCTTATATCAAGTCAAAATATTTTAAGTTTACATTTAAAAATCTCAACCAAGACAATATATGTTTTTATAGTGTGAATTTGCGTTATTTTTTAAAGTAAATGCTCTCTCAACCATTAAGTTTTTAAAACTCATAAACTGCAATTCCGTCTCCCCCCTCCCCCCAGAAACGTGACAATGTACATATTCAGAGAATTGCAGTAATGGTATTACTAGATGTGATTCGAGAAGGAAAAGAAAATGACAAAAAAGTCGAATGAAGCAAAAAAAATAAAATAAAATACGTTTAAGTGTAAGGGTGTATTACAAATAATACTAAAATTTAAGTAATTACAAAGTTATTTCATGACAAAAAAGTCGAGTGAAGCACTTTCTAAGCAGCTCTCCTATACCCCCGTAATCCTCTCTCGAGGCGGTATGACATAGCAGACGCCGACATCGAAAGCCACTCGGACGCTGAGTATAGCTCACCACTCAGCTGAGCACGTTTATGCTGTTAACATTCCGTACGACCGAAAACTTCACCCCGGTGACTTCGTCCTGTCTTAACATGTCATATGGGGAGGAACCAGCCTAGATCCCAAGCGGTACTGTGACGAGCGAGCTGACTCGACACTGGCTGAACCTTGACCCCGCGGTGGAGTCTAAGACATGTGAACGGACTACTGACACTGGTTTCCATACAAAGTCAAGAGCCAACTTTTGTAAAGTTCCGCGGGGAACTTGAACCTGATACGGACATTATCCCTTAACATTCAAAGGCTTATGTGCCACACATTTTGTTACCCATGACAACAGTGAGGGAAGAATGTCGCGCATATTGCTTTCAAAAAACGTTTTTATAAATAGGAGAACGGGGAAAAGTTACATAAAATCTCGCAAAATAAATTATAGTAGTTCATTTAAATGATATTGCCAATTGTCAGATCAAAATATTTGTGTTTTGATGATTTATTAATATCTCATACTTATTACCACCCTTGATTTTGGAGTACATGTCCGGCTATGTCCCTTTGTAAATAAATGCTACTATCGTTAACTTCCGGTTCAAACAATTTTTTTGTTTTGCTGAATTGATTGATCTGGTTGATCATTAATTTAACACATTAATATCGTATAAATTAAATATCTGTGTTGCTGAAACGGATTTAATGATTTACATCATGATTCGTTCAACCTTATTTAATTCGATAATGAAGATCTAAAACAAATTGCAATGAAACGAGAGACATGGAATCTAAAATGTTGTTAGTTAGATACTTGGACAAAATTTTCAGAATTGTGCTACATTTCTACATAATTACAAATAATATACTATGTTATTTGGTTAGATAGCCCTTCAAAAATTCATTTCAACGATACCTCAACCAAGTCTGTACGTCAGTCCTGAAAAAATGTTACATATTTTTTTCTAATGAATTTGACATCAAAATAATTTACATTGAAACACATAGGAAAATATAAATAAAACTTGTGACCACAGTGACAAAATGTATCCAAGCTGATAATTTGTAACTTATCATCTTTGTTATTTTCAATAATACAAGGCACAAACTATATGTTTTTTTGTTTGTGAAGACAAGACACATCTGTTGATCCTATTTCTATCATTTTTAGGTGCACGCAGAACTAATTAATATGAAAGAAGGCAGCAAATTAGCATAATTAAAAATGAAAATAAATTATCATACTATTGAATATAATTAAATACCACAGAAATTATATATATTTGTGTTGGCAAAGACAAGACGCATCTGTTGATCCTATTTCTATAATTTTTAGGTGCGCACAGAACTAATTAATATTAAAAATGGCAGCAAATTAGCATAATTGAAATGAACATAAATTATAAAACTATTGAATATAATTAAATACCACAGAAATTATATATATTTGGGTTCAATACAAGAATCCGTGAACAAATCACGGGACAACATACCAACTTTTTAATTTCATGTGCTATTGCACTATCTCGGAAACTTAAAAAGTCATAACTTAAATTACTGATCTAGCGATTTGCACGCAATGAACTGGCCATCCACCTCTCACTCAGTGTGCATCGTGCAATGTGTAGAATAGTCTGTATATGCGACTTTTAGGAATTTCGTTCCATCTAATTATGTTAGCTATGTGTTCTATAGAAAGCTGTCCACTAATTCTTGTATTGTACCTATATTTGTATTGGCAAAGGCAAGATGTATCTGTTGATCCTATTTCTATAATTTTTAGTTGCGCAGAACTAATTAATATTAAAATTGCAGAAAATTAGCATAATTAAAATGAACATAAATTATCAATCTATTGAATATACTTAAATACCACAGAAATTATATATATTTGTGTTGGCAAATGCAAGACGCATCTGTTGATCCTATTTCTATAATTTTTAGGTGCGCACAGAACTAATTAATATTAAAAATGGCAGAAAATTAGCCTAATTAAAATGATAATAAATTATAAAACTATTGAATATAATTAAATACCACAGAAATTATATATATTTGTGTTGGCAAAGGCAAGACGCATCTGTTGATCCTATTTCTATAATTTTTAGGTGCGCACAGAACTAATTAATATTAAAAATGGCAGCAAATTAGCATAATTGAAATGAACATAAATTATAAAACTATTGAATATACTTAAATACCACAGAAATGATATATATTTGGGTTCAATACAAGAATCCGTGGACAAATCATGTGACAACATACCACTTTTTAATTTCATATGCTATTGCACTATCTCAGAAACTTAGAAAGTCGTAACATAAATTACCGATCTAGCAATTTGCGCGCAATGAACTGGCTATCCACCTCCCACTCAGTGTGCAGCGCGCATGTCAAGTGGTCAGGGGCTCTCATCGCGCAATGTGTCGAATAGTGGACACGTCCGTATATGCAACATTAGGAATCTCATTCCGTCTATTTATGTTAGCTGTTTATTCCATAGAAACCTGTTCACTGGTTCTTGTATTGTACCTATATTTTTATTGGCATAGGCTAGACGCATCTGTTGATTCTATTTCTATAATTTTTAGGTGCGCACAGAACTAATTAATATTAAAAATGGCAGCAAATTATTGAATATAATTACCGCCGAAGACGGATATGTCGGGCCATTGGCGCAAATAAAACGGCAACACAATGCATTTCTATTCTCTGGACTACATCCTGCTGGAAATCTAGTTGCATCATAGTCCTGCTATAAGTGATACCCAGCGGGAGTTTGAGAATGAACGCTTTAGAAGAAGAAGAAGAATATAATTAAATACCACAGAAATTATATATATTTGTGTTGGCAAAGGCAAGACGCATCTGTTGATCCTATTTCTATAATTTTTAGGTGCGCACAGAACTAATTAATATTAAAAATGGCAGCAAATTAGCATAATTAAAATGATAATAAATTATAAAACTATTGAATATAATTAAATACCACAGAAATTATATATATATGGGTTCAATACAAGAATCCGTGAACAAATCACGGGACAACATACCAACTTTTTAATTTCATGTGCTATTGCACTATCTCGGAAACTTAAAAAGTCATAACTTAAATTACTGATCTAGCGATTTGCACGCAATGAACTGGCCATCCACCTCTCACTCAGTGTGCATCGTGCAATGTGTCGAATAGTCTGTATATGCGACTTTTAGGAATTTCGTTCCATCTAATTATGTTAGCTATGTGTTCTATAGAAAGCTGTCCACTAATTCTTGTATTGTACCTATATTTGTATTGGCAAAGGCAAGATGCATCTGTTGATCCTATTTCTATAATTTTTAGTTGCGCAGAACTAATTAATATTAAAATTGCAGAAAATTAGCATAATTAAAATGAAAATAAATTATCAATCTATTGAATATACTTAAATACCACAGAAATGATATATATTTGGGTTCAATACAAGAATCCGTGGACAAATCATGTGACAACATACCACTTTTTAATTTCATATGCTATTGCACTATCTCAGAAACTTAGAAAGTCGTAACATAAATTACCGATCTAGCAATTTGCGCGCAATGAACTGGCTATCCACCTCCCACTCAGTGTGCAGCACGCATGTCAAGTGGTCAGGGGCTCTCATCGCGCAATGTGTCGAATAGTGGACACGTCCGTATATGCAACATTAGGAATTTCATTCCGTCTATTTATGTTAGCTGTTTATTCCATAGAAACCTGTTCACTGGTTCTTGTATTGTACCTATATTTTTATTGGCATAGGCAAGACGCATCTGTTGATTCTATTTCTATAATTTTTAGGTGCGCACATAATTAATTAATATTAAAAATTGAAGCAAATTAGCATAATAAAAATGAAAATACATTATCAAACTATTGAATATAATTAAATACCACAGAAAGTATATATATTTGTGTTCATAAAAGTAAGATCCTAGGCTATTTCTACAATTTTTAGGTGCATGCAGAACTAATTAATATGAAAAATGGCAGCAAATTAGCATATTGGTGCTAGAGTTTGATATGATGAGATATTGCTGCTAAAGTGCTGTTCATAGATTCATCAATAGGTTTTACCCATCTCATCCCACCCACCCATAACCCCAAATATTTAGGAAACTTCAGTCTTGCTTAATTATGTATTTTACAAATTCACTCATCTGTCTTCTAGATCAACATTTGTCTTCTAGTTCACACATATGACTTCTAGCTCACACATCTGTCTACTAGATCAATGTTTGTCTTAGCGCACACAACTGTCTTCTAGCTCACACATCTGTCTTCTAGTTTACAAATCTGTCTTCTAGCTCACACATCTGTTTTCTAGATCAACGTTTGTCTTAGCGCACACAACTGTCTTCCTGTTCACACATATGTCTTCCTGTTCACACATGTCTTCTAGCTCACACATCTGTCTTCCTGTTCACACATATGTCTTCTAGCTCACACATCTGTCTTCTAGATCAACGTTTGTCTTAGCGCACACAACTGTCTTCTAGCTCACACATCTGTCTTCTAGATCAACGTTTGTCTTAGCGCACACAACTGTCTTCTAGCTCACACATCTGTCTTCTAGATCAACGTTTGTCTTAGCGCACACAACTGTCTTCTAGCTCATACATCTGTCTTCTAGATCAACGTTTGTCTTAGCGCACACAACTGTCTTCTAGCTCATACATCTGTCTTCTAGCTCACACATTTTTTCTAGCTCGCACATCTGTTTTCTAGCTCACACATCTGTTTTCTAGTTCACACATATGTCTTCTAGCTCACACATCTATTTTCTAGTTCACACATATGTCTTCTAGCTCACACATCTATTTTCTAGTTCACACATATGTCTTCTAGCTCACACATCTATTTTCTAGTTCACACATCTGTCTTCTAGTTCACACATCTGTCTTCTAGTTCACACATCTGTCTTCTAGCTCACACATCTGTTTTCTAGATCAACGTTTGTCTTAGCGCACACAACTCTCTTCTAGCTCACACATCTGTTTTCTATTTCACACATTTGTTTTCTAGCTCACACACCTGTTTTCTAGCTCACACATCTGTTTTCTAGTTCACACATCTGTTTTCTAGCTCACACATCTGTCTTCTAGCTCACACATCTGTTTTCTAGTTCACACATCTGTTTTCTAGCTCACACACCTGTTTTCTAGCTCACACATCTGTTTTCTAGTTCACACATCTGTTTTCTAGTTCACACATCTGTTTCTTATCTCACACATCTGTTTTCTAGCTCACACATCTGTTTTCTAGCTCACACATCTGTTTTCTAGCTCACACACCTGTTTTCTAGCTCACACATCTGTTTTCTAGCTCACACATCTGTTTTTTAGCTCACACATCTGTCTTCTAGCTCACACATCTGTTTTCTAGATCAACATTTGTCTTAGCGCACACAACTGTCTTCTAGCTCACACATCTGTCTTCTAGCTCACACATTTTTTCTATCTCACACATCTGTTTTCTAGCTCACACATCTATTTTCTAGTTCACACATCTGTTTTCTAGTTCACACATCTGTTTTCTAGATCAACGTTTGTCTTAGCGCACACAACTGTCTTCTAGCTCACACATCTGTCTTCTAGATCAACGTTTGTCTTAGCACACACAACTGTCTTCTAGTTCACACATCTGTCTTCTAGCTCACACATCTGTCTTCTAGTTCACACATCTGTCTTCTAGTTCACACATATGTCTTCTAGCTCACACATTTTTCTAGCTCACACACCTGTTTTCTAGCTCACACATCTATTTTCTAGTTCACACATATGTCTTCTAGCTCACACATCTGTCTTCTAGTTCACACATCTGTCTTCTAGCTCACACATCTGTTTTCTAGATCAACGTTTGTCTTAGCGCACACAACTGTCTTCTAGCTCACACGACTATCTACTAGCTAACAAAGTTGTGTTCTTTCTCAAAACAGGACACTGAAGCTTAAAATTGACTTATTCAAACTTAAAGAACAAAGTGGAGTCAGGAAAGCGACTATAGACAGACTTATTATCCAGTTGAATAAACTTGTCCCTCAAAAACTTGGTAATGATGTTGTCTCGCTTTTCATGTTTATTTGATCATGTGAATATATTGTTGTTGACATACTTGTCACGCTACAAAAATTATATTTCATATACTATATATTCATCCAAAACTGGTAACATTACCTCTGTGTCTATGTGGACAGACAGCAGAACATATCCTGCAAGACTACATTTCATTAAACAAGTTAAAGGAGGGACACTGGCCCACAGATATGAATATTCATAGAAAGCTGTTAATTAATTTGGCAGACCATCTGACCTAGTTGGCAGACCTATTATTGTACGCACTATATGTAGATTGCAGATTGTTCTGATGGCATGAGTCAAGTGTAAACAGAATATTGTAACTCAATAAGACAATCTATGGAACGGCCACCGATATAGAAAACAGTCAATTGATATTGGAGAGGTTGCAGACTTTCTTTGTGGTGTGGAGGAATTGGCTGCCATGCTTATCTGTGTGTATGTGTATATACAATAGTGCCGTTCTTACTCATGGTTTTTTGCTGTGTGTCTAGATAAAGGCTTTTTGGTTGAAACATCAGTTTCTATGTTTTTATATGTGTTTCCAGTGATTAGCAAAACTTCATTGCGCTGTTCCAAGCTTTGCCTGATGGATTTCAGTTTTACTGCAGTCAGTACATATTATCGATCTTATCCATGTGTGGTAATGTTGTACTACACATACATGATTGATGAATACAGACAGAATCTTGACAAATAATGGAGAAAATGGAACAATGGAAAAGCAGACCTTTAAATGAATCAACTGATATCAAATAAAGCCGGGA
Source organism: Meghimatium bilineatum (assembly GCA_034231615.1). Classification (NCBI taxonomy): domain Eukaryota; kingdom Metazoa; phylum Mollusca; class Gastropoda; order Stylommatophora; family Philomycidae; genus Meghimatium; species Meghimatium bilineatum. The sequence continues at coordinate 63,652,615 of CM067319.1, forward strand.
AGGATGATATTGTGTTCCCAGATAGATCTCTCCATGGTGGGGAAAAATATGTTCCTTTCATGCCACAGTCGGCACATAGGACAGAGGTTTTGATTCTCCATGTGTTGCGGTCCACTGCCTGCAGTTTTAGTTCTCGTATGGTCCTGCAGCCTGTTAGTTCCCCTTCTTAAAGCATGGTGTTTTTTAGTTTTGCTTTACGCCTTTCTCGTTTTATTTTACCCTCAGGCATCCATGTAAGGGCTTGTTGGTTTATTCTCTTTTCATCTAGTCTTAAAACATAACCCAGGTATTTCCATCTGCGTTTTTTTATGATGTTTGAAAAATATTCTTGGTGTGCTTTCTTTCTTAAATCACTATTTGTGATGAAATTGCTCCATTTTATGTTCATCAGTTTCTGGAGACATTTGTTTTCGAAGCTGTTTAATTTTTTATCTGTTGCTTGAGTTGATTTCCAGCTTTCTCTTTCATATATTAATACTGAGACAATATAGGAGTTGAATAGCTTTAGCTTGGTGTTTCTTCCTAGATATTTTGACTTTCAGATATTAGTTAGTTTGGTAAATGTACTAGCTGCAACTGCTTTGCATGTATTTATTTCTTTCATTGAGTCTCCATCAACAAACATTTGGTTACCCAAGTAATTAAAGTTGAAACTTTTTCCAGTATTTGGTTGTTTACTGAGATGTTATTTGTTGAACTGGTAAGTCTCATGATTTTTTATTTATCTGAAAATATGAGAAAAATCTGGCTTGGCGTTTATTATAACTATTGATATTGAGAGTTCTCATGGAGCACAATGGGAAATACAGAATAATTGCTTCAATTATGATGATTGGGGTTAAAGTCAATACTATAAGTCTGTAATGCTTCATGGTTTACAACTTGTCTGTGATAGCTGCTCCTTTTGACAATATGCAAATGAACAAAATATTCAGAACATCCATTGTGAAAACTATAACTATTTCTAAACTTCTGAGTATCACATTGATCTATTGCCCTGGGTGTGCTGATATTCGTAGTAATAAGAGAGCAGACAGACTTGTATCTGTGAATTTAAGATAAACACTGGTGATGTACTGAAGTTTGTGGTCACTTGCTGGAGTGGACACTGGGATAGATGAGGTATCCAGGAGGTATCCATGCTGCATCCAAGGCAATTCAGTATCTGGTTCTTCTTTGTTCATTCTCAAACTCCTCCAAATTAGAACGGAATATCTTGTGTCATAGTTTACAGCAATGATGCAATATCTGTGTCTTTTGGTCTGACACATATGACTTTAGCATAGCTTTGGGTTATGTTGACCCTATATGGAATGGGACAGCCAACTCCATCCCATAACCTCCTTAGTCGCCTCTTACGACATGCATGGAAGGTAAACAGTGTTGCTGTTTTTTACTTCCCTCTCAGACCTCGGTAACACATGGGCGGCAATTCAATATTATTTATGGTATAAATAGAACTGAGAACACGTCGAGTAGAATTAAGAGTGTTTATCCAGCTAGCTTGCTATGGGGACATCTTCTCAGGGAGATGGAGAATTGTGGGTTTGCCTTGAAGTACTTCTTCTTCTTCTTCTTCTTTCGTTCACTTGAAACATGTCTATATCTGTAATTCTGTCTCCTTAATAAAACTCACTGTCTTTTGTAGTTCATACAGTGTCCCATAGAGCTTTGATTCCAGTGTTGTTTCCTCTGGCCAATATGTCTGCCTCAGCGTTTCATGCTCAGAACACTCTTGAAGTATATGTTTGGCACTCTGTGCTGCCTGTCCACATGTACACATGGCCGTGTTGCCAATCTTGAACTTTGTATACATGTGACTGCGGAGTCGGTTGTGTCCTGTTCTGAGACATAGAATTATAACTTGTTCTGATCTGTTCATATTGTGATAGTCATCTTGTGTTGGTGTTTGTGGCTTTCTTATTGACTTGATCATCTGTTTTTTCTGATGGTAGGTGATTGGTATATCTGGTTGGTCTTCGGCAGCACCTTCCTTAGCCAGTTGGTCTGCTTTTTCATTTCCTGGTATTCCACAGTGAGAGGGTATCCACTGCATGGTTACCCTATACTGCCTTGAAGTACAATAATGGATTAACCAATAGCTTCTTTAATGTGATATTTCTTTAGCAGAACATCATCAAGCACTGCTACTCTCTGTTCTGTGCAACCATCATCAAGCACTGCTACTCTCTGTTCTGTGCAACCATCATAATTTCTCCAGTGTCATATTAAGGAGGCCCTTTTCATCTGCATTCTTTTTAAAACTCCTTCAGATTAACAGGATGTAGTCTGGAGAATTAAATGCACTGTGTCATGGCTTGCAGCGTGGCTGTGATATCTTGGCCATTGGTCCTGACACATTTGACTTTAGTATGGTTTCTGTGTCATTTGACCCTGTAAGGGATGTGACAGTCAACTCAACCCCCTAAAAGCCTGAGTCACCTCTTACAACATGCATGACATGTAAAAGTTTCACTATTATTTTCTCCCCTTTCAGGCCGGGAAACAAGGGCGAAGAAGGTCCTTGCCAGAATCTTTTTTGCCTATTCATTTATTACTACGGATTAACTGTCTGTCAATATTTGATGTAAGTAAAACTGAAACTCTACATCTTTTGAAATGTTTGGTCTCTTCTATTCTATGCCCTTTTTTGTATCATTAAAGTAAATGTTAAATGTCTGCAATGAATAAATCATCAATCCACAGACAAAAGTCCACAAGTAAAAAGTACAAAGAGGAGTTTATTGGAGGCCGTAGAAGCTCAAATTCAAGGTAGTAACAATATCAGTGTATTTGTCATCCTCTATTTTGTTATATTTTTTATACTATATATTCATCCAAGACTGGTAACATTACATCTGTGTCCATGTGGGCAGACAATGGAACATATCCTGCAAGACTGCATTTCACTAAACCAGTTAAATGAGGAAAGCTGGCCTATAGAGACGGATATCTACAGAAAGATGTTAATTAATTTTGACAGACCATCTGACCGAGTTGGCAGATGTTTTTTTCTCTACCTTTTGATACAGACCACAGAGTTTGATGAATCCATTCACTTGAAGTGTTTTCTAGTGATCTATGGGCACTCTTCTTCTGTGTTCGTTCTTAAACTCTTGCATATTAGCAGGATGTAATCCGGAGACTGCATGATCATCCTGTCATGTTCGTCTGTCATAGTCGATAATGACGATTTGGAATCAACTGTAAAAGGTAAAGGTAATATGAGTTATGAACCAGTTTCATAACACATGGTTTCCCGTAAGTGCTCAGCTGTCTAGTCAGTGGTTGACCAGAAACCCCCATCGAAGATGGATGTGTCGTATTATTGGTGTAAATAAAACGGCGACTCAATGCAGAGAATAATTCTCTGGACTAAATTCTGCTGGAAATCTAGTAGGATCATTGTTCTGCTGCAAGAGATATCCATTAGGAGTTTTGGAATGAACGCTGAAGAAAAAGACCAGAAACCACCTAAGAGGGTCCTTGACAACACTTGCTAAATTAATATGGCACTTTCCCAGAGTTTGAGACTTGGTATCCAACTTTCTCATGTCTGGTTTAACCATGTGGGGAAATTTTTATTTAAACCACGAATAATGAATGGACCCATGTGACGTCAGTGACCCACAAAGCTGTACTAAATTTGGTTTGTTGTGCTGAAAGTAGCAGATATCTCAGACAGCTGTAAACCTTGATTTGGCAGATTCTGTTCTCCAAAATATATCCTGCTAGTTTACAAGAGTTTGAGAATGAATGCAGAAGAAGAAATAACGGTTCATTTCTGGAACGTGTGCCTACCAATGTTTACAGCGCTCATAGATTTTAAAGAATTGTCTGGTCATAATTTTTTTATAGCTTGTGACATTGCAGAATGCAAATGTTTAGTAGTTTGAAGCCAGGGAAATAATTAACGAAAATAGGAAGAACACAGTTTTTGAAACACAGTAGGAGGGGGTAGGGATAGGAATTAGAATTAGTTGTAAGTAAAGGTAGGCCCTATGGCAGCCACCTGATGTCACGGATGAATATAACTTCATGCACTAAGCCACAGCAGCTATTAATTGTGGTGGCCAGTTCCCTATCTTACTGTCCTTACCTCCCCTAACTCATGTGTCAGGTACCCTATTACAGCTGAGTCGACAGGAGGAGTGGTCATGTCCAGTGAGTAATCACAACAGGAATTTTTGTTTGTCCGGACAAGGTTTGATCCTGGTATGCTGTAATCCAGTGATAGCAAGCAAGCTCACTATCAACTAGGCTACTGTGCTCCTCAGAATTAGTTTTAACACTGTGCCAAACACCTCTCCCCTTCAAACTCTAGCATTATCCCTTCTCATTAAATCATGGCATAATTTCACTAACATTAGCCATTTTTGTAATTTGTGGCGACACGCTCTGCAAGTGATGTAAAATTATTGACTACATGAAAACTGTGTACACCATAACAAACTTTCAATGAACCTGTAAATAATTTCTGAGTTTGTTCTATTTTCTGCTTATAGACGAACTACTACATAGGCACGTGTTCCAGACAAGGACAGACGTGACATTATTCTATTGATCTGCTATGCCCAAAAGGGGATCAAAGTATAGCAACCTTGTGACCTGCTATGCATGTTGTAAGAGACAGCTAAGGAACTTTAGGGGTGTACTTTTCTATCCTATCACATGGGTCAAAGTGACCATAAAGCCATGTCAAAGAAAGAGTATAGAGAACTGAGTACATTATGTGTGGTTTACAGCTTATCTGCGATATCTCATCTTTCTGTGACACATTCCAACTTCAGAATGACTTCTGGGTTACTTTAGTATTCTATCGGATGGGTCAAGCCAACCCCACATTTCCTTATTTATCTTTAACAACATACATGACAGGTCATAGTTTTGCTATTCTGCGCAACACTTTAAGATCCTGTCAATATACTGGGGGCAACTAAATCTTCACATCCATGACAAGGGACTGGCTGTGATGTGTACTGACAAATAAAGCATTAATTAAAGTCTATATTATTAATTTGAAGATTTGTCACAACTTTCTGATTTTCAGGGGGATCTCCCTAGTGTAATGGCGTTAAGCTGTTCGATTTGAGTTTAAGAGGTCATGAGTTCGAATTTGGCTCATGTCATTTTGTGTATAAAGTGGATTTTTTCAGAGATCCCTGTGGGTTATCACTTGAAGCTATGGAGTTACGTGCTATTAGTGGTACTCTTGGCAGGCGGCATGCCACTTTGTTGAGAGTGATGAGTATATATGGGAAACCGAGTACAGTGAAGTCAATCTTCTACAACTTTTAAACCTTTTTTTTAACTTTTCTAATTTTCAGATGATGAGAGATAAAAAAGACAGAAAGTAGAACATACTGCAGATAGGCATCAACAAATGACTTCAGTAGTGGAATATGAAGAGTGGAAAAGAAAAATATTAGCTAGAGCTACTGAAACCTCTTGATGCTTTACTAACCCTACTGCCCATGAATGGAAACAATCAGGACTTCATGAGTGGGGTGCCAAAGAGGGAGTTTTAGTGGTGTACTTTGCTGTCTTATTACATGGGTCCTCTAATTGTGTTGTTAAATGTTGTGGGTGAAGTTGGAGTTGTCAGACTTTGGCTTATTCTCATTAGTCTCAAGAATTTTCACCTGGCTGGGGGACTGTGTGCTAAAGATTTCAATGTGGTACCCTTATGACCCTGATGGGTGCAGTTTTATAGATAGAATAGATATTTAATGTAAATAAAATAGTTGAAGATTATATGAAGTATTTTGTCTTTTTTTTAAAACCACAATGAATGACAGAATTATAACAAAGAATGATTGTCCAGATTTAGAGACATGTCTCATAAATAAGAGATTTTTTCTACATAAATTGGTCTGATTCTGAGATATTTTTGAGTCATGACCCCATTTTATAGAAACAAACTGATCTGCAACCCCATTTTACGAAACATAGTTACCCTCTACCCGAATACATTAAAACAAGGTCTTAATATAGTTAGAAGTAAACATACAAAATTACTGCTTTTTGCATCTTTACAGATGGTCGAAAAGCTTGCCAGTGCAAAATTTCATATGAACAAGGAGACCCTCTAGTTAAATTGCCAAAATGCATAGTGTCTATGTTTCACACAATTTCTTTCCTAGGCAAGTTTTATTGGTTGGCTGGTTGGTTAGTTGCTGATCCAGCGGTCCATGGGCTCATGCCCTTTGACCCAATGCCATTGTGTGATATATGCATGTATTTGTGAGCTGCTGTTTTGTTCCAAATAATGTGTTCCATTTATCTAGCTCTGGAGGGAGAAGCATTTTCCTGATGTCATCCAGTGCTATGCATTTAAAAAGGTTGCGGTCAACATTTTCATAGGGATGAGTGCACAGCCTGCAATCTGGATTGTGTATTGTGGTTGTATTCTGTTCAGGTGATTGTTAAGTTGTACATGTTGTGTGGTGTGCAGTCGGAAGATGGTACTCTGGTCTTTTCTTCCCAGGAGGTTGATGTTATCTTTAGGATTTGGGCTGGTCATATGTTTATAGATTTCCCTCCCAGTGTTTCCCAGTGTTTCCCTCCCAATTGTTTCCCATCCAATTTTCTTTAGTCACAAATTTCAACATCATTTTAACTGTGTACATGGTTGTTTATGTATATGGCTGTTCTTGTTGAGCTCCCATCTTTGCTAGTCTGTCTGCCTTGTCATTGCCAGGTGTGTTTGAGTGGCCAGATATCCACTGCATAACAATGTAAGTAGCTGGTTGGCATGGTGACATATTTCCACCAGCTCAGGCTTACAATGTCCATCACATTCTAGTGCTTGAAGAGCGAACATAGAATCTGTGAAAATAACAATGTTTTGAACTTATGATGGAAAGGCATCAAATATGGTCTTCAGGTGGTACAATGCAACTTCTAGTGCTGTTATTTCGGCTTCATAGTTAGAACATATCTCCCCACAGGTATCAAACAACTCATCAGATGTTTTGTCTGGATATTTTATATAGACACCATAACCTACTTTGATGGTGGCTTTGAAAGCAGACCCATCAGTATAGACATGAATCCATTGTTCTGGGTAGGTGTTTATTGTTTTCTGTGTTGCTTTCATAAGACTTACTGGGTCGGAACTTTTCGGTGAATTATTTCTTAATTGTGTCTTGATTTCTGGCATGTTAAAACCTGCATGTGGTGATAAACATTTTTCTACTCTTTGCAGTTCTTGTCTCTTGCCTGGGGGGTGATAGCTGCCTTTTATTTCATCGACATGGCTCAGGACTGACTTTTGTTTTATTCTGTGGTTTGGTTGCCAGTTTTCTGCAAATTGTTTCTACAAATGTAGAACCCCTTGAGATGTGGAGAGACATGGTTTCAATGGAGGCTTATGAAAGAAGCAAAAAAATGAACAAAGACCACCCAAATAAACAAGCCAGTTTTATTAAGATGCTGCTTTATCAATTTTTACTTGGAGGCTTTGAATGATAGTTTAAACAAGAAAACATGATCAGCCTTTTGATATAGGCCTAAATGTTGAAAATGTTTTGTGTATTGTAATTTGTAGGTTTTCTTGTTTACACATCATAATGCCCTAGTTTTAGTGATAGGTCATCTTGTCTAAATGGACCATTCTTCTTCTTCTTCTTCTTTCGTTCACTTGAAACATGTCTATATCTGTAATTCTGTCTCCTTAATAAAACTCACTGTCTTTTGTAGATCATACAGTGTCCCATAGAGTTTTGATGCCAGTGTTGTTTCCTCTGGCCAATATGTCTGCCTCAGCGTTTCAAGCTCAGAACACTCTTGAAGTATATGTTTGGCACTCTGTGCTGCTGTCCACATGTACACATGGCCGTGTTGCCAATCTTGAACTTTGTAAACATGTGACTGCGGAGTCGGTTGTGTCCTGTTCTGAGACGTAGAATTATAACTTGTTCTGATCTGTTCATAATATGATAGTCATCTTGTGTTGGTGTTTGTGGCTTTCTTATTGACTTTATCATCTGTTTTTTCTGATGGTAGGTGATTGGTATATCTGGTTGGTCTTCGGCAGCACCTTCCTTAGCCAGTTGGTCTGCTTTTTCATTTCCTGGTATTCCACAGTGAGAGGGTATCCACTGCATGGTTACCCTATACTGGTAAGACAATTTGCTAAGTAGTTTTTTTAAGTCTGTTAGTTTTCCAGACTGGAGAGCTTGAAGCACTGACCTTGCATCTGTCAGGAATACCACAGGCTATAGGCCAGAGTTGGAGTTCAGCAGTTTTTTAGCTGCCACACTAATTGCCTGGATTTCTGCATCATAATTATTGCAGAATTTTCCTGTCTGTGTTCTGATTGTATCTCTAGGCTTGTGTGGATATTCTATATATACACCTGCACCTCCATTCCTCACAGCATTCTGTGCTGACCCATCTGTGTACACTCTGACCCATATATCTTGTGGATATTCCTCATCCAGGAAACTGAGGGTGACTGTCATTCGCTGCACACTGTTCTGTTCGTCCTCACTTAGTATTCCTTTCACATGGGTCTGAATGTATATTGGCATTCCATGGCTTTCACTCCACAGGGTTTGTTCTGGTACAGACCTTAAGGGGCTGTCAACTTCAGGTAGGTCTGTAAGTTGTCTACGGAGTCGTTTAGCTTGATGGATAAAGCTGCTCCTTTTCAGTCGCCCTATTGCTAGATTTTGGAATCTTTCCTTCATTGGATGACTTGGCATACACTGAAACTTTTCTGCTTGAATTAGTACTTTTGTGTCTCTGCGTTCGCCAAGTGTTTGCATTCTTCCCATTTTCTGCATCTCTGCTATGGGTGTTGATTTCATTGCTCCCAACATTATTCTAAGTGCCTGGTTTTGCACTTTATCTAGATCTTGTAATGTGGTGTTTGATGCAGGACACCACGCAGCTGAACCATATTCCAGGTGTGGTCTTATGCCTTGCTGGTAAACTTTACTGAGTATATTTCCACTGGCTCCCCATGTGGTTCCACTTAGTTTTCTCAGGATAGCTAGCTTCCTCCTGGCTTTTGTTGTTGCTATGTTTATGTGCTGCTTCCATGTCAGCTTATCATCAAAAGTAACTCCGAGGTATGTGGGTTGTTTGTCTTCTTTCAAGAGCTCTCCATCTATCTTGATATGACCAGCTTTTTGTTTTGGTGAGAGGGTTAAGAGTGTAGTGCTGCACTTATCTGTGTTAATGCTGACGCACCATCTATTTGCCCATAAGGTTAGGGCATCGATAGCTCTTTGTATTTGCTTAGTGGCCACTGTTGCATGTTCTTCCATGCACCAGATCACCAGGTCGTCAGCATACATTGCCACTTTGATCCCGTGTGGTAGTTCAGCAACTAGGTCATTGATGTAAACCAAGAAAAGTGTGGGTGACAGAACTCCTCCCTGGGGGACTCCATGACGCAGTAGAACTTTCTTGCTCTTGCGACCATCTAATTGTACCCTGGCTCTTCTATTATGCAGGTATGCTTTTACCCATTTGTACATTCTTGAGCTAACCCTGCAATTTCGCAATTTCTTAAGGAGCCCTTCTTTCCAGACCTTATCAAATGCTTTCCTGAGGTCTATCCATGTTGCTAGTACCAGTTTCTTTTCTTGGAAGGCATCCTCAATCTCTTGGGAGAGGTAGGTTGCCTGATCTTCAGTAGAGTAGCACTGTCTGAAACCTGCTTGCTGTGATACCAGAAGGTTTTCACTTTCAATGTACCACTGCATCCTAATATTGATAATGCGTTCCATTGATTTACATAGACAGCTTGTGAGGCTGATGGGCCTGTAGTTGGAGACTGTGTTGCCATCTTTTCCTGATTTGAGGAGTGGTATCATTATTGCTTCTCTCCACGCCTGTGGTACATTACATGTGGACCAGCTTGTGTTAAAGATCTGCAGTAGCTTTGCTCTTGCTGCAATTCCCAGGTTTCTAATCATTTCATTGGACACTCCATCAGCTCCAGGGGACTTTTTCATTTTCAATTTGGATATTGCATGCTCCAGTTCTCTCATTGTGATTGGTGCCTCCATGACTTCAGGTATAGGTTCACCTTGTCCAATGTTTTGCTTGTTCTCTCGAACCTCCTGTTGTTTGTCTGGGCTGACTTTGACGTTATTGTCTTCTGCAAAGGAATCTGCAAAGTAATCAGCTGCATGTTTACCTGTTAAAATGTTTCTATCTTTATAAAGTGTGATCCTGGTATTTCTCCCTTTACCTTCATCATTTAGTTGTTTTACAAGTTTCCATAATTTCCTAGTATCTCTTTCTAGGTTCAGCGACTCTGTTTTTTCTTTCCAGCTGCTCCGTCTGGCTTGTAACTTGGCTCTTTGAAATTTAGCCTTTGTTTGCTGATATTTGTTGTGATGTTCTTGGCTAGGTCTGTTCCCAGCCTGCTGTCTAGATGTTTCCATCTCATTTTGCAGCTTTTCCAGTTCATCATTCCAGTAGGGTTTGTAGTTTTTGCGTGCCCCCCTGGGTATCGTTTTACTAGCAGCATGTAGTATACATCTATTAAATTCACTCACTGCTCTATTGATGTCTTTGTCCAAGTTCATGTCCTTAGCTAGAACACTGGTTAAATGCTGGTACATTTTCCAGTCTGCCCTTTTATAGTTCCACCTAGTGAGCGTGCTGCTGTCCTTGGTAAATTCATTGTGGATTTCCAGAAATACTGGTCTGTGGTCACTACCTCCAAGCTGCTTTCCAACAACACGTGTGATGTTCCATTCCAAGCCTGGTGAGTGGAATGCCAGGTCTGGTGTAGAGGTGGTGTGCCATGCTCTCGAGTAGAAGGTTGGCGAGTCTGCTGGCTGGTTAATAAGGATGAGATTATTTTCATCCTGCCAGCTCTCAAGTTCCTCACCTCTCTTGTCGATATGATCGTAGCCCCAGCTCTAAGAGTGGCTGTTGAAGTCACCACACACCATAAGTCTCTCTTTGTCTGGAATTGTGTCTAGTGCCAATGGTTTATCATTTGGGCAGTAGTAGTTCAGGAGATGGAATTCTGCACTGTCTGTTTTTAGGTGGAGCATCTGGTATTCTGCCCCTTCCATATATACTTCCAGCTGCCATGCGCTGATATTGTTTTTAACAAGTGTCAGAATTCCACCCTTTCGCCTGTCCTTTCGGTCACATCGGTAGCACTGGTAGCCTCTGATTTTGAAGGCTATGTCGCTGCTGAGGTATGTTTCTTGGATACAGCATATGTTAACTTGTTCTTCACTGAGGACATTTTCAAGTTCCAATTTTTTGCTGTATCCATCTCTTTTACTGTTGACACCCTCAGCATTCCAGTGCATTATTTTTATTGGTCGTTTGTTTGTTTGGCCAGTAGCTCTATTCCCTTGCCTCCTGGCTCCTCGGGGCAATTGAGAAGGACTTCCAGTAACTGAGGTTGGGCCCTTTCGAGGTATAGGGCCCGGCACCGTCCCTGCCTGAACGTCCGCCACAGGGCAGGCACCATAACTATTTATAGATGTAGACATGTTTCCATTGTGTTTTGTGCGTGGCATCCTGATTATCTGTGCGTCTTTTGGCTGGATGCCTCCGTCTTCAGCACTCTGCTTACTAGGGCAGGACTATGGTCCTGCTCGAGTGGGACTGCCCCGACCAGTCTTAGTTTCCAGCCCCTGATGGCTGAACTAAGCCCCATCACCTCTGCACGGTGCTGGTCTCGATGGAGGGACCATTCTAAAAACATGTGTTTTACGTAAGTACATTTTTAGATAAATTTAAACAAGATTATATGTGAAAGTAGATATTCTTTCAAAATAGGCAAAAAAATTGCCAAATATTTCGTTTTTTGCATTCGTTCTCAAAATCGATTGGTAGAATGTAGTCTAGAGACGGAATGCATCTGTCATGGTCTAGAGCTTTGTTGAGATATCTGCACCATTCAGCCTGTCATATTCAACTTAATCATGAGCCAGATATTTGAAATGGCAACACCATGAAAGAGATAGAAACCCTGTGAAAGAGATAGAAACCCTGTGAAAGAAATAGAAACCTCGTGAAAGAGATAGAAACCCTGTGAAAGAGATAGAAACCTTGTGAAAGAGATAGAAACCTTGTGAAAGAGATAGAAGATGGAGATCCGTTGCAGTCAACGCTTGAAAATTAGACTTGAAATAGCTACGGCTGCAATGCCCAGATTAAATAACATATGCGAGAGCAGAATAAGTACATCAGTGAAGATACGCCTAGATACCATTGTATGCCATGTGTACCATTATAGGTCATGTCGTGGTGTGAGACTCGGAATTGGGCGAGAGGTTCACGCTGTCGGTGAACGACACCTCGGCTAAGAAGACGAAAGAGCCATGGTCCAACTCTCAGAACATCGAATTACAGGAGGCAGGTTCACAGACGGCGGAACACCTCGCGCGAGATAGACGTGAACGACAATCGTCTTGGCGAAGAGTCACTACGCAACCTCGTGACTGTCGTCAGATAGGCAGGCTTTTTCGGACTAGGGAAGCCTACTACCCGAATTAAAGGTATGACAAAAACGGATGTGCTGGACCTCGGATGTCTAGACCACAAAGTGAGCCAATCGAGGTACAAATAACACAGTTCAACTGTGGAACTTGTGGCACAACGTACTTCGCTCTCGCCGGCGGAAATCTCACGATTTATTCGTTGTGGTTATAAGAGAATGAACGCAGAAGAAGAAGAATAGGCCATGCATACCATATGTACCATTATAGACCTATAAATCTAAACAGAAATATATTTTCTATTTGTTTGGGTACACAGATTTCTAGGTAAGATGTTGAGAAGAATATGTTATGTAATATGTCACTGTCATTAGAAGCGCTGAAGAGTTTCTTGGCTAGGCCCATATCAATCAATCAATAAACCGTAACCCTTTACGGTCGTAGGGGTGCCACATTGGTTGCTTCAGCACACAGAGTCCTACAGCAAATTATATCCTCAGCGATGCGAATGAGTGTGGAGATATATTGTCCTGTCCATTCCTTGATGTCTGTCCATGCCTTTATTTTCCCTCCTCTGTTTCTTCCCCTTCGACAGTTCCCTGTAGTATTGTTTTTGACAAGGAATCATGTCTGCGTACGTGTCCGAACCATGCTAGTTTTCGTCGTTTCACTATTGAAAGCAATGGTTCCTGAACTCCTGCACACATCTCTACTTTATTTCTTACGTACACATTGGTCTTATGTTCCCTATAAGAAATTCGTAGAATTCGTCTGTAGCATTTGTACTCGAAAACCTATAATCTTCTCATGCCTATATAGGGACCTAGCACTGACTCTAAAATATGTATGCTAAGTTTGGCACTAAATAAACAGGATAGTGGAAAAATTAGAGGCAACAGTGATTTGGTTATATAGAGGAATGTGTTGACAAGACATAGAGGATTTATTTAAATGTAGTTGGATTATCCCATATGTATTCCATCCTTCTCAACAAAACGATACGCACCAGCCGAGAGTAAGATTCATAGCACGTAATTATGCAGCTTTAAGCTAAAGATTGCTATAATTCATAGGTAGGTAGGTTAATGAGTTTGCCTCTCTTTTGGAGAGGCGTGCCCCTTTCAACCAGCGGACAAAGTCCAATTAGGCTATATCAGGACACAAGCTATAATTCACGGGGATTTCCGCCACCATTGTTAGAATATTCTTCCCCGTGTCCTTGAGTGATGGAAGTGCCGAGGGGGTTGCAGTCACACCGGGCATCAAAATGCCCCTCAAAATAATGAAAACATTGAAATGGGATTAAGTGCCTTTGCCGTGCCAAAGTTGATGTCCCGCAACCAGTGGCGTAGCGAGAGGGAGCGGAGGTGCGGACCTCCCCGGGCGGCATCATCGGAAGGGCGGCAAATTTATTTTCGTCCAGGCTTTCACAATCACTGCCATAATGTTTTTAATGTCACAAGGGCGGAAAATTATGATTCCGCCCCGGTTGCCATTGACCCACGCTACGCCACTGCCTTGGAACATACGCTCGAGCTCCAATCACCCATACACTTAAAGGCAATAATGGATAACAAACCACCTGGGGACAGACAATAGACCATATTACGACCAAGTCAATATTCAGATGTGATTATTAACAACTCCGGGAAGTAAAGACTGCGAGGGAGAGGAGATGGCTACCGCCCTCATTTGCAGAGCCTGTGAAATGTGAGATCGCAAACATCTCACACCCCTACGGCATTAATAAATGCTATGGGTTACTTTACTTACTTTTTATTAACAAATATGTGGATTAACTTATCCGCTTGACTAATATAAGTGAATGCTTTACACCAACAACGTTTTGTCAATTTTAATACCCCCATCCCCTCCTCGTCTCTTGTGTCTACAACTGTCAGAAGTATCTCTCCCACACCCCCCTCCCTTTCCTGTTTAATTATGTCAAAGCAATTTAGCTCCTCACCTAAAAGATTTTCTTAGTTAGAAACCTGAAAAAATACATGTTTTGTTTTACATTGTTAGAAAAAAAAAAAGGTTTCTACTTCAAACAGTTTAATTGGTAGATAAGAAAACAGTATTGTTGACGTTAACTTATGTACAACAACTCCCCCGCCCCACCCTACTTTGTCAACAACTGTCAAACTTTTTGAGAAACCCTCTTCCACCAACCCCAATTGTAGCCGTAATTTATGGACACCCCCTAAATGTACTACATGCACTGTTCTGTTCTCATAGAACAGTTTGCAGCTACAATAGACTAAACAAATCTTATTGGGCCCAACGACCACCAAAAAAACTCATCCCCCACCACGGAACCGAAAAAAGTTGCAACTCTGGATTAGACATAACTAAACATTACTATAGTAGATACAGTACTACTGCATTTTCAATATTGATTAATGCAAATTGATTTCAATAGTTAATCAACGCAAGTAAATTTTTTGGAAAGTCCCGAAGATCACACAATCAACACCCGACCAGGACTCATGAGTCTACATACACCTGGATGGCTGCTGGAACGGAGGGCAGAGCACTTATGGGAATGTCCCGCATCCTGTGATGCCAGTTTTTAATCAAGAACAAGAATCCAGATCAATGCAAATAGTAACTTTACTGTAGTACTTTTAATAGTTGATCAATACAAGTAGTAATAGTACTGGTGTACTTTCAGTAGTGGATCAATGTAAATATAATAACATTACTGCTGCACTTTTAATAGTTGATTGATGCAAGTAGTAACATTACTGCTGCACTTTTAATAGTTGATTGATGCAAGTAGTAACATTACTGCTGCACTTCTAATAGATGATTAATGCAAGTAGTAACATTACTGCTGCACTATAAATTATTGATTAATGCAAATAGTAACATTACTGCTGCACTTTTAATAGTTGATCAATGCAAATAGTAACATTACTGCTGCACTTTTAATAGTTGATCAATGCAAATAGTAACATTACTGCTGCACTTTTAGTGGTTGATCAATGCAAATAGTAACATTACTGCTGCACTTTTAATAGTTGATCAATGCAAATAGTAACATTACTGCTGCACTTTTAATAGTTGATCAATGCAAATAGTAACATTACTGCTGCACTTTCAGTAGTGGATCAATGCAAATAGTAACATTACTGCTGCACTTTTAATAGTTGATCAATGCAAATAGTAACATTACTGCTGTACTTTCAGTAGTGGATCAATGCAAATAGTAACATTACTGCTGCACTTTCAGTAGTGGATCAATGCAAATAGTAACATTACTGCTGCACTTTTAATAGCTGATAAATGGAAGTAGCTCTTAACAAAGGTTTGAGGTATGGAAGGAAACACAAGAAAATAATGATTGGAAAATAAATATCGGAAGACAGTCTTATCAGACTCGGTCTGATTGCCAGCGCCGTGAAAACGAGTCTAATCATTTAGTCGTTGTTTAAAACAACCCCATACTGTTTTGTGGGTGGTAACACTTTCTGGATTCAGATAACGTATTAGAATCTCGTGTAACACTTGACACTGACTATCCATGATAATAATATAAATAACCACATGGTCGGAGGGTGTCCGACAAAGTGGAAGGTGCCGCAGTTGATTTTAATTATTATATGCAATTCTGGTTGGCGTAGGCGACCATGGCTCTCTGTCCACAGTATTCTTATCAGGATCGTTGTTGTTTCCATTCCTTGCTAGGTTGTCAAACTAATATTTTCTCACGTTGTCCCCATCTGTCTCTGTTGCCTTCAGTCTTGCCTGTTGTGACTATGTTCTTAAAACCTGCCTGTCTGATAAAGTGACAAAAAAAGGTCTTTTTCTTATATTATTCTTGCATTCATTATAAACACCTCCAACCACATCTATATTGCCTCTAATTTCCCACTTTCCAGTTTGTTTATAATGAATGCACGCATTTTCTCTTTTACTAGATGCGCGTTTCCATTCCTGCGTCATGGAGATGTGGCTTGATGAAATATAAGTCATCTATTTTGTTTATTATTGTGGAGTTTATTGTTATTTGTCTCTTGAACAAGGTTCCATTTGGACCGATACGTGGGGAATTGTCCTGTGTAGTTTTATTGTATGTTTTTTATATATACTTTTTAATATATTTTTATTCATATGCAAGGTAAGTGTTTTTAGTAACCAGTTTAATTCATTTTGCTTTGCCATGACAGTAAGAGGCGTGTTAAACTCATGAACAGCGAACATCAGCTAATTCAGCAGTTCTTTATGAAGCCCACCACAGGGGCCCAAAGACTCTTAAAGGGGAATCAAGGAAAAAAATTAAATGGGGGTCTACAGGATAGCAATTATATTTAATAAAATATAGTGACATATGTCCTTGCGGCAGTAGCACAGTTGTTAGTGAACTGATATACTAGTCTTGCGATCCAATGTTCAATTTTCAGTTCTAAAAATCAGCAACAGCTTAGGTCGATACACGCCCGTGTGTTGCCGGGGCTCGAAAGGGGAGCAAAGAATAACAACACTGCTTACCTTCCATGCATGTCGTAAGAGGCGACTAAGGAGGTTATGGGATGGAGGTGGCTGTGCCATCCCATATAGCGTCAGTGACCCAAAGCCATGCTGAAGTCGGATGTGGCAGGCCGAAATGCGCAGATATCGCAGCAGTGCTGTAAACCATGACACAACGCATTCCGTTCCCCAGATTACATCCTGATAATCTGCAGGAGTTTGAGAACGAACGCAGAAGAAGAAGAAGAAGAAGAAGGTCGATACAGTCTAAGTAAATGGTTAGCAGATGATCTGTGATAGTAAAAATCATATCATCCCAAGATATATCATGGGTCAATGTAAAATACGGATCTAACACCGCACTCTCTAACATCCCCAGTGGCACAGGAAAGGAAAACCTTTTGTTACTTTCATGTGGTTTCCATTGAGAACCATTAATTTAGTTATGTTCACTGGCCTTTAACGTTTACAGTTCTTATAAGACCTACACACATAATTCTTTAGGATCCCATTCGTTACTTCAATTTTTATGCATGGCTTAGCAACTATACCTTATATATATATATATATATATATATATATATATATATATATATATATATATATATATATATATATATATATATATATATATATATATTATGTACCTCCGTACAGAATTAATTAAGACCTCATTTGTTACGTTTTTTTATATTATTGTCGCGCTATTAGTTGGCTACTAAAAGCTACCCCTACAAAAATATTTGCTGAGAACTACAGAAGTATATGCTGATGACTGCATAAATCTTTGCTGAGGGCTACAGAAATATTGTGTGAGACCTACATAAATATTTGCTGAGGGTTACATAAACATTAGCTGTGGGCTACAGAAAGTCAAGATATTTTTTATATGACACAGAAACATGATAATGTGGAAAGAATTCTCCTTAATAGGGGCGAGTTAAAAAAAAGAAGGTTGACAATCATTTTACTAGATCTGAAATACGATTTCCAAATAGGAACCAGAGGACAGGTTGTTCGAGTTATATGAATTGGAATTAGAGGACACGTTACTCTAGTTATGTGAATTGGAATCTGGGAAAACTTTACACGGGTTGGAATCAGAGGACATGTTACTCGGGTTATGTGAATTGGAAAAAGTGAATACGTAGAGATTGGCACATAGAATAAAATCTTGACGAATATAATAAAACAATTGGGTAAAGTGTGTCAGGAATGGACTGGTATCAGGACATCAGTTCTAACTGACTAGAAAGCCGATGCTTTATATATTATGATATGGAGGCTTGCGGGTAGATATGATGGTACAAGAGCTTGTCCATTTGCACTCAAAGCCCCAAAACACAAACTTATACATAGATCGCTCAATAACAAAGAAATGAATAAGTGTGGATGTGGGTTTGTTGTCTACAAAAATGGTAGAAAGGTGCTTTAGAAATCAACTGTTTCCTTAACTATAACATAGAGCATAAAAGTTATGACACAAGCAGTGATTGGAATGTTTAGTGGCTGAACAACAAACTAACTCGGTGATTGGAATGTTTAGTGGCTGAACATCAAACTAACTCGGTGATTGGAATGTTTAGTGGCTGAACAACAAACTAACTCGGTGATTGGAATGTTTAGAGGCTGAACAATTATCTAACTCGGTGATTGGAATGTTTAGTGGCTGAACTATTATCTAACTCGGTGATTGGAATGTTTAGTGGCTGAACAATTATCTAACTCGGTGATTGGAATGTTTAGTGGCTGAACAATTGTCTAACATGGTGATTGGAATGTTTAGTTGCTGAACAACTAACATGATGATACTCTCAGACTTGAAAAGCATGTTGCGATAGATTAAAAGGTGCACGTTAAAAACATTAGTCCCGTTACGAAACAATTGAAATGTAAAAATAATACATGGTTATACTACCATAATCATGCAAACTACCATTTGCGCATGCGGTTGTGTCTGTGGGTCTCACCAATGGCTCACTAGACAAACCAGCCATGCAACAGAAAACCTTAGTAGATGACATGCCTTTATATTGAGGTTATCTTCTTATAGAAGCTTCATGGCATGTCATCTATACAATCCCGTAGTCGTAACCTTCGATAACAGTTACCATGTTGTTCCGACAGGCTGACGTTGTGCTTGAACTGGTTAAGGGCCCCAGCGTGGGTGGGCGTAACAACAAAGAAACCTGTCGCAAGGGCCAGAGTTGTGCCCCGATGTCGACGTCTGTTTCGGCAGCATTGGACTCGATACGCCATCGAGTCGAGTGACTGCTGGAACAGAGGGCGGAGAACTTATGGGAATGCCCCACGTGCTGCGAGGCCAGTTTTCTAATCAAGAATCAAGAAGAATCAATAATCAAGATCATGCAAGGGTCGGAGGCTGTGAAGGATCAGATTCATTTTGGCAGATATTGCTATGCTTGTCGTAAAAGGCAACTAAAGATATTTTTTTTTAGTTTTAGAGTGGGTATTGACTGCCTCATCTCATAGTGTGTCAAAGGGATTCATGCTGACTGAGAACGTATCGAGCTGTAATACGCATCTTAGCTTTAAACCATGACACAACCTTTCCCGTTCTCTGAACTAATTCTTGCCAAACTGCAGGATTCTCAGAATGATCCCAGAGGAAAATTAAATCATCAATGATTAATATCGCCGCAATATCTTGGTAAACATGAACGTGAACATTTTTAGGGGTGGTAGGTAAGACTATACTATTGAGTTGGCATTTGAAATAATAACTCCACTTTAAAAGCTCTACTAGTATTATTATACAGTCCTGCTGGCTCATGGGGAATCATCATTCTAAAGTAACATCTTTTACAGTAGATGTCTCGTTTTTACCCCTAAGAATGGTCACGTCCAAGTTGACTTCGACACTGCACAGTTAACACCCAGGAATAATACTGAAAGAGTAATATTTACCTTAACTAAAAGCTAATTTAAAAAATCATGATTGACAACTTTACCGAACAAGTTCTTTCTTTGATGAAGCAGGAGGTAATTGCACATTAACACGCCCGATATAATCAAATATGGAACATTATAGGAACAGTCAAGATATCGATCTCTATTCAGATCGTCTCTGTTCTAACCAGACCACAAAGAAACAATTTCTTACGAAGTCAATATTCCCAACGGAGTGATTAAAAATATGTAAATTAGAACGAACGCTGGATCACACGGCATAAGTCTTCTTGAAACTAGATTTGTAGTCAGAATTTAGACAAGGTATTTCTACTGTTAGTTATGTGTCCTGGCCATGCTGCTATATTCACATTATACTAGTCTGTTTTGTTTTGCTGATCAGTTGCTTTCTGTTAATTTTCTTTCCTTTGTTAAAGTAGCAGGACTGAAGAAGCTAGACGTAGGATCGCCATCGCAACAAAGAAACGACAGACACGCAGACAAAGGATGGTCATCGCAACAAAGAAACGACAGACACGCAGGCGTAGGATGATCATTGCAACAAAGAAACGACAGACACGCAGACATAGGATGGTCATCGCAACAAAGAAACGACAGACACGCAGACATAGGATGGTCCTCGCAACAAAATACGACAGACATGCAAAATATAAGGCTATGATGTAGTAAAATAGCGAAGGAGGGGAACTGTGCATAAATTACATCAGCAATTTAGGTGGAGGCGAAACAAAATTGACAGTTGGTGACAAGTGAGCGAGTTGAGAAAAGTTGACGAAGCACACTATTTTTAAATATGTAACAAGTAAACAGTTTGAAATTGACAATGTTTTCGAAAAACTGAGTAAATTATGAAGTTTTTCAGTATTTTATTTCAAATATTTTTCTATGGGAAAGCGAATGGGGGGAGGAGTAACTGACTTCCCTTAGAGCCTGCACATTCCCTGTTATAATATAAGGGCGCAAAACGTTTATCAACAATTTGGTAAAATATGTTAAATACAATCATGTGAATGAAAATATTACAGAAGTTTTCTCAGAATAACATTGATCAAATAGAGCAATAATACCACTGTGAGTGAAATAAATGTCACAGAAAACTGACTGAAGAACAATGTTCTCACTAGGAAATTGCAATATTTTGGTCATATTAAACGACATGGCAGCTAGAATAGACCATAATGGAGTGGATGATGTCAGGGCAACGAAAGAAGAGTAAGATCAACAAGGAGTTGGTCACTAAGATATCAATGACCACCTGGACATGACACAGATACTGAGAGATCCGCAGAAGTTTCGAAAGCTGTGCTGACTGGTACATCCTTTCAGCATATCCTACCCGATGATGTAGTTTTTGTAAAAGAACATTTTGTGCGCGCATTGGACTTGCTAGTCATTTAAAAACGCACTATTAACTTTATTATTTTATTATTTATTGTTATTATTATTATGGTTGAGTTTTTGGTCATCGTCGATCACGACGGACGAACATCACCTAATGATGATGATAATGATAATGTCCATATTTAATGTTCTTAATATTTCTTGATTCGATTTTTTCCCCTGATAATGATTTTCTAAATATGATTCTGTAGCTTTTCATTTCGAAGGAAGACAACTATCTTTGGATACACTATACAGTGTCCGTCTTTGGCATTAATAAATTGCTACTGGGAATATGTTTACCATGTTAGTTTAGTTTGTTTATTCCTTATGTGTCAGAGGCGGAAAATACGACAGAGGTTTTGATTCTCCACGAGTTGGTCCGCTGCCTGTACTTTTATTTCTTGTATGCACTTGCAACCTATTATTTCTCCTTCTTTAATTAAGTATAATGCTTGTTACAGGGTTATTTCGGGTCTCCCTCTTCTTCTTCTTTTCCCTTCAGGTGTCCACGTGCGGGCTTGCTGGTTTAGTCTGCTTTAATCTAGTCTAAGAATGTGTCCGATGTATTTTCATCTGTTGACTATGATCAGATGTAATTTAATGTGCTGATGTTGTCATAGATTTACACATTGGTCCTAACAATATCGCATAATTTCAGACCTGCAGGAGGGCGGAATATTTTTTAAGAGTTGCAACGGTAGTTTTACTTGGTACAACTAGAGTTAATAGTCGAATTGACCCTATGTGGATCAAAAGGGGATCAACTTATAATCACACTGTTATCTATCATGCACGTCGCATTGGGCGATTTTTTGACGAAGTTGACCATTCCATCTTATAGAAAATCATGTGATCCAGAATGATGCTGAAGTCAGATGTCTCAGGACGAAAGGCTCAAATATTGCAACCAAACTGTAAACCATAACACTGCGCATTCTGCTCTTATAACTACATCCTGCTGATCTGCAAGAGTTTGAGAACGAACGCAGAAGAAGAAGAAGTATTAACAGTCGAATAAATGGCGCTATGATGACAGCTGAAGAATGGTATTCAGTAGATTATTCTATACATGATAAACTGACTACAAGTTCGTCGTTCCTATGCAGAAACTATCACTCAGTAGATTATACAATACATGATAAACTGACTACAAGTGTGTCGATCCTACATGCAGAAGATATCACTCAGTAGATTATACAATACATGATAAACTGACTACAAGTGTGTCGATCCTACATGCAGAAGATATCACTCAGTAGATTATACAATACATGATAAACTGACTAAAAGTGTGTCCTCACTACGTGCTGAAACTCTCACTCAGATCAACACTTGCCCTAAAATCTTAGATCCCCAATTCGTTCACAGCAAATCTCTTTAAGACTTTCATTATTTTATTAAAACTTCCATCAGTTTCTTTTCTCTGCATCTTATTTCCTGAGCTATATTTTTAGATACACAGGAATTTATATTATTTCTCTTTAATCCGTTGTATCATTCAATTGTATTTTTTTATATGGAAAAATTGTTTGTGAAAGAAATTATTCTTCAAAGATGTGTTTTTGTCCCTTTGTCATGATATTGACATCATTCATCAAAGATGTGTTTTGTCCCCTTTTTGTGATATTGACATCATTCATCAAAGATGTGATTGATCCCCTTGTTGTGATATTGACAATATTCATCAAAGATGTTATTTGTCCCATTGTTGTGATATTAACATCATTCATCAAAGATGTTATCTGTCCCCTTGTGATATTGACATCATTCATCGTCCCCTTGTTGTGATATTGACATCATTCATCAAAAATGTGATTTGTCACCTTGTTGTGATATTGACTACATTCGTTCTCAAACTTCTGCTGGCTCTTGGTATGTCTGGATAACGTAAGACCATATCATGGTTTAAAGCGTGGGCTGCAATAAATTTGCCTTTTCGCCAGACACATCCGACTTCAGAATTATGTTTGCGGTCCTTTGACCTATAGAATGAAACATTCAACATACCTGCTTTTTTATTCGCCTTCTTTGACGTGCATGAGATTCTTCGAGATAGACCATTTTAAGGTAAACTGTGTGCAGGTAAGTGTTCAAGCGGACGCAGAAAGAAACGCTTTGAGGGCTTCTTGGTGAGATCTCTCAAGCACGACAGGATTGATCAAAGCTCTTAGGAAACACCAGCTCTTGACAATCCAGCATGTAACAGTCAGATAAGAGAGGGCGGCATTGCGAGCTTTTGAACAGGGCAGAACATTACAGACCATTCAAAAGAGACAAAAACGAAACGAGAGATCAGACGGTTTCCACTCATCTTGAGACCTGCTACATTCCTGCGGACACTGCAACATCTCTTTCAGAGCCCGGATCGGATTTCTCAGCCATCTGAGAGTTGACAAACAATCAAACCAAACATAAATCCGTATTAATCTATGCTCATTCATTATATCCATGCCCATTCATTATATCCATGTTCATCCATTTTATCCATGCTCATCCATTTTATCCATGCTCATCCATTGTATCCATGCTCATCCATTTTATCCATGCTCATCCATTTTATCCATGCTCATCCATTTTATCCATGCTCATCCATTTTATCCATGCTCATCCATTTTATCCATGCTCATCCATTTTATCCATGCTCATTCATTATATTCATGCTGAGCCATTTTATCCATACTCAGCCATTCTATCCATGCTCATCCATTGTATTTATTCTTATCCATTGCATCCATGCTCAGCCATTCTATCCATGCTCAGACATTATATCCATGCTCAGATATTCTATCCATGCTCAGTCATTTCATCTATTCTCAACCATTCTTTCTATGCTCAGCCATTCTATCCATGCTCAGCCATTTTATATATGCTTCTTTGTTTGCGAAGGAAAATCATTATCGTGGCACGTATGACATGTCATTGTTTTGTTATTCTTTGCTCCTACTTAATGCGCGTCAGCACGCGCACGAACTGACATGTAGAACTCAAAATCTTCTGGTCTAGTGAGCAATGGCATGGTCATCTGGACATATATATTATATCACAACAAGAGTCGGTTATTAACAAAGAATGATGTCAAATGAACCACTTTAAAGAGAGTTTTTTTTCAATAAGCCCAAATGTCTTATATTGTAGATTGTTCACTCGTTTCCGTTACAGTTGAGCTATGACAATCAACATATAAGACCTCTTGTTTAAGGGAAAATTAAACCTTCAGAATGACTCGTTTCACTATTTTCTTGATTTTCATTGGCTGTTATACAAAATATAGTTAAGTTGCCAATGAAAATCACAGGGATAGTCAAAATGACTCATAACGAAGATCTGATTTATCATTATTCAGTAGGTCTTGCATCGTAGCCGGTCATGGCTGAGCAGAGTGCCAAGTTCATTCAATAAATCAACCAATTATTTTCGATTTATGCGCTTAAATCCAGTGTCACGTGAGAAACCATCCGGCAGATAATACAATCTGAGCTGTGTTCTCAAATCTAGATCAGTTTCTAGTTCGTAATTTCACGTTTGCTATCATACAAAAACATGACAAAAGATTCAACTCAGCTTGTAGATTTCCGGCACGTTGATTGTCTATTCTCTTTTATTTACGAACTTCTAACTTCTAACAATACAGCGGCAAAATAAAGGATCGAATTCTGAAATCCACCACACACACACACAAAATTTACAACTGAAGTCAATATCCTAAGCATCTATATTAGCGGTTCTGAAACTTTTTGATGTCGCAGATCTCCTTTAAATATATTATTCTGGCGTAACACCTCAAACACGTTTTCTAACTATCATTACGTGTCTTAACAGATAAAATATGTAATAAGTTTAGGGAACAAAAGGATATTCTCCATATATGGAGCAAAAGGATATTCTCCATAGATGGAAAGAGTACTGTCACGAAATGTACACGGTACTACACATATTAACACAGAAGACAGCAACAATCATCAGCAATGAAGATCACGACCAGAGCCAACACAGTAGGAGGTCAGGGACTCAATACACTATTTTAAAAAAGGTAAATCCCAGGATTTAAACTGGAAAGTGGGAAATTATAGGCAACAGAAATGTGGTTTCTACATGCTGAGAATACCATTGACTGCCAGAAAAACTAATGTAGAGGTGTTGAAATAGTCAAATGAGAAACTGACAATATACGAAAAAAGCAATCTTCTTTTTTGGCCACTTCATGAGACAGACAGGTTTGGAGAACATAGTCACAACAGGCAAAATTGAAGGCAACAGTGACAAAGGACGATAACGTGAGAAAATATTAGTTTGACAACCTGGCACGGCAAGGAAACAACAATGACCTTAATACATAATACTGTGGATAGGGAGCTGTGGAGAGCAATGACCGCCTACGCCAGCCATCATGGCACCTGATGATGATGATGAAATCCCAGGATGCGATAAGATAACAACATAAATGATCCAGATAGACGGAGAAGAAAGTGCCCTTATATAACATAACCGTCGTTGCACAATCTGGAAAACTGGTATATGACAAAACCACTGCAAAAGATCACTTTATATCCCTTGATCCAAAAAAATGCAACATACAAGTATTCACCAGCTACAGAACTATCGCTTTAATAAGTCACGCTAGTAAAATAATATTACATATCATAATGAAGATAATACAAAACAAGATAGAAACAGACGTTGATGAGGGTCACACAGGTTTTAGATCCGGCAGAGGCACCAGACAGAGAACATATCTTCAATATAAGAACCTTTATCGAAAAAAAGCAGGAAATTCAATAAATACCTCATACACGGATGCTTCATCGACTACACCAACCTGTTCGATTGTGTACGACATCAGCAATTATGGAAATGTATTTCCAAAAAATCTCACATATCTAATCGCATATCTAATCGCATATCTAATCGCATATCTAATTTGATGAATGGTAATGTTGTACCAGGAACTAGAGGCAGCAATAAAAGTGGACGAAACAATATCAGAATGGTTTAATGTACACAAAGTTAGGCAAGGATGCACACTATTATGGTACATGTTCAACATCTACGCTGAAAACATAATGCAGCAGACATAATCAACAAACCCCAGAAATCAGATATGCAGGCGACATAGTTCTCTTAACACAAATGGAGATGTTCTACAGAAAATGTTACTATCAACAGAAGAACACAGTGAAGCCCAAAACTTGTACTTAAATATGAAGAAAACAAAAATTATGAAAATAGATAAAGTGAAAGTAATAATTGACAATTTATAACTAGAGGACGAAACAAATTTCCAGTATTTGGGGGCACACACATAAATAGCTCAGGAGACTGCTCTGTCCACATCAAGAGAATAATTTCAATGGTGACATTTTGCGATTTTGCGCAAAATTTAAAATCTTTGGCAAGGTATCAGCAGCATAACCAAACTATGTATGATCAGAACATGCGTATTTCCAATAGCAATGTACGGTTGTGAGGAATGAACATTAAATACAATAATATAAAAGAAAAACGCTGCTTTCGAAATGAGATGCTACGGGATAATTTTACAGTAAATTCCACAGTATACCATGGGCAACTAAAACGACAAATCAAGAAGTGTTAAAATCAATACACGTCGAAGAGGACTGGCTCCTTAACATCTTTCCTAACAAGAAAACTGTGGTTTTGGTCATATAAAGAGACATAACAGAATGTAAAGATTGATAGCTGAAAGCAGAGTCAACGGCAACAGGGGAATCCATAGGGAAGACCATGTTCGGGAAAGAATATGTCAGATCATGATGAGTCCCTCAAAATGATCCGTATTTGTTCTTCTTTCGTTCTCTTGGAATTTGCTTCTATGTAAAATTTTGTCTCTTTTTTAAAACTGGCCAAAGGTCAGTTGAGATTTTCTTCCATTGTTGTTTCTCTGGGCCAGTGTATTATCGTCAGCATTTCATATTTCTGGCATTCTTAACCAAAATTCCCTCCGGTCTGAGTTGTTTTTACACATACACCCATGACTGTATTGGCAGTCTTGAACTGTGTATACACGTGGCTGCGGAGTGCCTTGTGTCCTTTTCTGAGATTGACATCTTGTTCTGTTATGTTCATAATTTTGTAGACATGTTTTGTTGTATTGGTTTTCTAAGTGCTTTTATCATCTTTCTTTTGATGGTAAGTTATTAGCACATCTTGTTGACTATCAGCAGCATCATTGTTATCCAGTCAATCTACTTTCTGGTTTCCATGTATCCCACAATGCGTTGGTATCCACTGCACAGATACTTCATGCTTAATTCCGTCAGTAGTATTTACAGTTCTGGTAGTTTTCTGGACTGGATCGATTGAAATGACGATCTTACAGCTGTAAGGAATTTTACAGGCTATTCCATATTTAAAAATATACAAGAATCAAACAATGTCTGCAATTGAAAATGATGAAGAATCTCCCATGAAAGTGTGTCTGTTTTGAAGTTGGTCATTAATGTCTTAAGAGTGTATTTAAAAAATCTTCTTCTGTTCTCCGGCCTTTCTGGATCCAGTATGGAGTTCTCCATATAACAATATTTTTGGTAGACAATGATCTTTCATGCGGACCATGTCTCATTCCCAGCGTGTCTACGCCTTAATCAACATTGTATTTATGCTTGCAGACATATATTTCATCAGTGTTTCACTGTTTGGTTTTTTTTTCCCACCAAAGGATGTTAAGTTTCTTACAAAGACAGTTTAGGTGGCAGTAGTTAAGTCTTCCAGCATGTCTAGCACATGATGTCTATGTTTCACAGGCATAAAGGAGTGATGGTATGACTGATTCTTGGTAAAATATAAATTTGGTAGTAGTTGTTATTCTCCTTCTTTCCCCTACGTTTTTTCGCAGTTTACCAAATGTGGCACTAGCTTTCGCTATTCCATTGTTTACCTCAGTGCTGAAGTTTACATCTTGTGAGAGAGTGCTGCCGAGGTTATTATACACAAGGTACTCCTTATAGACAAGAAAACACTATCGAGGCTTGAACAAATGAATGACCAAAGACGGCTGACATTAACGAATATCCTTTTGCAATAATTGCACGCACTATAATGTGATTTCATCCAAGACATACAATCACAAACACATAAAAGGGAACAATTTATGATATAACCAAATTAGATTCCGATTGAAAGTTTCGTGCCTCCGCAAATAGAGCTTTTAATCCAGTAAATAACAAACATAGCTAAGACAGTAGGAAGCTTGCCAGTTCAAACTTTCACGGGTTGGTAGTATGGGTAGTTAATGAGTTTGCCTCTCTTTTGAAGAGGCGTGCCCCTTTCAACCAGCGGACAAAGTCCAATTAGGATATATCATGATATCAGGACATACTACCATAAACTATTAGAGGTAACAAAGACCCCAAAGTTTATTATTGCTTTCACGGGTTCTTCTGTGCAGAAGACATTTATATGAAACACATCCATTTCTTTTTTATCCATGTCCAGAATAAAGGAACTGGGCCCGAAATGTTGCATTGCAAGAAATGTGTGCTTCTGTGGACATAGAAGAATGCTTGTCAACCAAAGAAGAATTGGAACTGTCAATCATCGTGTAATGGTATATACACTAATCACTCAAAGCCCAAGTGCAGATCGGATCATCTATGGGCGTATCCAGAGTTGAGTGCAATAATTGTAATCCGTTGACTAACTTTCATGTACTAAACTAACGTCATTGATCGGACAGAAGGGAACTCATTGATACCCGTCACGTACTTTCCAATCCATGTGGTGGCTGTTGGAAAAATAGTGACCTACCGGGTACATATCGCTTGATTAACACCCATTTAAAAGATTAAGTTTATATAGTACATGTTTTACCGGAGAAATAATAGTAATAGTTGTCAATCGCCGGCGATTATAACAACAGTTTCAGACTTTTGTTGTAGCGTATTCAAGTGTTTGCGGAGATTTGAGGAGATGGAAAAGTGCAATCCGGACATAAAATCCCTTACACAATTTGGGAAATGTATGCTCAGTATTGGGCACATCTGTGTGTTTTCTAGTCTGTCTTTTCAGCAACACGTTTTCTCTGTGCCCTCTGAGATTTGATTCTTCTCAGCGATGCAAGCACCTTTGTTGATGTCGCTGCGCTACACTGAGCGATTATGAGTGGCCAACTCTCATGAAATAAATGGTAAATAACCTAAATACATCACACGGAACAGAAAATATAAATAACAATAAATTTCTTACACATAGCAACATGTCATAGACGTAACAACAAATGTCCTACCCGTAACAACAAATGTCCTACCCGTAACAACAAATGTCCTACCCGTAGCTACAATTGCCTTACAAATAGCTACAAATGCTCTCCACATAGCAACAAATGTCCTACACGCAGCAACACATGTCCTACATATAGCAACAAATATCCTACACGCAGCAACACATGTCCTACATATAGCAACACATATCCTATAATATAATCCTAACATATAGCTACAAATGCCCTACATATTTCAATAAGTGTCCTACACATAGCTACACATATCCTATACATCTCCCACATAAAACAACAAATGTCCTACACATAGCCACTCATGTCCTACACATATCAACAAATATCGAACACATAGCAGATGTCCTATACATAGCTATACATGTCTTATACGTTGGTCCACATGTCCTACACATAGTTATAAATGTCCTATACATATCTACAAATGTCCTACACATAGCAACACATATCCTACACGCAGCAACACATGTCCTACATATAGCAACAAATATCCTACACGCAGCAACACATGTCCTACATATAGCAACACATATCCTACACGCATCAACACATGTCCTACATATAGCAACAACTATCCTACACGCAGCAACACATGTCCTACATATAGCAACAAATATCCTACACGCAGCAACACATGTCCTACATATAGCAACAAATATCCTACACGCAGAAACACATGTCCTACATATAGCAACAAATATCCTACACACAGCAACACATGTCCTACATATAGCAACAAATATCCTACACACAGCAACACATGTCCTACATATAGCAACAAATATCCTACACAGAAACACATGTCCTACATATAGCAACAAATGTACTGTACGTAACTGAAAATCTTCTGAACGTAAAGGTTAGCATTAGTATTAGCATACACATACACCCTCGTATGCACTATCACACACAGAGACATTAATATCGCACAATCACACAGATACACGTTGAAACATAATATTATATATATACACACACAAACATGCATACATGAAGCGTGGCTACCGAGTCCTGCAGGCCTTCTAACAGAATTAACGAGGCCTTTTTTGTAATTTATCTTGATTATTCCCACGATTATTTCACGTTGGCCAATATTTATATACTTGGAATTACATGCCAACGACAGCCAAGACTACTCCAAGTATATAAATAGTAACAAATGCAAAACGTGACAATAATAAAAACGTACCAAATGATGGGATGTTTATGTTTAGCAGTTAGGTCTTCTATAGTTGCAGACGGTCACGCATGATGGCGCTTTAATCTAAGATCATGTAATAAACCTCATATTGGTTCAGTAAACGAGATTACCCAACATTTGACGTCAATAGTTAACTTTTGTCGCTGTCAGGAACAATGTCATTGCGGAGTTGGGGGTCTAACAGAGTAATTCCTCTCACCAACATCACACACAAATATATTGAGTTATCTTGCAACATATCACACAGAAGGAAATAGCTCTCAAAATATCACATAGAAGGAAATAGCTCTCAACACATCACACAGAAATAAGTAGCTCTCAACACATTACACAGAAAGAAATAGATCTCCACATATTACACAGAAGGAAATAGCTCTCAACACATTACACAGAAGGAAATAGGTCTCAACACATTACACAGAAAGAAATAGATCTCAACACATCACACAAAAAGAAATATCTCAATACATCACACAGAAAGAAATAGCTCTCAATACATCACACAGAAAGAAATAGCTCTCAACACATCACACAGAAAGAAATAGCTCTCAATACATCACACAGAAAGAAATAGCTCTCAATACATCACACAGAAAGAAATATCTCTCAATACATGACACAGAAAGAAATATCTCTCAATACATGACACAGAAAGAAATAGCTCTCAATACATCACACAGAAATAAATAGTTCTCAATACATCACACAGAAAGAAATATCTCTCAATACATGACACAGAAAGAAATATCTCTCAATACATCACACAGAAGAAAACAAATTATATTAACAGACTCTCCCCGTAATCCCTAATGAATACATGTAGATTTGTGGTGATGTAAGGGTGTAAACATGCATGTTTTTGACATGTAACGAGATGTGATACATTTTTTACTATAACTGTTGTAAGAAACGGTTAAGAGTGGAAGGAGAAGATGCGACAATAGGACTTCTAGAAAAAAAATTGGAACACATTGTAGCAACAGGCAAGCTGAAGAGCAAGAGGGGTAGGGGAAAGACAAAGAGAGACAATGCTTGACAACCTGGCATGAGAGAATATTGGTATCGGAAATGATTGACAGAACTTAACAGATCAGAACAAGTTATAATTCTACGTCTCAGAACGGGACACAACCGACTCCGCAGTCATATGTATACAAAGTTCAAGATTGGCAACACTGCTATGTGTAAATGTGGACAGGCAGCACAGAGTGCCAAACATATACTTCAAGAGTGTTCTGAGCATGAAACGCTGAGGCAGACATATTGGCCAGAGGAAAAAAACACTGGAATCAAAGCTCTATGGACCACTGTATAAACTACAAAAGACAGTGAGTTTTATTCAGAAGACGGAAATACAGAAATAGACATGTTTCAAGTGATGAAAGAAGAAGAAGAAGATTGACAGAACAAGAAATATAAGGCTGTGGAAGAACATGTCACACCAATGTTAAACCAATGTCACACGACTTGGACCATAAGAAGGAGAAGAACTTCAGAAACATATCATGTGAACATTTTCATAGTTGTTTACAAAATAACAAAACATTGTTACATTAAATTAATTATAAGAGTAAGATCGCACCTGAATAGAAAAAATGAGAAATATAATTTCTTTTTCTGTAGATGTTCATTAGATTGGATATTATAATAATATATAAATATATAAAGATATAATAATATTAAAGCTACATTTTTGTTATTGATTTTTTAAAAATCGGTTAGCAAAATAATTTATTATAAATGTATGTATTTTCATATGAAAATTGTGAGATTTAGATTTCCTGTTAGAATATTTATAATATAAACGCTTCTTGTACATATACAAAATTCCCGAGACCAACGGGAACTGAACCACTTCGTTCAACGGCACCAAATTGCCTAGTAACTATCGTGCACGGGGTTTTCCGTACTTGACTAATCGCATCTCCAAGATATGTTGCGATTTTGTCAAGACATTCACACTGTGCACTCATGTACTGAGAACAGACCAGTCGAGACAAGGACTATTACAACAGCAACGAACATCCCGTACAGGTATTGAAGTATCCCCAGTAACAATAAACATATAACATCCGTATTAGTTCTACAAGGACCGATAGGTCATCTTGTACACATGGATAACATATAGTCAGCACAATTTTGCTTCAAATAATTGCTTATACAAGTAAATTCAAGTAGGAAGCATGAGAACAAATCAAAAATTCACATGTACATATACAAGTGCGTCTTCTTTATGTTTTCTTCAGTAAACAATATCTTTACAAGATAGAAATATGGTAACCATATATAAAACAATGAGTGAATAGATGCAGTAATGGAGAGAATAATGGAGCAGTAATGCAACCTGCCATGCGTGTTGTAAAAGGCGATTAAGAAAGTTCTACGGGTAAGGTTAACTGTTTCATGTCATAGAATGTTAAATTGATGCAGAAGCCAAACTGAAGTTGAATGTTCCGTTCCATATCGTGATTATACTCAGTCGAGATAAAAACCTTAACACAACACATCTGTTTTCTGGACTAGATTATGTTAATCTGGGGGAGTTTGAGAATAGACAAAGAAAAAAGATTGATGGCGTTTGCTCTTCTCACACATAAAAATAATAATAGTAATACTTGAAAACTGAACAATACTTTGCCATTATAGCATGCCAAGATGAGCTATTTGCCATTCTCTTATGCCAAGTGTATTGTGGTCTGTGGGAATGTCATTTCGCGTTTATCGATCTAACACTGACTATTCACACGGTTACCGACGTTTTCCTAAATGATGTTATGAGATGCCCATTATAGTTTCTCGTCATGTTGTCTTCATTATCGCCTCGCTATTCGAATATTCAATATATTTTATCGTCATTGTGTTGTGTGGCGTATCCATGGA
This sequence comes from Meghimatium bilineatum, assembly GCA_034231615.1. NCBI lineage: Eukaryota > Metazoa > Mollusca > Gastropoda > Stylommatophora > Philomycidae > Meghimatium > Meghimatium bilineatum. The sequence goes on from CM067319.1 coordinate 63,686,162, forward strand.
AAATTATTCCACACATTGCTAGCATCGCAACTTCAGACTGAATGAAATATGCGATATTAAGTATAAAATCGTTTGTGTGTTCTTAGCAATACATGGATTTTGTTTTTCAATGTACAATCCATCTTCACCCTTCCTTGTCCCTGGTCTATTAACAATTCATGTTTCCTGTTGATTGTGTGATCGCTCTCAAATATTGTGTATGCGTCTTCTTCCTGTCTGCCTCGTAATTTTATTTGTATAGATCTGTATTATCACATATGTTACCAGAGCCAAAACTATCAGCAAAACATGGAAACAGTGTCGCTAGCCGTCTAATTCGTAAGAGGCGACTAAGGAGGTTTGGCGAGGTTTGACTACCGTAGCATATCCTTCCACATGGCTTGACTACCCTACAACATACCTACACACGATTTGACTACCCTACCACATACCTCCTCATGGTTTGACTACAATACCACATACCTCCCCATGGTTTACTACCCTACCACATACCTCCCCATGGTTTGACTACCCTACCACATACCTCCCCATGGTTTGACTACCCTACCACATACCTCCCCATAGTTTGGCTACCTTACCACATACCTCCCCATGGTTTGACTACCCTACCACATACCTCCCCATGGTTTGACTACCCTACCACATACCTCCCCATGGTTTGACTACCCTACCACATACCTCCTCTGTGATGAAAGTAGAACACATAGCAGATCGACACCCGACTTGCTAAGGAGATCAAACACTTTTACCTACTGTAGGTATCAGAATTACCATAAACTTCAAGCCCTGTCCCTTCGGCGAAAGTAGAAGACTGTACAAGACAAAATCATTCACCAGAATAATTCCCCACACAGTTCTCAAACAGCGTCAGTTATCTTATTTGATGTCACTAATCATTTTGGTCACAAAAATCACTGAAATTGTCTAGTACGCCAAAATAAGTAACGATGTTTTTGATCTACTGGCAAGGAGAAAACTGGTAACTTGAAAACATTTTAGCCAGTTTGACAACCTGGCACGGTAGGGAAACAACAACAATTTTGATACATAATATTATAGACAGAGCGCTGTGGAGAGCCATGCTTACCTACGCCAGTCGGCATGGCACCTGATGATGATGATGATGATGACTGGTGAGGAATACTCTGGAAAGTTTGGCGACAGAAGCCATACAACCACATTGAATCACTTTGGTTGAGCTGATGGCTTCTTACCATACAACCACATTGAATCACTTTGGTTGAGCTGATGGCTTCTTACCATACAACCACATTGAATCACTTTGGTTGAGCTGATGGTTTGTTACCATACAACCACATTGAATTCAGCGTCTATTTATAATACCATACAACCAAACAACCACGCTGAATTCAACAGCCATCCATGAATTGCAAAGCTCCGAAAAGCTTTCTCATTCAAAATAATATCACTGCAAATATCATACGAAGGACTAAAGACAGTTGACGTGAGTTTATTTACACAACGCCGTTGCACCACAGAGAAACATAAATTTCCGATGCTGAATTAGATCGCTTCAAGCAGAAAGCTGCAGATATCGCGGTAATTCTGTGTATCATGATATTATACATTTTGTGTATCATGATATTATACCTTCTGTGTATCATAATATTATACATTCTGTATATCATGATATTTTACATTCTGTGTATCATGACATTATTCACTATGTGTATCATAATATTATACATTCTGTGTATCATGACATTATTCATTATGTGTATCATAATATTATACATTCTGTATATCATGACATTATACATTCTGTGTATCATGACATTATACATTCTGTTCTCCTGTCTACCGTTCTCTAGCCAGCAGAATTTTGAGAACACAATTAAGAATAAGAAGACAAAAAGTAATGTAAGGCTTATTTCCACGACAATTTCTCATTTCAGCCCTAGAGAGAGACCATCTATCAAGGCGAATGTCCATTACAATGTTACTGCTGGGGAAACCACCTGTCCCTGAACATTATCTACACCATATATTTTCTGGTTGATATGGGATGTAACCATCTTTCTCGTGAGTCACGTAAAGTGGAAAGGCAGGTGAGAATCCATGTTGGCTTTATCATAGCGGCATACTAATAAGTCATATTGGCTAAGTGGAAATCCAGCCTCCTAATTTTGACGCATCTTACTCATTTGATAACTTCTTTGGTTTTCGTTGGCTGTCACACAAAGTATAATCATAATGACCAATGAAAAACACGTGAATAGTCAAATGAGTCATTAGGAAAACTGGATTTTCAATTGGCCAGTAGGGCTTATAATATAGACGGGCAGAGCTGTATCGTGACGTATGACCTTTCAAATGTATAGCAGATCAAAGTTCGAATCGTGTTGTAATTGACCTCAGGACCAATACCAACTGTTATACGAGTATTATATATATATATATATATATATATATATATATATATATATATATATATATATATAAAGTGTCCAGTCCTGACGCTTTTTGACAGGTTCTTTTTGAATTTTAAGAATTCTTCCGTTTTTTTAATTTATATAAGGGGGAGGAATGTTGCTTAATCTTCTTCAAACCAGTCTTTGATAGAGAATTTGTTTGTTCCGTATGAAGATACGGCGCTGTCATATATGTGTGTTTTTATATTGTTCCAGATGCTATTTACGTTAATCTCATTATCTGTGCATTTATCTTATTCTAGTGAATTCTTTATAGAATAGTTCTTTCATTTATTGGTTTGCACCCGTTAGACGTTATTGTTTGGGTCTTGCTGGTTAGCGTAGTGCGTGGGATGTCTTTGTTTTATAATTATTTTGGTGGTGACTAGTGTATGGTCTGTATTACAGACTATACTATGCTGAGTTCGTGTGATTCTTACTGAGTTAAGATGTTTCCTTCGAGTGTGAATCAGGTCCAGCTGGTACCAATATCCTGATCTGGGATGGCACCATGAGATTTTATGAATGGGTTTGGTAGTAAAGAAACTTTTTGTTACGCACAGGTGGTTTGAGGTGCAGAATTCGAGTAGCCTCTGCTCATTTTTATTTATGTTACCAATACCTTGATGACCAAAGCTGGTCGTCCATGCACGAATGTTAGTACCCACTCTGACGTTTATATCGCCCAGTATAAACAATTTTTCTTTTGCCGATATTGAGTCCACGATGTTCTGTAGAGAGTCATTGAATGTATCTTTGTCTTCTGTAGTCGCGGCAAGAGTCGGTGCATAGGCACTGATGATATTGATATGGACGCGGTTTGCACTCAGCTGTAGTGATAATATGCGCTCGGACACTGCATTCGGTGTAGTGAGGAAATTTATAAGACTATTTTTACGGCGAAACCTACTCCGCACAGTCTAGGTTGTTCTTTGTTTGAACCGTGCCAGAAAAATGTGTAGTGTCTTTCTGTAATTGATCCTTGAACAGGAAGACGAGTTTCCTTCAGGGCAGCGATGTCGATGTTCATCCTCATGAGTTATCTATCAGTGAGTGCTGTTTTTCTAATGTAATGTTGTTGCTGTGAGGTCTGTGTCGTCGATGTTCAGCCTCATGAATTCTCTATCAGTGAGTGCTATCAATCAAGGTGTCCGAACCAGTTGATCTGTTGTCTCTCATTGTATATCATTATTTGCATGATATGTTCTTTACTATCTTGCTGATATCTTTACAAATCATTCGGTCTCTTCTGGTGATGTTTATAGCCTTTCTCAACTATTTAATCTCGCTTGTTGTAATCTTTCTCGAGTGTTTTTGTAGGGACCAAGCCTAGCACTGATAAACTAACAGAATAAAGATGCTGCTTATTATCTGTTGATCGCTGAGTTTTTAAGCAGCGATGACAGTCGGAATGTTACAGCGTTTGCTTTTTTGGCACCTCATCTCAATTTCTGTATCAATTATTTTGCCGTCTTCTGTAAAAATGCTTCCTAGATATTTAAATTATGATTTAAATATTTTTCTATGTCTTAGTTATATATATATATATAGCACATGTGATTTCTCTTCGTCATAATTGAGGGAATGTCGTACAGTCAGATCTAGTTATAATTCTTGTTCATTCAAACGAATTATTTTGTGACAATGTGTAGTACATTATCGGATATTTAAGAAGCATATGCGATTCTCTTCATCATCATCATGTGACTGTCGTACAGTAAGACCTAGATCCAATTCTTTTTTCATTTTTCAGAAAAGAAATTACTGAGTTTCGAGAACAAATGTCTTCGTAGGATAACTAACACCCATTGGAGTGAATTCAAATCGAATGATAACATCATAGAAGAGACACATCAAAATTGTATCACAAATGTTATCAGAAAACTCCGTTGGTCCTACATCGGGAATGTCCTACGCACAGACACCAACAGTGAACACCACCAATCTCTTGAATGGATACCTACAGGCAAAAGAGCCAGGGGTAGACCAAAAGAAACACTCAGAAGAACAATACTTAAAAAAGGAAAACAACCAATGTTCATACTATTCAAGAACTGCACAGAATAGCTTTGAACAGACAGAATTAGAGAGATCTGATCTCTGCCCTATGCGCTAACTTCAGCGCAAAAGGAAAATGAATGAATAAATTTATATATATATATATATATATATATATATATATATATATATATATATATATATATATATATATATATATATATATATATATATATGGCCTACGTGTGTCCAAAAGAACGGCTAAATGTGTATGTTAAAGACGCAAAACTAAAACAGAGAAAAATATTTAAATATTTATGTATTATATTTATATATATTATATATATATAAACCTAAATGAAACTTTCGTACTGGTACCAACGATGACTGGAAACCTTTCAACTTGACAGAAGTATTTCAACGAATCATCTGTCATCCCGTCACCGTCAAGAGGAAATAGAAACCACGTTTTAACCCAGTGCTTTTGACAGTATGAAACCACACGAGCGAGCAGTAATGAGATGAGTGGAGTTATGTTGATGAGTCTGGCCGTCTCCGGCAATCATATTTCCGCATGATTGAACTTCCCTAACATCAAATTATATTTGTTAAGCCTGCTATAGGACAGTTGCTCACACGATTAGAGGATTCCATTAAAGTGTATATTCTTGAAATACAAGGCATTCATTGACTCGCGCAAGTCCAAGGTGATGGATACATTTCTGCACCAGAATGTTTCATAATTGAATTGAATTGAATACACAAGGAATTGAAGAAATTTTACACACGCACATACATGATGATGATGTTCGTCCGTCGTGATCGACGATGACCAAAAACTCAACCATAATAATAATAACAATAAATAATAAAATAATAAAGTTAATAGTGCGTTTTTAAATGACTAGCAAGTCCAATGCGCGCACAAAATGTTCTTTTACAGAATTGACAACAATAGAAGGTATCTGTGTGAGGTTGAGATGTTTTTTCTTTTCTACGTGTCCGCTTCTGTCTTGCAGTTTCTTGTCTGAATTCTTCTGCCGCTAGTGCTCCCGTTCTAATGCTGTAACGCCATGTTGTTCTATCCTGAGCGAGGCTCTCCCAAGCGCCTACGTCAATGTTAAGATGTTTCAAGGATGACTTGAGCGTGTCTTTGAAACGCTTTTTCTGTCCACCAGCTTTTCGAAATCCTGCCTTGAGTTCTCCATAATATATTTGTTTTGGCAAACGCGAGTTTTCCATACGCACAAGATGGCCTACCCAGCGTGCCTGCGCCTTCATAAGTATTGTGTGGATGCTTATTGAGGTTGATTTTTCCAAGACCTCGTAGTCTGGTACTTTGTCCCACCAATGGATGTTTAGTAATTAACGTAGGCAGGTAAGATGGAAATGATTTAATTTTCTTGCATGTCTAGCATACACTGTCCACGTTTCGCAGGCGTATAGTAAGGTTGGTATAACAGCAGCATGATATACTTGTAGTTTGGTGGTTGTTCTTATACCTCTTCTGTCCCATACATTGTTGCGTAATCTGCCAAATACAGCACTAGCTTTTGCCAGTCTATTTTTAATTTCCACATCAATGTTGACATCGCGAGAGAGAGAGTGCTTCCAAGGTAAGCAAAATTGTCGACACCAGCCATGACCGTCTCTATTGAAGACCTTCCAACTGAATTAATTAGGACCACTATCGTTACGGTTTTTTATTATTGTTTGGTTTTCCGTTGGTCACTAATTACATACGTAGAATTGCATATTAAAACTGCCCAAGACGACTCCAAGTATATAAATAGTGATCAACTAATCCCAAAACGGGCCCTTGTCAGGTCACGCGATAATTCTAGAAACAGATCTTCATGGAGACTGCTGTGCACCAGCATACACGGAATTTAGTCAGTTTTACATTAAATGACTTCATTAAGGGTCGCCCACACACAGAAATCAGTTTTACATTCAATGACTTCATTAAGGGTCGACCCACACACAGAAATCAGTTTTACATTCAATGACTTCATTAAGGGTCGACCCACACACAGAAATCAGTTTTACATTCAATGACTTCATTAAGGGTCGCCCACACACAGAAATCAGTTTTACATTCAATGAATTCATTAAGGGTCGACCCACACACAGAAATCAGTTTTACATTCAATGACTTCATTAAGGGTCGACCCACACACAGAAATCAGTTTTACATTCAATGACTTCATTAAGGGTCGCCCACACACAGAAATCAGTTTTACATTCAATGACTTCATTAAGGGTCGCCCACACACAGAAATCAGTTTTACATTCAATGACTTCATTAAGGGTGGCCCACACACAGAAATCAGTTTTACATTCAATGACTTCATTAAGGGTCGCCCACACACAGAAATCAGTTTTACATTCAATGACTTCATTAAGGGTCGCCCACACACAGAAATCAGTTTTACATTCAATGAATTCATTAAGGGTCGACCCACACACAGAAATCAGTTTTACATTCAATGACTTCATTAAGGGTCGACCCACACACAGAAATCAGTTTAACATTCAATGACTTCATTAAGGGTCGACCCACACACAGAAATCAGTTTTACATTCAATGACTTCATTAAGGGTCGACCCACACACAGAAATCAGTTTAACATTCAATGACTTCATTAAGGGTCGACCCACACACAGAAATCAGTTTTACATTCAATGACTTCATTAAGGGTCGCCCACACACAGAAATCAGTTTTACATTCAATGACTTCATTAAGGGTGGCCCACACACAGAAATCAGTTTTACATTCAATGACTTCATTAAGGGTGGCCCACACACAGAAATCAGTTTTACATTCAATGACTTCATTAAGGGTGGCCCACACACAGAAATCAGTTTTACATTCAATGACTTCATTAAGGGTGGCCCACACACAGAAATCAGTTTTACATTCAATGAATTCATTAAGGGGTGGCCCACACACAGAAATCAGTTTTACATTCAATGAATTCATTAAGGGTCGACCCACACACAGAAATCAGTTTTACATTCAATGACTTCATTAAGGGTCGACCCCATCAGTGTATCGTGCTTGATGTCAGATGTTTTCAGTGTATCGTGCTTGATGTTAGGTTTTTTTTAACTTACGTGGGATTTAGTTATTTTCAAACAATTCTTCAGAATAGCCATTCGTACAGATCCCAATCAAGGACACTTAACTTTGCTGATCAAACAATTTTATGCGATTTTCATTGGCTGGCGTCGTAAGGAATACGCAAAGTGACCAATGATCAGTTTATTCAGCCAAGATAAGTGACGCTGTATGTATGGAGTCTACGCAGGAATATTTTGGAGAAAGACACGTTTTCAAACATTTGAGAAGAGTTAATATCGTGGCAAGTGACTACTACAGCGGTTACATAGCAGCATATCAGGTCAGATCCCATGCATTATCTCAAGGAAGGCAGGTCAGATCACATGCATTATTTCAAGGAAGGCAGGTCAGATCATATGCATTATTTCAAGGAAGGTTTTCTGCGATAGATCTCCAACACAGTCTTTCTCTTGAGTTGGTGATTGTCGGTAGAATTTTCTATTTATGGCTTGCCTATCATCCCAACTGTTTCTTTTTGACTGTAGTAGCTGTATTAAGCAATATTTTGCATTTCGTTGATGCCGTCTGTTCATCTTGTTCTAGGTCTGCCTCTTCGTCTATTTCCCGGAACATTGTACTGTAATATGCGTCTTTCCATGCACTGGATATCTATAAGTGAGGATTCAGAGACAATGTACCTCTCCACCATCAATGGTAGATATTTAAAAGTGGAGATTCAGAGTCAATGTTCCACTACACCACTAGTGATAGATATCTAAAAGTGAGGATTCAGAGTCTACGTAACTCTCTACCTCTGATGGTAATCTAAAAGTAAGGATTCAGGGACAATGTACCTAGGTAAACCCACGTCTTCAACTATTCCCTCCAGCGTGTACCTGTGTCCGACGTGCTCTACACCCACGTCTTCAACTATTCCCTCCAGCTTGTACCTGTGTCCGACGTGCTCTACACCCACGTCTTCAACTATTCCCTCCAGCTTGTACCTGTGTCCGACGTGCTCTACACCCACGTCTTCAACTATTCCCTCCAGCTTGTACCTGTGTCCGACGTGCTCTACACCCACGTCTTCAACTATTCCCTCCAGCTTGTACCTGTGTCCGACGTGCTCTATACCCACGTTTTCAACTATTCCCTCCAGCTTGTACCTGTGTCCGACGTGCTCTACACCCACGTCTTTAACTATTCCCTCCAGCTTGTACCTGTGCGACGTGCTCTACACCTACGACTTCAACTATCTCCACCAATGTCTTTAACAATGTGTTGTATCTCTTTATGTGCCTACACATATTTATGTTATGTCCTGTGTTACTCCAGCCACCTACTTCCTGTTGTAACCCTAAACTGGATCATGTATCCCTTGATGTCAGATGTTTTCAGTGTATCGTGCTTGATGTCAGATGTTTTCAGTGTATCGTGCTTGATGTCAGATGTTTTCAGTGTATCGTGCTTGATGTCAGATGTTTTCAGTGTATCGTGCTTGATGTCAGATGTTTTCACTGTATCGTGCTTGATGTCAGATGTTTTCAGTGTATCGTGCTTGATGTCAGATGTTTTCAGTGTATCGTGCTTGATGTCAGATTATTTCAGTGTATCGTGCTTGATGTCAGATTATTTCAGTGTATCGTGCTTGATGTCAGATTATTTCAGTGTATCGTGCTTGATGTCACAGGTTTTCAGTGTATCGTGTTTGATGTCAGAGGTATTAAGCGTATCGTGCGTGATTTCAGAGACTTTAAGTGAATGCGGTGAAAGGAGAAATAAATTAATATAATTTCAGAGAATTGTACAGTATGTCACTGCTCGGAGATAGTTAGTCAATGGCATATGCAACTCTTTTTAATAATGTTTGAATAGGAAACTACTGAACAGTATTAACGTGGAAAAGCTTGCTTCAAGTTGCAGCTGCCAATCAATTCTTTGAAACAATTTGCTAGCTAAGTACCTCTCTACTAGAGATCTGGTTGTTTCCGAAGTAGAACCGTCGATACATTAGTGTCCAAGTGTTTGCTTAGAGCGACCGGAGCTGACAAAAGTGTCAATGAATCTGGTCATTGAAGCCTTAAGTGGAGTGTGTTTGCAGAAAATGACCATTACCGTGTCTGCACGGCTGTCATTTCAATGTCTGGCATGTAAGATTACATAGAATACTTCAAACAACGAAGTATTATGTTCTCATATATCTGCTACCATGAATCTATCTATCTATCTATCTATCTATCTATCTATCTATCTATCTATCTATCTATCTATCTATCTATCTATCTATCTATCTATCTATCTATCTATCTATCTATCTATCTATCCATCCATCCATCCATCCATCCATCCATCCATCCATCCATCCATCCATCCATCCATCCATCCATCCATCCATCCATCCATCCATCCATCCATCCATCCATCCATCTATCTATCTATCTATCTATCTATCTATCTACATATATCTATCTATCTGTCTATCTGTCTGTCTGTCTGACTGCCTGCCTGCCTGTCTGTCTGTCTGTCTGTCTGTCTAATATGTCGATCTATCTCTATATCTATATTCATCTTTGTATATCTATCTTTCTATATAACATAATATAATACAATACAATACAATATAGTACAGTACAGCATATTACAGTTCAACACATTACAGTACAGTACAGCACAGCACACCACAGCACAGCACAGTACAGTACAGTACAGCACAGTACAGTTCAATACAATACAATACAATACAATTCAATACAATATAATATAAAATTTATTCATATATATTTATATATACACCTAATCTTATTCTGCGTTATTTCTGAAACTCCTTCAGGTTAGCAGGTTGTATTCCGGAGAATGCGCCAGTTTGATTGCTAGAATGTTATATTGAGCTAATCTATTTTATGGAAGCGAAGCATGGACAAAAGTGCCCAAGAAAGGCTGGAGGCAAAAGAGATGTGGTTTTTAATAAAAATTTCTGATAATTTTCAAGTTTCTTGGGTGTGAGACAGGGATATGTGCTATCCCCCCTATTGTTCATAACATACATAGATTACATCTGCAAAGTAGCAAAAGAAACGGAAGAAAACAATCTGAAGGATAACTTAAACGAACTACAATTTGCAGATGACCAAGCACTAGTGGCATCATCAGAAGAGGAACTGCACAAACAAATAGATAGATTACATTAAACATGCCAAATCTTTAACATGAAGTTAAATATAGAAAATACCGAAGAAATTAAGATAGGAAGAACATAAAGAAACACCAATATATACATTATCTAATGTACCCAGAGTTCACAGGGGCTCGCATTGTTTTAGTAGATAACCAAGATCATAAAACTAACTCCTGGAAAATGAAATGCGGCGGCTCGCGCTATGTTCCTGGACTACACATTTGGAGATAAATGGCCGTGGATGTGGAGGCTGTAGATGGAATGAGAATTGATAGACACAAGACAGGGAATATCTTCTACATCTCTGCACCAACGCCTCCAGCGACAATAGTGACACATAATGACACAAGTTACTGCGGCCGAGTAACCAAAATGCAGATGCATTGAAGGGGTTGCCATTGCCGATGTCTCGATATATTAGATGTCGTTACGATATGGCGATGATTAGAGTACATATTGAATATTGAGAAGGCAACACGAACTAGAGGGCAGCGTTGTGTATGGTAAACGACAGAGTGGCAACGAAGTTACAATTATCCAGCCCGAGGCCAGTCAGTGGAAGTCATATTCTTGCTCGAGAACACACAGAAGCTCACACATCCCACAAGGGAACTGACCATATCCAATGTAGGAGTCATGACTCATATATTGAATACGCAAACATGAACATGTACTTCTTGGTTTGGAAAAATTCGTGGAATACAACTCCCTATTTCACAAAGGAAAAGCATGAAATAAATGTCGGGGAGTACGTGTTGTTCAAATTTCTGAACGAAGTGTTGATAATCGGACTCCTTTGTTGTTGTTCGTCCGGCATAATCAACGATGACCATACAGCTCAACTGGGATGATGATGAAGATGATGCTGTCGGCGGTGTACCCGAATGTGGCTAATGAGTCATATGCTTGCCTGGAATTGTCTATCGCTCTCTTAGCATTTGTGGGAGGAGTATGTTGGACATTAAGCAGCTCTTGCCTTTCTTCTAGCGCGTTTTAGTTGCGCAGCATGTCTGAGATTCTCTGTTGTTACTGAATAATTCTTTATTCTGCGGTGCCAGTTGGATCTGTCTTGTGCAAGACTCTCCTATGAATTTGTGTCTATGTTGAAATGAGTCAGCCATGTCGTGAGAGCGTCTTTAAAACGCTTTTTCTGTCTATCGGTCTTGCGGAAGCTAGTCTGGCGTTCTCTATAAAACAACTGTTTTGGTAAACGATGATCTTTCATGCAAACCACGTGTTCTTTCCAGCATGTCTGTAGTGTCATCAACATTGTGTGTATGCTTACAAATTTAAATGTCATCAGTACTTTGCTTCAATGTAATGTGTAATTCAATGTAATGTAATGCAATGTAATGTGCAATGCAATGTAATATGCAATGCAATGTAATGAAATCAGTGTAATTTCATCAGTAATCCTTAATTACTAACACTGAAGCATTCTGGCGCTATCACTCTTCAAGCCCGCATATCTTGTATATACATGTCTTGTTATTTATTTCATCTTCAATCCTGAACGGCATTTGCCAGCCGAAGACGGATGTGTAGCGCTATTGGCGCAAATAAAACGGCGACACAGCGTATTTCCATTCTCTGGACTACATCCTGCAGGAAATCTCGTAGGATCATGGTCCTGCTACAAGGGAGATCCAGCGGGAGTTTAATAAGAATTAACGATGAAGAAGAAGAAGAACGGCCTTTGAACATGTTGTCTTCAGACATTTTATATTTTATATGTAAATTATAAAACTCTCAACATTGTTTTGTCTTGTATGTCAGAATTGTTATTTTTACTCGTTATTTGTCTTCCGTTATTTCATTTATGAAGGCCCCAATTGGTCGAAACATCGAAACAGGTAGGACATATAGTTTTTTTGATAATTGAAATAATATTATTTAGTGACTTTTTTCGCAATTGTGTAAATTGTGCCTAAGTTTTCAACAGTAGTTGAAGAAATATCTCCTTGATATAATATACTTTAATTATTGTTTTCTGCCGACTCGGTGGCAGAGTGGTTAATGGCTCGTCTCACAAACAGAACTCGATTTGACTTGTTCATGGTTCGATAGCCAATCGTCTATATTGAAATATTCATACGATTTGATGTATTAGTGGAATCTAAATACTGAACAATAGTTGAATAGGAAAGCCCCATCCATAATACCTAACTGTGTGACGGCGACATACTCAGGGAGTTTATGGCCGTCAAGGCATCTGGCTCCAATCCCATCGTATGCAATTATACATTTAGACTGTTCAGAAAGCAATGACATACTACTAAACGTATACAGTATAGAAAATCAAATCAATACAGTTAAAACATGTTGGGTTTATGGCTACATACGGAACAGGTTAAACTACATTGTTTTATTTTATAACCGGAATATGCTTTAAATTCATATTATTTATGCTTACTTTCCAAAACAAAATGACACATGACTCGCTGAAAGAATAGAGCAGCCACGATCTTCACTGCAGTTTCTAATCTTGTTAATGCATCTCCTAGGATACCCTGTTGAGATAATGATCACAACTTTGGGGGAGATATAGGGAATGTGAAACAGACACGATGAAAGTGATTGTGCTATGTCGATGTGACTGATAGAATTAGATATTCGAAGATAAGTATGAGTAATTAGAAATAGATGAGTGAGGAAAAGAGAACAAAGGAAAAAGGGGATGAGAGAGGAGGAGATAAAATTAGAGAATAAAAATAAAAAGGAAGATAGAAAGGGAAAAGGAAAGAGAGAGAGAAAAGAAGACAAAGTAAAGAACAAGAGAGAGAGGGGGGGGAAGGGAAAAAGAAACAGAGCAAAAATGAGAGAAATAGAAAAACGTAGATAGAAAAGGTGATGGAAAAAATACTGCACTGCATTTCTCTTTCTCTCTCTCTCTCTCTCTCTCTCTCTCTTTCTTTGTTTTTCTGTCAAGAAGAACAAAAGGAGACAAATGCTGTTTAGTATTTTTAATATTTTCGATTTCCAGATCAGTTGAAAAAACACTTTTTTTCTCCACGAACAGTTGTTATGCCAGGGTTGCCATATTGGCTATTTCGTTGCCAGATTGGATAAAGTTGACCATTTTTTAATGTTATGGGCTATATAATTATTATTCTAGCAATTTTTATGTTCTGTTATCATAACGATATATCAAGTTTACGTACATATAGTGGCATACTATTGTTTAAATTGGTAATAATATGAAATTTCTAGTCACACAAGTAAGTCATATAATTCTTTCTTACGTAACTGCTTGTCTAAACACAACCAAGAAACTGAATATAAAACTTGGTCTCCTAGATTCAATTTTTGGAATTGTTTTCAGTTCTGTTTTCAGTAGTTTCTATACAAACATAAGGAGTTTAATCATTTTTTACCATGTTTTACCTAACATTTAGCTATAAGCAATTCCAACTATCTCATCATCATCAGGTACCACGCCGGCTGGTGTAGGCGACCATGGATCTCCACAGCTCTCTATCTTCAGTATTATGTATCAGGATCGTTGTTGCTTCCTGCCATGCCAGGATGTTAAAGTGTCTAATATTCTATCATGTTGTCTCCATCTGTCTCTCTCTCTCTCTCTCTCTCTTTCTCTCTTACCTTCAATCTTACCTGGTGTAACTATATTCTTCAAACTTCCTTAAGGTGGCCAAAAATAAATATTGTCATATTCTTATATTATTGATTAAGCTCCGTCTCGTATTTGACTCATACAACACCTCCACATTAGTTTTCCTGGTATTCCACGGTATTTTCAGTATTCTTCTATAGAACCGCACTCTAATTTCCCACTTTCCTGTTTGTGTATTGCCCACGATTCGTATCCATATGTTAGTATATGAGTTATATAGTACTGCAGAACTCTCTTTACAAACAGTTTTTAGATAAGAAATCGCATCTCATAATATTACCACTGAGGAGGTCAAGTATAAACATGCAGCTCAAGAAAGGGCCATGGAGAAAAAGGTTGGGAATCACTGGTATCCTAGTGCACATTATTTGAAAATTTAGATTATATACGAACTGAATTAATAAATTCCAACTAAAAATTAGAATCACAGGAGGGACGACTTAAAAAAGTATGAAACAATGAGAATTACACTTTAAAAACTAGAACTGAAACTAATGTCTGAAACATGAGAATCACAGCTGGAACGACTAGAACTGAAACTAACGTTTGAAACATCGAATGAGAATCAGAGTTGGGACACTAGGACTAACGTTTGAAACATCGAATGAGAATCAGAGTTGGGACACTAGGACTAACGTTTGAAACATCGAATGAGAATCAGAGTTGGGACACTAGGATCAACGTTTGACACATCGAGTGAGAATCAGAGTTGGGACACTAGGACTAACGTTTGAAACATCGAATGAGAACCAGAGTTGGGACACTAGGACTGACGTTTGAAACATCGAATGAGAATCAGAGTTGGGACACTAGGACTAACGTTTGAAACATAAAGTTATAATCACAGCTGGAACGATTACAGATAAATATTACGTTTTTAAAATATAATGAGATCATAATTGTTATGACTAAATATTATCATCATCAGGTGACATTCTTTCCAGAAAGTACCCTTCCCTATGGGTCTCTTGAATTCTTCGCGGTCTTGAGCAAATTGTCCCAGTATCAAGGGCAGGCATTTTTTAATGTCTTTTGTCCAACGGCGTCTTGTGCGGCCGTTGCCCCTGTTGCCGTTTATCATCCCTTCCAACAACACTCTCGCCATGTCGTCGTGTCTCTTAATGTGACCGTAAAAAATTAGTTTTTTCTTTAATGTGGTGTTCAGAAGCCAACCTTCCTGGGCGTTAATTGTTTTTTAATACCTGCTGGCTTGTTATTCTTGCTGTCCGTTGTATTCTCATAACTCTTCTTTAGCACATTAATTCAAAAGATGTATTCTCTTGGCTACTGTTTTATTTCGTGTCCATGATTCACATCTATATATTTATATGTCGCCAGAGGAAACATATATGTTCGTAGTAAAACAACTTGGTTCTTATGTTAGTACCCTGCCATAATTTCTTTAGCTGTTTTAATTTTGACAGCGACATTGCTGTGTTTCTCTTAATGTGAACTGCGCAGTCACCTGCATCGTTTATATTAGTTCCTAAATAATCAAAATGTGTCACTTCTTCTAAACTGCAGTTCTCAATATTAATTTGGGGTCTTGATTTAGTTTGTCAGTTGCCATTATTTTTGTATTTTTCATATTTAAGAACATTTCTGCTGTTCGCTGAACTTTTGGGTTGACTTAATTATATCAGTAGGTCGTGTTCGTTTGTTGTTAATAGCACTGTGTCGTCAGTATATCTCATTTCTGGTATTTGCAGCCCTCCTATATTTACGAGTCTGAAATCAGGCGTCATTGTTTCTTGTCTTACGTTTCTAATTTTATTTTTCGCATAGATGTTGAACAAGTATGGAGACAAAGTACATCTTTGTCTTATTCCTTTCTGTACATTTCGTGGATATATTCCATCTTGTTATGTATTCTTTTCATTATAATGTGCAGTAGTATTTTATTGTCTTGGCTGATCAAGGCGATTGTTCTATAATTTTAACATATTTGCATATCACAGCGTTTAGGTATTGGTATGTATACTGAACGTTTTAAGGCCTTTGGCCAAGTTTCTGTTTTCCAGATCTTATTGCATAGCTGATAAAAGATATAACACTGCTTTCACCCATGGCTTGAATCATTTCAGCTGTTATGTCGTCACAACCTGCTGCTTTACCTCTCTTCAGACTGTGAATTTCTGATCTAATTTCTGCTATTGTAAACTCTGGTTCTTGTGTATTTCTGTCTGTGTTTATTTGGTTTTCTATGTCATTTTGGGATGGCTCTGTGTACATTTCTTTACAGTATTCCTTTCACCTTTCTAGAATGCCACATTGTTTTGTAAGGGTGTTTTCTGATTTGTCTTTTATTACTCGCATATATGTTTTACATGTTTTGCTCTTTTTGGTATTTGCTGAGAGAAACTTCTCTTTATTTTTTTTCGTCTTCGTACAGGTCCTCTATTTTTATTACAATTATAGTCCTATAAAAATTATAGAAAGTTCACAACCTAAAATTAAGGAGAAATTTGAAATCAGGAACAAAAATGATAGCTAAAAGAATATTTTTACATGATCAATTACTATACCTCCAAGTAGGGATAAATGTAACACATTATATGGAACAAAATAACAGCTCACAAACACATGCATATATCACACAATAGCATTGGGTCAAATGGCATGAACCCATAGACCGCTGGATCAGCAACCAACCAGCCAAACTTCAGCATGATATACAGCGCACAGTGTTGGCACGCTCTAGTCTTCAAGTTTGTTTTATCTTATACTTGCTAGACTATCCACAGCAAGACAGTTCCTTCTTCTACACGTTAGACTGTCCACAGCAAGACATTTTCTTCTTCTACACGTTAGACTGTCCACAGCAAGACAGTTCCTTCTTCTACACGTTAGACTGTCTCAGCAAGACAGTTCCTTCTTCTGCACGTCAGACTGTCTCAGCAAGACAGTTCCTTCTTCTGCACGTCAGACTGTCTCAGCAAGACAGTTCCTTCTTCTGCACGTCAGACTGTCACAGCAAGGCAGTTCCTTCTTCTACACGTTAGACTGTCTCAGCAAGACAGTTCCTTCTTCTACACGTTAGAGTGTCCACAGCAAGACATTTTATTCTTCTACACGTTAGACTGTCCACAGCAATCCTTTTTTTTATACAGGTTAGAATGCCAACCAAAACTGCTTGCTTCTTCTACACTTAGACTGACCACACTACGCCTTTTTTTTTACAGTTTAAACATTCCGTAGACTGTAATGTTAAACCACTCAAATCATGCATATTCATTACACCCTTTACCCCTGGGGTCATCTTTCTTTTCCCTCTTCTTCCCTTCAGGCTTCACAGTCCAAACACTAATGTTAATCTTCATCATTTTTCTTATCTTCACACCGTCCTGTAATTATCTCAATCTTTGTATAATCCCAACCTATTTATAATGTAGTGAAACGTTATCTTTCTTTTTATCAAACACGAAAAGAATATAACGATGATTTGATGATGATGATGATGGTGATGATGATAGAAAACAAGAGAGTTCGAGTTTGTACTTCTTAGTATCTATGCTAGGCGGTGTAGTTTTATTTTCATCTCCAGATTAGTTTTCCAGTACTTTTGCAGCCCAGGCGATAGTTTATCAATGTGGATGTATTGTATAGCGTTATGAGCTTGTCAGTCGTCTACTAGAAAAAGTACTTTGCCGTGACTATTTTAAAATCTCCTGGCGAGCTACAGATAACAGATTTGATCTTTCCTATCCATTCCTGAATTGGGTCTTCATCACAGCTCAGGGTTATGACCATCACTTACATCAATAATTAACGGGATGTGGGCGGCCTAAAAAGTTTGAAAGTTGTTGACACGGGGGAAAAGGGGAGGATTAACAAATGTTGACGTCAATAATAATGGTTTTATACAACTATTAGCTAGTTTGATTGTGAATATTTGTTCTATGTGTTAGCATGACACAAAGCATATAGTTTTTTTTTCTCCAACTTTTCCCTCTAAAAATCTATAAATAGACATACTGTCAGGGGGTGGGGAGATTTAAACATTTTTTGACAAAATTAATGAAGGGTAATCCCTGAATACTTTACAGTTGTTGATTGTGGAGGGGGGGGCGTGGGAAGGGATAAACATTGGCAAAAATATTGCTCGCAAAATTTATGGAAAGCCCCCTTATCACAACTGGAATTATAAATACCATGTGATCGTACATTGAGATGTGATTAAACATTGAGATGTGATTAAACATTGAGATGTGATTAAATATTGAGATGTGATTAAACATTGAGATGTGATTAAACATTGAGATGTGATTAAACATTGAGATGTGATTAAACATTGAGATATGATTAAACATTGAGATGTGATTAAACATTGAGATGTGATTAAACATTGAGATGTGATTAAACATTGAGATGTGATTAAAAATTGAGATGTGATTAAACATTGAGATGTGATTAAACATTGAGATGTGATTAAACATTGAGATGTGATTAAACATTGAGATGTGATTAAAAATTGAGATGTGATTAAACATTGAGATGTGATTAAACATTGAGATGTGATTAAAAATTGAGATGTGATTAAACATTGAGATGTGATTAAACATTGAGATGTGATTAAACATTGAGATGTGATTAAACATTGAGATGTGATTAAAAATTGAGATGTGATTAAACATTGAGATGTGATTAAACATTGAGATGTGATTAAACATTGAGATGTGATTAAACATTGAGATGTGATTAAACATTGAGATGTGATTAAACGTTGAGATGTGATTAAACATTGAGATTACAAGCCTCACATGAAACTTTCTTAGTCTATTTTTACAATCAACATGGAAATTAACAGTGTTACTATTCCGTGTTAAAGCATGCACAAAACAAATACATCTGTATTTTTCATTTTCTAATAAGATTCTATAGTTCTATAATAGGCCCCTTTAGTTTTATAGGTTGACATCCAACAAAATATACCGAAATATATATGCAATAATTAACAATAGAGGGAAGAGTACAGGGTAAAGGAGAAAGGGCAGACCAAGAGAACGAGGGACTGACGACATTAAAGATAACATTAATACATTGTTGGAAAATGCAAGCCGCATCACTAAGACAAATAAGGGTTCAGAGGGTTCATTCGGAAGACAACGTTCTGTAATGTTACATGACATATATACACAATTCGTCCGCAGAATGCATTCGGCGAAAAGCGCAGAAGACGTAATAATTTAACATGGTGTTTTTTTATTTCATCATGAAGGTGTGACATTAGAATTAGTTGAAGTGTTTATAATTTGTAGCAATAAAATCATCGAAAATAATGACGCAATCATATTAAGAGTAAGTTTTTTATTTTTTCTCCCATCATGAAAAAAACAACACATTTTATAGAAATTTGTGCACGATGTTCTGACACAGTTTACAGGTCGGTATTATTTTATTCCACATGCACGGATTTCTAATAGACCACTCTAGTGTTATAACAAGACTACTTCTGTGGTATAACAAGCCCACTCTAGTGTTATCACAAGGCCACCATAGTTTTCCAATAAACGTCCTCTTCTACTTTTTTATATATGCCTCCTCCAATTTTCTAATAAGCTTCCATTTTTCCAATAAGCTTCCTCTAGTTTTGTAACAACCCTCTAGTAATTTAACAACCCTATAATAATCGAATAAACTATTTCTAGTTGTTGTTTTTTTTATTTAAGCTCTAATTTTCTAATATAATGTTGCTATATCGAATCCAAGCAGTCCGATGGGTGTGTTGTGAAAGGTAGACCAACACAGATATCTCCAAAAATTGCTTGTTTTGATGTGATTGAATGTCTACATAAAAATTATGGAACATGCCTCAAATATACACAGAAAAACCCCTGGCTGTCCTGTTATAGCCTCAAAAAGTTATCGAAATTAGTGGATTATATATAAATAAGTAACACTATAATTATCTACACTACATTTCTTTTCAACATACTTCCATTTAGCAACTACACAATATTGCCAACGTGTATAGAGCTGCTGGAAACATTCACGATATCCTATATTTTTAGACTACTCTCAGCTATCTAGTCGCATTGGTGATAACGGCATCTGCATCCTTGAATCGCTGCTCTTTCAGTGTCGATTTTAGTTGAGGGTACAAGAAAAACGGCAGGTGCAAGGCTGGGAGAATATGGAGGCTGTTCCAAGGTAAGTACATTTTGCTTTGCGAAGTACTGCTTAACCAGTAGGGATCGACGTGCCAACACATTGTCATACAGCATAATTCAATTATTTGTTTTTCATTTTTCTGGTCGTTTCCTTCTGATTTCGTTTCATTGCCGTGTCGCCATACTCCTTTCGAGCAATGTTAGTCGCTCAGTGTGACTTCTTAGCAAAACACAGAAATTGGCATTTGTACGGTGTTCAATCAATGGCCTTTTCAACTAAGATGATGCAACTAGCACAACACACAAATTCTTCTCTTTAAAATTATATGTGAAGTTCACGTCTGTAATGTACTTTCGTTCACGTCATTACCAACATCTAAATATATAATCTCCATAATACACTTTTTGAAGCTACCTCGTCCAACCCACGGGCTAACGGGAAATCAAGTTTTTTAGTGACTCATGTGACTATTCCCGTGATTTCATTGGTCACTATCATTATACATGTTTTGGTTATTCCAAAGAAACAAAATAACACATCTTGCAAAATCAAAGTGAATGACATAATATTAAAACGGCCCATCAATTCAAATATCTAGGTACAATGATTACATCAGATGGAAGAAGTTCAACAGAAATAAGATGCAGAATAGGACAGACAAAAAAATCAACATTCAGAAAAATGAAAAATATACTGTGTAATATGACCTTGTCATTAGAGGTGAGAAAGACAGTTCTGCAGTGCTATATAACCCTTATACTAACATATGGGTGCGAGTCTTGGACAATAAACAAACTGGAAAGTGGGAGATTGGAGGCAACAGAGATGTGGTTCTACAGAAGGATGCTGAGAATATCATGGACTGCTAGAAAAACTAATGTAGAGGTGTTGAAAGAGTCAAATGCGAAACGGACCTTAATCAACAATATAAGAAAAGGGCAATCTTTTTTTCGCCACTTTATGAGACAGACAGGTTTAGAGAACATAGTCACAACAGGCAAAATTGAAGGCAACAGAGACAGAGGGCGACAACGTGGGAAAATATTAGACAGTTTGACAACCTGGCACGGCAAGGAAACAACAACGACTTTGATACATAATACTGTGGACAGAGAGCTATGGAGAGCCATGACCGCCTACGCCAGCAGGCATGGCACCTGATGATGATGATCATTATACATTGTGTGACAGCCAATTAATATTAAAGTAATAGTAAAATTAATCATTTTAGAGGGCTTCATTTCCCATTAGTCTAAAGGTCTTATATTGACGAAGATATAGCATAAGAAGAGCCACTATGAGCAGGAAAAGTCTTATTAAATCATTGCATACTATTCAAAATTGAATTCTTCCAAGTATGGACGAGAGTTATGGAGCAATATGCAATCATTCCGCATATGAAACGAGATCTTTCTCGCTCGCAGTTCCTGAACATTCAAGCAAACAGCATAATATAAAACTATATCTCACACTATCAATAATAATGGAGAAAATTCTTGCTGATCAATTTGTTTCCCGCTGAGAGCGATTTAGATGTCCCGTGGGGTCAGTCCGTGTATCACTATTTTCAAATATCAACTTGGACAGTTCATATAAATAAAGTAAATCTGCTGGGAATTATGGGAGTTCATCGTGTTCGTGATGACAGTAACAAACATTTTGTGATTGTTCATATTGTCTCTAAGTTAGAGCACACGAAACTGACATCATTATGATTGTTGTCATGTGTGGTTTGTTAAACCACTTGCAACCAAATCCATAGAGACTGGGTTCCTGTCCACTCACAGAAATGTAACAGTATAGACCCAATGTGAACAAAAAAGATGTTTGTTCTATACGAATATTGATCATTTTATGTAGAGAGTAATAAAATACAGTGAACGAAAGAAGAAGATGATGCTGAAGAAGAAACACAGAAGAGGAAGAAGAAAAAAAGAAGATGGAGAGAAAGATGAAGAAGCAGAAGAAGATAATAACGAAGAAGAAGAAGCAATCTCAAAGGCAATTAACTCTTAGTTTGCTCAGACTAAAACAACGGTTTCATCATTGCTTCATACCCCTACTTCTAATATAATTGGATACGCCAGGCAGTCACTTCAAGTGTCGCGTCGTATTTTAAGAGTAAATTATTGTCTACTCGTTGTTTATATATTGTCTACTCGTTGTTTATATATTGTCTACTCGTTGTTTATATATTGTCTACTCGTTGTTTATATATTGTCTACTCGTTGTTTATATATTGTCTACTCGTTGTTTATATATTGTCTACTCGTTGTTTATATATTGTCTACTCGTTGTTTATATATTGTCTACTCGTTGTTTATATATTGTCTACTCGTTGTTTATATATTGTCTATATTTCTGACCCATACATTAATGCAAGATTAAATATATCCCTAAAAATTATGTTTCATTTTGTTTGTATTAGTTTGAAAGTTGGCAGTTAGTTTTCTCGTGTTGCTCTTAAACGAACCTTGAACGTTTTATTTGTCAGCCTCAATACACTTAGGTACTATGGCTTCCCGACACATACACATTTTGGTTGTTCCTATTCTCTTGTAAAAGCTGACTAGTGGAGACACCTCTTACATCGAGCAGGATCACATCCTTTCGAAAGCAAGTACAGATGCTTAAGTAAGGGATACCAGGCCAAGAGGCGCACCAGAAACCATGGTGACATCCACGCTGCTAAGGTAACATTTTTAAATAAGAATATTAAATTTTTAGCTTTTTATCGCATCTAATTTAAATTGGTAGCATATCCTATCCAGGACGTAGCTATCAACCCAACATTTGTTGGCTGTGATTATTTTCTAGGCAATATAAATACTTTCAGTAGTTTGCCATTGCTTTATAAACGGTCAGGATGCACAATTGCCTGTGGAGGGGATCGAACTCGATACCTTGGTCGTCACAGACGCGTTCTGTACCACTTCGCAACCAATATACGAGTAAAACTCCACAGAAATTAATGAGCTGTTTTAACTCATTCATAAACCAATCGCTATACATTTGACAGTAGACGCAATTGTACTAACATTTCCACGAGTAACAGTTGTAAAGCTGTATGTCAGATTTCCTTCTAATTTCACACTTGTCTATGAAATATGTCTGTCAGATACCCTCCAAAATTCACACTTGTTTGTGAAAGATAACGCCAGTAGCGTTCTATTATTTAAAGAAAAATTGATTAAAGACATCAAAATCTGGTCATCTAAACTATTACATGCTGTAATATAAAACTGTAATCAATATATATTCAATTATCAGCTCTCTGAGAATCATTGGTCGTCGATCACTGTATCTAACATTTTAAAGTCCAACTCTGCATACAATGGTCAGATCTATGAGAAGCATTAGTCATCGACCAATGTCTTTATCTTTTTAAAATCAAACTCCGCATACAATTGGTCTACATATATACAGTTATCAGAAAGTTAGAGAAGATCCAACAATCAGGTATGGGTTGTAGTAAAAAAAATACCAAAGCCATAATAGTGAATCAGTAAATATGTGCTTTGATGTTTTCTTAAATGTTGGTTAAGAGGAAGATCTTAGATCGAAACGTCAGCCATTTTCATCCTTATTTCATTGCATTATAATTCTTTATCATTTTATTACTAATGGTAGGTAGGTCTGTAGGTCTCACTAGTAGTCCGTCTTACAAACCTCTACGCAATAGTCAATCTATAGCCACGCAATAGTCAATCTATAGCCACGCAATAGTCAATCCATAGCCACGCAATAGTCAATCTATAGCCACGCAATAGTCAATCGATAGCCACGCAATAGTCAATCCATAGCCACGCAATAGTCAATCTATAGCCACGCAATAGTCAATCCATAGCCACGCAATAGTCAATCTATAACCACGCAATAGTCAATCTATAGCCACGCAATAGTCAATCTATAGCCACGCAATAGTCAATCCATAGCCACGCAATAGTCAATCCATAGCCACGCAATAGTCAATCTATAGCTGGGCTCCAGTAAAGACATGTCTACAGAAAGGACAACATGACCTGAAAGGCTTATTTCAATTATTTACGTGCATTCGTTGGTCGACCTTGGCTTTTTTGGCATGCGACTCCGAGTATATAAATAGTGACGAACAGAAATCATGGCAATAAGCAAAACAGTAACGAATGAAGGCATAGTTAATTATGTGCAAAGATTTTCTATTACAAACGGCCATACGTCATCTATGCAATTAAATTTGAACCCACTATACACATAGAGCTTCTCAAAATATTGCAAGCCAATGAGAGTTGGAGTTTTCTGGATGTGAAATAGAGCTCTGGCGAATACCCCTTACGCCACAAATGTCATATAAGGACCCACTGCAGAAACCCCGACATGCCACACATTTTATATAAGGACCCACTGCAGAAACCCCGACATGCCACACATTTTATATAAGGATACACGATCTGTTTTGCTCATAATTGTGAGGTTCCAAACACAAAAATACACGACATGAAACTGTTTCTAAAAGTTCTGTTCTGTCTTATTCTTTCCCTCAGCTAGCCGTTTTTAAACAGATGTTTCTTTATTTCTATATTTTCAAGGGTAAGTTCAACAGAGAGAAGAGACAGAAAAGGGTATACACAAATAGAACTCATAAACATAAAGAACATACCGTGAAACATGACATGTAAACAGAAGTGAAGAAGAGAGTTCATCAGACCTGGAAAACACCGATTCTAACATATGGATGCGAGTCTTGGGCAATAAATTTTAAAAAATAGTGAAACATTTGAGGCAACAGAGATATGGTTCTATGGTTGAATGATGAGAAGAATCATGAGGCTATCATGGAGAGCAAGAACAACTGATGAGGAAGTGCTGAAGTTGTCATATGGAGAACATAGTTACATCGGCCAAGAACGAATGTAGAGCGATCGAGGACAACACCGTAGCACGGCAAAGAAGCAGCAACGATCACGATAAAAGAAACTGTAATATGAAGTTGTGGAGATCAATGATCGCCTACGCCAGTCGGCACAGTACCTGATGATGATGTCTCGCTGTTCAAGAGTATGCTTCTGTCATAGATAGCTATATATTTAATGTTACTTGATCATTGTGGGTTTTTTTGGTTGATGTTTGTGAACATTGAATCAGAGTGTCCTGCCGAAGACGGATGTTTCGGACCATTGTTGCAAATAAAATTGCGAAATATCTCATTTACATTCTCTGGACTACATCCTGATGTAAATCTAGTAGGACCATGGTTCTGCTACAAGAGGGAACCAGCGGGAGTTTGAGAATGAACGCTGAAAAAGAAGAATCAGAGTGCAATATTCAACGATGATCGGCTCCGGTATAAAGACCTATGTACGAAAACTGTAAACATGGCAAGAAAGGCCGATTTTTATTATTTCCATGCTTTGATTATTTCGTTGGTCGGTTAGGCTATTTTGGCATGAGACTTCAAGTATACAAATAGGGACCAACGAAAATCACGACAATGATCACAAACGTAAGGAATGAAGTCCTAATTATTTCTGGACAGAGGTCTTCTACTAACCTCAACTCTACGACCAATCCTCCTTAGTTCCCACTTCCTACATGAAACTTTCTTTTTTTTGTCTTCTGCATTCATTCTCAAACTCCTGGTGATTTTCAGGATGTAATCTAAAGAAAGAAATAAACTGTGTCATTGTTTACATCTTGAGTATAATATCCGCGTTATTATGCCTAACATAGGGCAGCAGTGATGTTTTTGTCACCCATTTGGACAGTAAACGTAAATCCCAAACCATTATTTCAAAATGTATCCATAAATGTGTTTTATCATACAAATGTCGGTTTTAGCGTCTTACCTGTGCGCCGATTTAATTACAGTGTATCGGTTTATCCGGTTTCACCACATATTTCATGTGTGGCGCATAGACGATAAGGTTAGAGTATTGTTCTAACACTTGTGATGTCCAGAGTTCGTTCCCCGGTAAGGGCTGGGTTTTTTGGTGTTTTAAAAAAAAAAAAAAAACCCAGACTGCACATGACGTGGCGGCTGCAATGGCATGTATCCCTTATCACACAAGCAAATCGAATACTCCCTAACGGAAATAATACAGCGTGACAGTTGTAAAAATTTAACAGAGCGAGATAAAGAATTTAACGTATACAGCAACAAGACCTTAAGTAAAATTCTAATGCTGAAGCGGGAACAATTAATCGATGACTAAATAGACGATAATCGTGGAACGAATACAGAATAGTTTATTGAAAGGATCAAAGGGGAAAATATACATCTAATTGGTGATAATAGAATATTTTTCGTGCTTCATTTTGACTTGCTTTACCTAATGAATGTAATCGTCCGGATACCAAATTAGTTACACATAATGTCTATTAGTCTATTCAATATTTGCTGAATCAAGACTCTCGATAGCAGAAGACATCTGTACAGAATTCATTAGTACTTCATACTTCATTCGTGACGTTTTTACTATTGTCGTGATTTTCTTTGGTCACTATTTATATATTTGGTATCGCAGACTAAAAATAGCAAAGTAGACTGCATGCATATAAATAGTGACCAACGAAAATCAAGAAACTATTAATCAAAAACGTAGCGAATGAAGTCCTAATTAATTCTGCATCTAGACCGTAGGCAGTAGAAGGTAGTACAGAATTACTTAGGCCTTAATGTGTAACGTTGGTATTATCGTGATATTCACTTGTATTATCGTTGGTCCCTATTTATATACTTCAAGTCGCATGCAAAAAATAGCCAAGACCGACAAACGAAAGACACAGAAATAACCAAAATGGACCTTCTAGGTCATGTTTACATTTTCTGTGTACGGGTCTTATACATTGGAGACCGCTAATGTCTACAGAGGACATCAAGCACTGTCGAATGTCAAGGTTGAATGTCAATTGTTGCTAAACGTACATATACACGTCTTGATACATAGGCCCTATAGAAATATACACAAGCCTTGATACAGATTGAAATGTACACAAGCCTTGATACAGATTGAAATGTACACAAGTTTTGATGCAGATTAAAATGTACACAAGCCTTGGTACAGATTGAAATGTACACACGTTTTGATACAGATTGAAATGTACACAAGTTTTGATACAGATTGAAATGTACACAAGCTTTGATACATATAGAAATGTACACAACTCTTGATACATATTGAAATTTACACGTCTTGATACATATAGAAATTGTTTCCTTTGCTTGCATCCCCATACATTACGGTCACTAAGCTGTTGTTTAATATCTTCTATGGAGGAGTGATGGTCTCCGGAGATGTCTTTCATACCCCAAAGATTCCAACCTCAGAGGTTTGCACATTCTTTAATATGAAGCTTATACTCACAGGAAATCTATGTGTGTATGTTAAAGGCTTGTTCCGCCATTTTCTATTCAAACATCAAATCAATTGAAAGCATGTAACGATTTGTTTGTTACCTTGTTGTAGCAATATTGTTCACTTTTGACCACAGTGACCATTTGACGCAAGTGCATGACCTGAAAAAATTTATATATATATATTGTTTGTGTGTGTAAATGTGCATGTGTTTTATCTATTCTCCTCTTAATTCCCCGTGAAACAGATATCCTATACAATAAAGTCTCCTCCGTCGTATCATACCTTTCGCTATTCCTTCCAGTTCTTTCCATATCCTTTGAAAGATATTCCTCATCCTTGCTGGATTAGTTTCTAATCCGCTTCTCCCTGTGTTTCGTGGTCTTCCTCTTTTCATCTTGCTTGTGAGCTCCAAAGAAATGTATCGGCACAAGCAATACCAGGCCACCAGTCTTGACGTGAGTGCCTATCTGGTTTTTTTTGGGTTATATAATCGTCAATCAGACTACAGTGCATTTGTTTTCCTTTTCTCTTTCTCCGTTTCTGTCTTTTTTTTCTCGCTCTCTTCTTCTCCTTCCATATTTTTTTTATATATTTCCTTTAGCTCCTCTTTCTTCTCTTCTCTCTTTTTCTGTCACGTTCTCCTCCTTTCTCTATCTTTCTCGTCATCCCACTCTTTCACTCTCTTTCTTTCCTTTTCTTTCTCTCTATTTTATCTCGTTCCCCTCCTTTCTCTCTCTCGTTCACGCTTTCCTCATATTTTCATCTCATTATCTTTCTTCTTCTCCTCTATTTTCTCCTCCTCTCTCGTTTTCTTCTCCTTTCTCTCTCCTATTTTCTATCTTTCTCATTCTTTATTTCTCTCTGTAAGCGTACACTGAATTACTGTCACGAATTTACCCTGAGTGAGCTGAACATATAAACCAGTTATGAAATCTATTTAAGACTCTCACATTTATTAATGGTTGCTACTAGTTTTCTGATTGTCCAATTTCTCCATCGTCTGTCGACTCAAAGTATACACACTGACCAATCAAGATCACGGGGGGGGGGGGGGGATCACATTGCGTCACTTTCAAAAGATGATTCCTGATGAGCCCACAGGACTGTATTGTTGAGGGACTCGCTTCAAGCCACAATCCCAGAAAACCTCCGAAAAAAATGCACTTGTAAATATGATTTCACGGCGAGGTGATCTAACCTCGTAAACACTAGTCAAAACGGCTTATCCACTAAGTATAACAAAGAAGGCAAAGAGTAACAAAGGAACTTATCAACTAAGCCTAATCAAGAAGGCAAAGAGTAACAGAGGAACTTATCAACTACGTCTAATCAAAAAGGCAAAGAGTAACAGAGGAACTTATCAACTAAGCCTAATCAAGAAGGCAAAGAGTAACAGAGGAACTTATCAACTAAGCCTAATCAAGAAGGCAAAGAGTAACAGAGGAACTTATCAACTAAGCCTAATCAAGAAGGCAAAGAGTAACAGAGGAACTTATCAACTAAGCCTAATCAAGAAGGCAAAGAGTAACAGAGGAACTTATCAACTAAGCCTAATCAAGAAGGCAAAGAGTAACAGAGGAACTTATCAACTAAGCCTAATCAAGAAGGCAAATAGTAACAGAGGAACTTATCAACTAAGCCTAATCAAGAAGGCAGAGTAAATAAACTGACGTATCCACTAAGTATAACCAAGATGGCAAATAGTAACAAAATTACGTATCAATTAAGTATGTCAAGATAAACAAAAATAGGTAGATGTGTTACCAAAATAAAACATAACACAACCTAACAACGAGATACAGGGACGGACGACGTTTCGACTATTAAGCCTTCATCAGGACAAACGAAAGACAACGGTACAACGAATCTTACATCAATTAAGTAACTTGTTGATCAAATAATATAAAGAGTATCTTAAAAAAGGCGTATATGTTATCTATTAAGATATCAGAGATCATCTGATAAAAAAGGCTTATCCACTAGTATCTTGTTAACCAAGAAACTAGAGAGTATTCGACAAAAAGGGATATTACAGTTTGGTATTAAGACTAAACCATAGATAATGAGGTTAGCTTTGACTATAACAGATTGCTTCTGGCATCCATTTCCTCAGACAGTAAAATTTCAAGCTTAACTAGGAATCGAACCGTAAAAAAGCCCATGCAACTTCCACTGCGCCAGTGCCGCTCTTTACAAGTATTTATACATGTAAAGAATCAGTAACAAAGAAAGAAATGTAATTACCTTTCGAATCTGAAAGAAATCTGCCTTTCCTGTGTTTCATTATTTACCGTTCGAATCTGAAAGAAATATATTTTTATTTCATTATTTACCATTCGAATCTGAAAGAAATCTATTTTTATTTCATCATTTACCTTTTGAATCTGAAAGATGCCTTTCCTTTGTTTCATTATTTTCCTTACGAATCTAAACGAAATCTGTTTTTGTTTCATTATTTACCATTCGAATCTGAGAGAAATATGTTTTTCCTATGTTTCATTATCTACCTTTCGAATCTTAAAGAAATCTACAGTTCCTGTGTTTCATTATTCGTTATTTAGTATTATTATATAGTTTCATATTTCATTATTTATTATTAATATAATAGCTTCATATTTCATTATTTAGTATTATTATATAGTTTCATATTTCATTATTTAGTATTATTATATAGCTTCACATTTCATTATTTATTATTAATATATAGCTTCATATTTCATTATTTAGTATTATTACACAGTTTCACGTTTCAATATTTAGTATTCTTCTTCACAGAGATGTATACTGATGTTTCCCAATGACCATTTGCTGATCACACTGGTCACGAAGCGCTAGAATCCTTAGAGACCATCACAAAGTCAATATCCAACGGACTAATCTACCAGGACTGTTGATATTGTATGCGTGTTTTTTCTACTCTTTCCATCGCCACTGTTGCCACATTGACTTTTTTTCAAGTTTTATATTCACGATTTAGTGTTGTATATTGTAGCTGCAATTTTCAAACAAAGATGTCGTGTTTTACTTCTTTAAAACATAACGAAAACGAAATATTTTTGCAACGAATAAATATTTCTTTTACCGGACAGTGTCATGCAGCGCGGCGCTGGTATGTGCAGCGTCTTCTCATGTATCATTGTTTTTGTCAAAGGCTTTACCAAAGATACTCCCATTTTTCATCAGCGCATAACATAATTGGAAGTAACGTTGATATGTAAATGTTCAGCTTAGTCAGTAGGATAATTACGAGATATGTAAATGTTCAGCTTAGTCAATAGGATAATTACGAGATATGTAAACGTTCAGCTTAGTCAGTAGGATAATTACGAAACATTACAGTTTATTAAGATGCTATTGGAAGTAGTGAAGCCATCTAGCTACATGAGTTGTCTATTGTCTATTCCCAGGTGGAAACTGGTTGATAACATCCACACCTGCCGTTAAGCGTAGGGATGGGAGCTGTAAGTTTTTGTTCAATGCCAGATGTGATGCCTGAGTCGTACTTGAGCTGGGTATTCAAAAATATCGGACTGGGAGTGCATCAAGAACTTTAACTGATATGCGACCAGAATCGGCTGAAAAAGAAATGGCACACCACTGAGACGTATTAAATGCTAAGAAAGTCACAATTACCATACTGGAAAAAAAACTTGACGACTTGTAAAATACCGAGAAACGTACAGAGTGGCAGTGAGAACACTGTTCAACAAAGGATACGTCACGTAGAGGAAGAATGTTATAAGTATGTTAATATTAAAACATCTAAATAGTTGCAGGCTTTCACGTGATCCGATATTTGTATACAAAATGATGAATTTTGCCTGTTACATTCATAAAAAACCCTTAACTTGTAGTCTTCTCAAAGCATTGTGAATATTGAAATCATCTGGGTATTAAGAAAGGCTTTGAAGGAACAACCCCCCCCCCCCCAAGCCCACTCGTAAATTGTAAATAGGAAACAGGGATTCTATCGCACGAGTATCAATTAAGAATCGAAGTAAACAAACAGCTAAGATACTACATATGGCTAATTAATTTGTACAGAAGTGAATTATTAACAAGTAGTAAGGATATGGTGAAATTCTTAGAAGTAGAAAAATGTGTTTCGAATACAAATCAATCAATCAATCAAGTGCCATGCCTAGTCGCGTATTCAATCACGCTTCTCCACAACTGTCTCTTGTGTTTAATTCTTGTGGTGAATTCTTTTTGTGCCACCATGACATCATCATCATCAAGTGCCGTCTCCGCAACGAAGGTTGGCTGCAACGTATCTCTAACATCTCCTGTCTCTTGTCTTGGTGGTGCACTCTGCTAGACTGTAACCTGTCCATCGTGTAATGTTACTCTCCCACTTGTATCTCTGCCTACCTCTTGCTCGCTTCCCTTTGACTTTACCCTCAAGTAAGGTCTTCAATAGGGTGTCATGTCTTTTAATGTGTCCAAAGTATTTTATTTGCCTGATCTTTATTTCTCTTAGTAGTTCTTTCTTCATATTAAGTGTTTTTAGCACCTCTTTATTTGTTTTCTTCTATTTCCATGATGTTCTCCCTATTCTTCTATATACCCACATCTCAAAGGCATCAATTTTGTCTTCTAATTGTTTATTTAGTGTCCATGTTTCTGAGCCATACATTAATATGGAATAGATGTAGCATTTTATAATTCTCATTTTTAACTTGTTTGTAATTTGTTTAGATATTAATAATTTCCTCATGTCATTGAAGGTACTTTTAGCCATTCATATTCTCCTTTTAACTTCTGTTTCACATCTGCCATCATTTGTGACTATGTGTCCAAGATATTGATACTGTTTTACTTGTTGTAGTTTCTCTCCCTGTATGTTTATGTTTACCTCCTATTCTCTTTCTCTTCTCCATTTGATCTTTCCGGTGGTTACTAAATGTTCAAGTTTTATTTTTCTCTTCAGATGCACCAAAAAATCTTGATAGTCTGTTTCTAATTTGCGTTATATTTGTCGTTTTACTCCAGCATCTGAGAACTTCTACAATGGAATTTTCATCATTCTTCTTAAAAACCACATCTCAGTTGCCTCTAGTTTATCGTGGGCACTTTTGTTTACTGTCCATGCATATAATACTGAGAGTTTAATATCGAAAAATTCGATAAAATATTGAACTGCGGCAAAACTTCTACAAATAGGTAGAAACTAATAACAAGAAGTAATAAGTTTGCAAAACAGACAAAGCTTTATGTTTGTATTGTACTTGGTCGTGGTCGAAACGTTTATGTAGTCTGTGAACTGCGCTCTCCTTCTTTGTGATTAACTGTGTTTTGTGACCTGCATATACTTTTTATTGTGCGCTTTAGTCTTTTCTAACCGCAAATTTGTTTATTTAATTTCATCTGTTTTCTCCTTATAAATGTGTTTGTATGATGTAGTCCGTTGTTTTCTTACGTATACATTTGTTTGGGTGTTATGTAGTCTGTTTTGAGAAATGTAAAACACTAATAACTCTCATGCATGTAGTAAGAGTCAACAAAGGGGATTTATTGTGGGGTTGACTTCAGCACCAAATGACCTCCGCTGTTACAAAACATGCTACAAGATCAATTCTTTAACTACTTGGATATAATCAACGATTTTATCTACATCATTCCTCGAGATTGCAAGAAAGTCAAGGGTAAATTAGCCTTCGAATAGAAGACTGTCAAGCTGGTAGTATCCCACCCCACAGTCTTGTTGAATGAAACAGTTTTCTAGGACTGCGCAAAATAGCACCAGCTACAGAGAAACACTAATCTGGGACAGCACACAACAGCACACATTACAGAGAAACACTAATATGGGACAGCACACAACAGCACACATTACAGAGCAAAACTAATCTGGGTCTGCACACATTACAGAGAAACACTAATCTGGGTCTGCACACATTACAGAGAAACACTAATCTGGGACTGCCAACATTACAGAGAAACACTAATCTGGCACAGCACACATTACAGAGAAACATTAATCTGGCACAGCACACATTACAGAGAAACACTAATCTGGCACAGCACACATTACAGAGAAACACTAATCTGGCACAGCACACAATACAGAGAAACACTAATCTGGCACAGCACACATTACAGAGAAACACTAATCTGGCACAGCACACATTACAGAGAAACACTAATCTGGCACAGCACACATTACAGAGAAACATTAATCTGGAACTGCACACAACAGCACACATTACAGAGAAACACTTATCTGGGTCTGCACACATTACAGAGAAACACTAATCTGGGTCTGCACACATTACAGAGAAACACTAATCTGGGTCTGCACACATTACAGAGAAACACTAATCTGGGACTGCCAACATTACAGAGAAACACTAATCTGGCACAGCACACATTACAGAGAAACATTAATCTGGAACTGCACACAACAGCACACATTACAGAGAAACACTTATCTGGGTCTGCACACATTACAGAGAAACACTAATCTGGGTCTGCACACATTACAGAGAAACACTAATCTGGGTCTGCACACATTACAGAGAAACACTAATCTGGGACTGCACACATTACAGAGAAACACTAATCTGGGACTGCACACATTACAGAGAAACACTAATCTGGGACTGCCAACATTACAGAGAAACACTTATCTGGAGCTGAAAGTCACATCCCACTGCCTAGCACATAATCATATATACATGAATCGATGTGTGTGTATGTGTTTGTGTGTGTGTTTCCATCCATCTATCCCTATCTAAATATATTCGTCAAAATATGTTTCTATCCATACATCTATCTATATTCACATAGCTCTGTTTCTATCTACGTGTCTGTATATAAATAAATAAATAAATATATATATATATATATGTTTATATATGCGTGTATGTATGTGTCTATATGGTTTATCTATCTCTCTTACACTCGCTCCCGCAAACACACACACAGATACACACACATATAAGCATTAATACACACACACAAGCACTCACAAACACATAGAAGCACTCACACACGCACACACGACTCTAGAAAACAAATTAGCAGGAGACACCATCCCCAGGCGATTACGTTAAAATAATTTCCAAGAACGACAAAAACAGTAATCACCGTTAAAAACCTGGGGCTACCACAATCCCAGGAGTGGATGACTCGTGTTTCCCAGGTTTCACAGTCGCGTGAGTGCAGGACGCTTGTTGATGCAATCCGTGCTCGACTGCTCATTGCTATTCTGTCGAGTTGTTGTACTTGGTCAGTGACAGTAGGTATTTTCATTTACTACTTTTGTAATAATGTGACCAAATGTAGTGTCGAAGCAAAGCGTTTGTTTTCTTGTAAGCATATCTGGACTGTGTATAGGTGGTGCTCAACGGTGCAGTTCATGCTGTTGATGATACTGGTAAGTAGTTTAGTCATTTTTCTCCGTTATTTTCTTTGGGTAGTTTGTATTTCGTCTGTGGTAGCATTATTACGTTTGTTCCATTTTCTTCCTGTCACTTAAATCTCGTCTGTGGTAGCGTTATTACGTTTGTTCCATTTTCTTCTTGTCACTTGAATCTCGTCTGTGGTAGCGTTATTACGTTTGTTCCATTTTCTTCCTGTCGCTTAAATCTCGTCTGTGGTAGCGTTATTACGTTTGTTCCATTTTCTTCCTGTCGCTTATATCTAGTATGTGGTAGCGTTATTACGTTTGTTCCATTTTCTTCCTGTCGCTTAAATCTCGTTTGTGGTAGCGTTATTACTTTTGTTCCATTTTCTTCCTGTCGCTTAAATCTCGTCTGTGGTAGCATTATTACATTTGTTCCATTTTCTTCCTGTCGCTTAAATCTCGTCTGTGGTAGCGTTATTACATTTGTTCCATTTTCTTCCTGTCGCTTAAATCTCGTCTGTGGTAGCGTTATTACATTTGTTCCATTTCCTTCCTGTCGCTTAAATCTCGTCTGTGGTAGCGTTATTACATTTGTTCCATTTTCTTCCTGTCGCTTAAATCTCGTCTGTGGTAGCATTATTACGTTTGTTCCATTTTCTTCCTGTCGCTTAAATCTCGTCTGTGGTAGCGTTATTACGTTTGTTCCATTTCCTTCCTGTCGCTTAAATCTCGTCTGTGGTAGCGTTATTACATTTGTTCCATTTTCTTCCTGTCGCTTAAATCTCGTCTGTGGTAGCGTTATTACATTTGTTCCATTTCCTTCCTGTCGCTTAAATCTCGTCTGTGGTAGCGTTATTACATTTGTTCCATTTTCTTCCTGTCGCTTAAATCTCGTCTGTGGTAGCATTATTACGTTTGTTCCATTTTCTTCCTGTCGCTTAAATCTCGTCTGTGGTAGCGTTATTACATTTGTTCCATTTCCTTCCTGTCGCTTAAATCTCGTCTGTGGTAGCGTTATTACATTTGTTCCATTTTCTTCCTGTCGCTTAAATCTCGTCTGTGGTAGCATTATTACGTTTGTTCCATTTTCTTCCTGTCGCTTAAATCTCGTCTGTGGTAGCGTTATTACGTTTGTTCCATTTTCTTCCTGTCACTTAAATCTCGTCTGTGGTAGCGTTATTACGTTTGTTCCATTTTCTTCCTGTCGCTTAAATCTCGTCTGTGGTAGCGTTATTACGTTTGTTCCACTTCTTTCGGTAGCCTGTATCCCGTATATGGCAGCGTTGTTGCATTTGATCCATCTTCTTTCGGTGCCTTGCATCACTTCTGTGGCAGCGTTATATAAGTGATGTGTAGACTATACCGTAGTCCTTATAATTTGTATTTTAAAATATGTTTGCTTTTGGAGAATAATGTGCTTGTATTTCTGTGTCCAGTTAGTGTAGCATGTAGAATAGACTGTGCTGTTGTATCGCTATAAGAACAGCTGCAGGCTACACAGAGGACTTTGTGATTAGCAAAGGAGTAAAGCATGGATGTGTATTATCCCCACTACTTTTTATTACATACATGGACCATATAAACAAAACAGCAAATTCTAATGAAGCAAATGAACTGCTTTTCGCAGATGACCAGGTTTTATTCCACAACAGCATTAAAAACCTGCAAGACCACCTAAACACAATAGACACAGCAGGCAAGCAATTTGGAATGAAAATCAACATTGACAAAACAGAAGTAATGAATATTGCAAGAGAAAAGGAGAACTTCAACATACAGATAAATAATAAACAACTAAAACAAGTAGATGAATTCAAATATCTGGGCAGCACATTGAGATATGACAACAAACAAGAAGCAGAAATAAACGCAAGATGTAATAAGGCCTGTCAGATCATTGGTCAATTAACACCTTTACTAAGAAACAAAGATATTACACTAGAAACAAAGAAAGCGCTTTTCAACACCATTTTCTTACCAACATTGTGTTATCAGTGTCAAACTTGGACATTAGATTCTAGAACAATACATAAGATTAACACCACTGAAATGAAATGTGTGAGACGTATGATTGGAGTTAGCTTGAGAGACAAAATCAGGAATGAAGCACTAAGGAAACACTTAGGGATCAAACCAACAATAGAATACATACAGAAACAACAAGTTAAATGGTACGGCCACATAACCAGACAGAAAGAGCAAAGTATTATCCAAAAAACACTTAACAAACGATACGAAAACAGGAGACCTATTGGACGCCCTCGTAAAAGGTGGATAGATAGTGTATTAGAGACACTCGGAAATATAACAGCAGAGGAGGCAAATAGAAGGGCAAAAGACCGTACACTCACTCTCCCCTCAACACCGAAAGGTACATGAGGACAGAAAGAAGAAGAAGTTGTATCGCTGTGTCCAGGTAGTGTAGCATGTAGAATAGACTCTGCTATTGAATCGCTGTGTCCAGGTAGTGTAGCATGTAGAATAGACTCTGCTGTTGAATCGCTGTGTCCAGGTAGTGTAGCATGTAGAATAGAATCTGCTGTTGAATCGCTGTGTCCAGGTAGTGTAGCATGTAGAATAGAATCTGCTATTGAATCGCTGTGTCCAGGTAGTGTAGCATGTAGAATAGACTCTGCTATTGAATCGCTGTGTCCAGGTAGTGTAGCATGTAGAATAGAATCTGCTGTTGTATCGCTGTGTCCAGGTAGTGTAGCATGTAGAATAGACTCTGCTGTTGTATTGTTGTGTCCAGGTAGTGTAGCATGTAGAATAGACTCTGCTGTTGTATTGTTGTGTCCAGGTAGTGTAGCATGTAGAATAGAATCTGCTGTTGTATCGCTGTGACCAGTTAGTGTAGCATGTAGAATAGACTCTGCAGTCTAGATGACTTCAGATATACTCGAGACAGCTTTTGCAGCTATGTCAAGACTTCGAAGCATATGGAAAAGGAACATGAATACTACAGTTAAGGTCAAACTTTACAAAACATTAATTTGATCCATCATGCTGTATGGATGCGAAAGCTGGACACTCACAGTAGATATAGACACAAAGATACGTTCCCTTCAAACATAAACGCTATAGACAGATACTGCAGATGTTCTATCAGTATAATTAATACAACCATACATATAATATTTGACAAAATATAACAGACATCAAGTAAACAGGAACGCCGATTTCAACGAATATATTATATCAATGGTTAAACAAAGAAAGTTGACTTGCATCTTACAAGTCAACAGATAAAAAGCCTTGTCTAAAACAATCTTGGAGGCAGCGGAGAGTAAACGAAACAGTGAAGACAGTAGTAAAGTAAAGTAACCCATAGCATTTATTAATTAATGCTGTAGGGGTGTGAGATGTTAGCGATCTTACATTTCAGAGGCTCTGCAAACGAGGGAGGTAGCCATCTCCTCTCCCTCGCAGTCTTTACTTCCCGGATCAATCCGGTACCCATTTAAGGCTGGGTCGACCTGGGAGCCGTTGCGATTTGAGAAACATTTCCTCCTCAACTGGGGAATGAACCCAGGACCACTCATATGCGAAGCCAGTGCCCTAACCACTGCGCGGCTCAATGGATTGACAACGTCAATGAATAGACAAGATTTTAACTCTACACATTCCGTACGGCAGAAGATAGACGATAATAAAGACTCTATGTTTTAAATTATCATCCGCAACAGTCCTACTATCCTAAGTAGTTGTAGGATACGCTATGCCAGGGCTATTCAATTGGCAGCCCGCGGTTCAAATCCGGGCCCGCGGAGGCGTAGTAAGTGGCCCGCTGGTCATTTCTAAAACAGTGAAATAAAGTTATAAAAATACTAAATATATAAAATCAGTTAATGTGTTGTTTTTTTTTATAAATCTGGCCCGTGATGATTCCCATTTTCTATATTTTGGCGCCCTAGTTGAATATAGTTGAATAGCCCTGAGCTATGCTATCCTAAATAGTTGTAGGATACGCTATGCTATGGTTGTAGTTGTCAATCTTGATTTATGTATACATTTGTCGGTGGAGTCAATGGAGTCATGTTACACGTGAACACCTTGTTAAAAGTTAGGAACGATAAATATCCTCAATGTTCACAGGTAAATTGCCAAGGTGCTCCATCACCTTCTTCGTTTAATCCACACTCTAGCGTCTCATATTTACAGATAGGTGTTGAGTTATATGTTTTTTTTTATATTTCATGTTTAATTTTCTGAGCTTCACCAATCTCTAGCAGTCTTGAAAGATAATTACCGTGTCACACTTCTTTTAATACTCTGATCGGACAATGTCCCAATTCTTTGAATACTCTGATCGGACAATGCCCCACTTCTTTGAATCCACTGATCGGACAATGTCCCACTTCTTTGAATCCTCTGATCGGACAATGTCCCACTTCTTTGAATCCACTGATCGGACAATGTCATAATTCTTTGAATCCTCGGTTCGGACAATGTCCCACTTCTTTGAATACTCTGATCGGACAATGTCTCACTTCTTTGAATCCTCTGATCGGACAATGTCATAATTCTTTGAATCCTCGGTTCGGACAATGTCCCACTTCTTTGAATACTCTGATCGGACAATGTCATAATTCTGTGAATACTCTGTTCGGACAATGTCCCACTTCTTTGAATACTCTGATCGGACAATGTCATAATTCTTTGAATACTCTGATCGGACAATGTCCCACTTCTTTGAATACTCTGATCGGACAATGTCATAATTCTTTGAATCCTCGGTTCGGACAATGTCCCACTTCTTTGAATACTCTGTTCGGACAATGTCATAATTCTTTGAATACTCTGATCGGACAATGTCCCACTTCTTTGAATACTCTGATCGGACAATGTCCCACTTCTTTGAATACTCTGATCGGACAATGTCATAATTCTTTGAATACTCTGATCGGACAATGTCCCACTTCTGTGAATACTCTGTTCGGACAATGTCCCACAGCGAAGTTAGTATATCAGCACGGAACATGTGTTATCCTTTATTTAATTTCAGCTTGTGTTGTCGGTTATTGTTTCATGAATATGTTCAGGACACCCATTCACCGATGTGTTGCCGGGTTTAGAAATGGGAGCAAAGAATAGTGGCATTGTTAACAGCCATACTTGTTGTATGAGACGACAATGAAGGTTGTAGGGGTGGTGTTGGTTGTCCCATCAAATAGAGGATTAGAGTCACCCAGGAATGATCAGTTTGTTGTCCGACGTGTCATGCAACAGACGAGATATCGCAGAAAAGATGTTACGGGTAACACCGCATTTTGTTATCTGAACAACATTCCGATAATCAGA
The DNA here is from genome assembly GCA_034231615.1 of Meghimatium bilineatum. NCBI lineage: Eukaryota > Metazoa > Mollusca > Gastropoda > Stylommatophora > Philomycidae > Meghimatium > Meghimatium bilineatum. The sequence continues at coordinate 63,726,560 of CM067319.1, forward strand.
GAGTGAACGAATACAGAAGCAGAGAAAGATAGTTTTATAATGATTTCATTCATCCTCCTTCGCAGAGTATCTCAAGAGTTCAGTTCTTTCTCTGCAGAACCTTTCAAACTAGTTGGTTCATTTTCTCGCTTCCTCAGTAAAGTATTGGTCATATCATGTTTCCTTGGCTGCTTAGTTCCGCAAGTTACCACTTAATCATCACTCTCTGGTCTCTCCCCTTAATCATCAATCTTGCTATCTCCCAATAATCACGACTCCCTGCTCTCTCCCCTTAATCATGAATCTACTATCGCCCCTTATTCACCACTCTCCATCCCCGAATAACTCCCAACTCTTTCATCAAATCTCGCCTACCACGGTTGCCCTCAAGAGTGGTATAATGTCGTCTACTAAAGTGCCCTCGAGGATAGTAAAATGTCGTATACCACGGTGCCCTCGAAAGTGGTAAAATATCGTATACCACGGTGCCCTCAAGAGTGTTAAAAGAAGACATAAACTTGGTGAATTCAGAATGTCTTCTCTAGTGACACATGCGCACCCGAAGCAAGTCTTTCAGTCCTCCCATAACTTGCTTTCCAGCATAACCAGGACAAAATGTCCACGTAAGCAGATGTCCATAACTAACGTCAACAATTTTTGGCAGTTTCTGACCTCCACCCCTCTAATGTTGTCGACAATTTGTCAAGAATTTTGGTGCACCTCCCCCCAACACCATTTTATATTTTTTAAATTCATCTTCTCACCCCCCCCTCAACCCCCCACCTTAAAAAAAAACAAAATTTAACAAATATTTAAATATAATTTTGAAGTAGAAGTGCTGCGAAAAACATTTTTAGGTTTATAGAAAACTTTAAAACAAAATTCCTTCAATTTAATTGGTGTATAAAAAAATCCGTCTTGTTGACATCAACTTTTTCCAATTAATATCAAACATTTTGATACTAATTGTTGTTGTAGTTTATAAAAGGGCCCAAAGACCCTGAAGATGCCGTGCCTCAATATACTCGATCTAGACTGAACACAGCCGTCCGTAATAAATGTTTGCAGATCACGAAGTGAGACATTGATCTGAACAGTCACCGTTTCAGAGACCTAATTTTGTTCCGCCGTGACTGCTTGCGTCTCCATTCTCATCATGAAGTTATAGAGCGGTGGTAAGTTGTCTCTAGCAAGCATGGAAGAGATAGCAGCATTTCGGGTGGAAATTAACACCAGGGTTGACATTATATTCATAACATTTTAAAAAAAAATTTTCTCTGCCGATATTCTAAAACTGACGGTAAAATTGTTTATTTTTGTGGTTTTCCTCGGCCGATATTCTAAAATTGACAGTTAGTAAAATTGAGTTTAGAAACTGGAAGATGCTGTGTACAATTTGGCTGCTATATCCGAATATTTAGTCTCAACACATCCGACTTCATCATGATGTGTTGCCTGTTTGGTCTTCTTCGGGATTGGCCAATGCCCAAGCGTAACCATGATTTATTCTCTCTTACGGGTTCAGGTTAGTTACTTTTACTAATTGTGGTGTAGTGTCGCACTCCAAACAATACATATACACAAAAAAAACATCCCAAATATGAATAACATAATATAAATGCGTCGTCGATTATTAATAACGAAAACTCATGCAGCAAACGGGATTTTGAACCAGGTCCTATCACATGGCACTCACTCGTTTCGCAACCCATTTATGGCATGGATCTAAACACAAAATAGTTATTAACTGTCTATACTCTGACCTCTTTTTTTGCCTTGCGACGTCAGGGGTAGAAGAGTTCTCTGGAGATTGTCTTCGCATGCGCTATATATATCAAAGTTATATATGTATATATATATATATAATATCGCTATCTATGTAACGAACTATTATGCATGGTCATAATTGTAACTGTATTTTCAAAAGTAGATGTAAAAAATGATCATCATTACTTGTGATGGACGAACACATACATATATCGAAGTACTTGTTGCCTTCCTTATTTCGATGGTCCAATGTTATCGTGGTCTACGTCTAGATCTATGGTCGCTGTATCTGTGTAGCATCACTTGTTGGGGAACACTGTCTGCTGACGTGTGAAAACGATTTGATCTGCAGTCTCTTGATGTATTCTAGTATCGGTATTGCACCAGCTTTTCCCCTAATGTCATCGTTTTTTATTATGTCTCATCAATATTCTTAAGATTCTGCGCAAATATGCCATTTCGGGTGTCACGAGTAGATTTTTTTTTTTTTTGCCTTGCGCTGTGGTTGTCCAACGTTTGGCAGTGGTAGCATAGTGTTGGTAAAATAATTGTCTTGAGCAATGTCATTTTGGTGTTTAAATCTATATATTTGTTTTTGAGGATTGATGTCATATGTCCTAGCTCTTGATATGCTTTACTGCATCGGATGTGTATTTCTTTCCTACACCTCCCTTCTGCTGTTATATTACTTCCTAAGTGAGTAAACTCCGTCACCTGGTTAAGTCTTTGGATTTCATTTTACACATTGACTTTTCTTCCTCTTCTTCCTAAGTTCATTACTTCAGACTCTTTTCTGTATTTATTTACATATTAAATGCTTTACATGTGTGTGTAGTCTGTCTATTTGTATCTGTAGTTGTTGTTCTGATGTTGCTACTATAGCCTGATCGTTTGCAAATAGCAATTCATTTAAGCTGTCTTTCAGGTTTTCTGCTGCTAATGTCTTCGTTTCTTTGCAAATGTGGTCTATATATCTTATAAATAGCAGGGGGGATAGTAAACATCCCTGTCTAACCCTCCCCCCCCCCAAATCGTATTTGGAAGTAGTCTGACGTCCCTGTACTCGTTCTTACTGGGCATTGGCTATCGATGTGCATGCTTCTACAAAGGTTGATCAAGTATTATGGTACTCCGTATATCTGTAGTGTTACACATAGTTTTGTTCTATCCACTCTGTCAAAAGCGTTCTCTTGGTCTACGAATGCTTAGTATAAGTCTTGATTGTGTTTCCTCGCTCTTTATGATAGTTGTTTGAGGGCAAAGATCGCGTCTGTGCAGTTTTTTGTTTTTTCAAAAGCCCATTTGTGTGTTTTTGAGCCCATAAGTATGTGCACATCCTTTTCTTAAGTATTTTGCTAAATATTTACTCCCATGTGGCTTAGTAGTGATATGTCTCTGTATTTGGTGCATTCCCTCTTACTGCCTTTTTTTTCTTTCAAATGGGAACTATCACTGCTTTGCTCCAGTCTTGTGGTGTTTTTTGTGTGTCTTCCATACCACGTTAAACAGTATTTTGAGTCACGTTATGCCTGTTGTTGTTAACAATTTCATCACTTCTATCAATAATCTGTCTATTCTGGGTACTTTGTTGTTTTGGTGCATGTTCTACTGCTTCTTTAATTTCTGATGCCAGTTTGTTTGGTTCAAAGTCCTCATCTATTATGTGTATTGTTATAATCACCTCTCCCTCTTTCAAGTTCAGATGTTGGCTGAAATAGTTTTTCCATCTTTCCATTATTTCTGTATGTCTTATTAGTATGTTGCCGTTTCGTCCTTGATGATTTCGGTTAGTTCATATCGTTTTTGTTTCACATATTTTGTATTTTCTTGTAGAATTTCTTTGGTGCGTTTTTTCTATGGTTGTCAAGTCTTCGACCATATTCTTGCCACGCTTTAAGTTTAACAGCTTTGATGATTCTCTTGAAGTTATTCTTTCCTGTTTTATATGATAAATATTCCTTTTGCAATTTTTTTAAACTACACATTTGTTATATTTTTGTTTCTTAGCTATTAACACGCACTTTACATCATCTGTCCACCAGACTGTTACCTTAGGTGTTGTTCCCCTAAGAATTTTATATCCGCATATTTCTTTGTCCTTGTAGTTGATCCTGTTGCTTTTACTATGGTGCTCTTAATGAGTTCTCATTATTATTCTATTTGTTGTGTGTTATCTGGTAGCTTCTTTAAATACTTCAATAACTTTCTGGATAATTTTTCTCGTGTGTCTCGTTCATCCAAAGTATGCTAGTTTACTTGGCCTTGGGTCTTTTTGTCGTTTATCCATCTGTTTGTTTTGACTGTGATTATTACTGCTTTATGGTCAGTATCTGCATTCATATTAGGTATAATTCGAGGCATCTATTATTTTTCGTCTCTTTTTTCTTTTTGTGAGAACAAAGTCTATCTGGCTTTTGCATTCAAGTCAGTTCCATTTATACCATGTGCATACTTGTACTGTCTATGCTTAATGAAACTGTTTGCTATAAACATGTTATGTTGTATACATGTATTTATCACTTGTGTCCGTTGTCGTTTATATTCTTTCTTGTGTTACCATATATGCCTTTATATCCCTCTATTCCATCTCCATTGTTGCCTAGGTGCGCGTTGAAATCTCCTAAAATTAATTGCTCGTCTAGGACACTATTGCCATGTATTAATCTGATGATGTCCTCAAATAATTCTTTTCTGTCTTTTTCGTTGGTTAGTGTGTTGCATGGAACGTAGCCTTGTGTAAATGGTATGTTTACACTGTCTATTGTAATCGTGTAAACATGTGAAATATTTATTTTAAACACATCAACATGGCACAGCCAAGTTAATCTCTTGAATAGAACTGCATCCAGTTTCCATACAGATTCAATTCATAGATAATCCGACTTTTTCTGTGTTTTTCATTGGCTGCCTACGAAAAGTGACAAATGTTCACTCGCATCAGCCAAGATATATGACGTTGTTTAATATCTTCACACATGACTATTCTGGAATAGGACTTGACAAAACGTTACGGAAAAAAAGTTTGTAAAAAAAATACATACATACAGTATATCAGTGCCATACTATATTAAAGGATGTTCAGCTTAATTGTGCAACCATTACAGCTTAATGGACAACTGACTAGTTTAATGTACGGTCTTACAGAGCAATGCCAGCAGATCACGCGATATCACAGAAACGTCGTTGTGAATTATTGTCATCCAATGAGGGGAGGCATGTCAAAGCATTGCCCAGACAACAGATACAATTATTTACAACAGACTTAACCGATTCACTCCTAAGTACCGCTCATTCAGCGTAACTACTTTCTCGAAATGTCGCACTGACAAGTGTTAGTCTTTTCGAACACTATATGAATTTATATAAGGTAGTACTACAGTGAAACGGAACAACAATAGTACTTAGTAGAACACAGGTTTTTTTTAAAGTTTCACATGAACATGACCGACTATCACTAAAACTAAGGGGTTATGAGGTGTAAATAAGAAAACATACGAATTACAATACACAAGACATTTTCGATTCGTTTCGAACCGTCAGGTCTTTCTTAAGAATATATAAAACAAACTGTGAACAATAATGAAACAGTAAAACCAATGTTAACACCACAGAGACACTATATGCACTATTTTCATGTAAATAATACGACGTTCAAGGTGACAATGATGTATGTGGAAACATGTAGTCATGGAAGTGGGTTTTGCTGAAAATTGGACGGGATATGATTACAGATATAGCAAGTTAACAAATTATTACTCAATATAACATGGATAGCAATACAATAAGGACCACATTAACCCAAGTTTAAACAAATGAATGTTCGGAGTTAAGTCCAAAAGGCTTGAGGGTACCAAACCAAAAAAGTAAATCGATTTTAAGGAGCGTACCTAGATCTGTCATCCATGGTGCAGGATCTGGAAACAGTGATTAACTTGTAAAGATGATGTCCTTGATCATAATCACCTGTTGAGTGATGTCTTTCATCATAATCACCTGTGGAGTTTATATCATGGATCCTCTCTAGAGAATATGGATCATTTGTAGACGTTTAGTCAGCGATCACCTGTAGATATTAAATCTGTGATTACCTATAGAAATTAAGTCTTTGATCATCTGTAAAGGGTGTGAAGTGGTAACGCTTTGCTCTCGTGCGGGCTCAGGATTAGCAGATAACCAAGATCCTAAAAGTACCTCCTCGTGGTGCACCCTAGAAATATAAATGCAGCTGTTTTTGTTGTGTTCTTGGCCAATACTTTAATGCTCGTGTCCATAGATGTGGAGATTGTAGTTGGAATGAGAATTGCCTTCAAGGAGGCAAACAATATCCTCGAGACCTCTACACCAACACATCCATCAGCACTGTCTCCACACAGTGAAGTAAGACACCTGCGTATTTCATTTCGGTCAGCCGAAATGAAGAAGCATTGGAGAGGTGGCCAATACCGATGTCACAATATGGGTAGATCTCGCTACAATATGGAGATGCCTAGAGTATACTTTTAACCTGGAAAAGACAACACGAGCTAAAGGTCAGTGTATGTCAAACAATAAAGTGGCAACAAAGTCACAATTGTCCAGCACGAAACTGTTCGGTGGAAGTTTTGTTCATACTCGAGAACGGAAACCCACATGTCCCAGTCCCACTACAGTTGACCCCATTCAAGGTAGGACTCATGACTCAGGTATTGCATACGCCAATCTGAACATGTATTCCTGGGTATGGAAAACGCTTTTAATAGAACTCCCCATTGCACAAAGAAAGAGCATTGAAAAAAATGTTGGGGAGCACATTGTTCAAATTTCTGATCGAAGCAGTGGTGAGACTCAAACTCTGGACAATGTGAGCAACGTAGATCGGGGGGGGGGTGGGGTTCAGGTCTTTGATGACATAGCAAACATAGTCTAACTCGACTGTCGTCGTAGCCAATAACTGCTCATATTGAGATAATTGGGTTCAGTACCCAAGAGCACAGAGGAGATTGATGTCTGTCTTACACGATACTTGTTCGCCGACTGCGAAGCTTCTCCTCCGAGATAGGCACAAACTACCTACATCTTTCAGTGATATACGCAATAGTGAGGAGTCAAAACATAGGCCGTGCCAGGCGATGGATTTAAAGGCCATCACATGCGGACGAGATGAGTGCGTGAGATATTCAAACAAATCCCAGACGTCAGGCGTGTTTGGCAAAGCAGCATCTGCTCTAGGAATGTTTATCATCCCTGAATCTAACTCTGCTGCCCCCGTTGCCCAACACAGCTCATGCAGAAGAAATTAGGTATGAGACCTAGGCCCATGAAGAGTAGTAATGAATATGTTTTCCTACACGAGGAATTGTTCGCTGGTTGTGAAGAAATTCGTTAGAGGAAAGATGCTCAGTGGGTGACCTAGGCAAACTATCAACTTGTCCCGTCCCATATACCCCGTTTAAGTAGAAGGTTTCTTCAATAGGTATTAAATTAAGCCGAAAACATGGTTTATGCTCTACTGTTATTATCTTCCATTTCAAACAAAAACCGTAGCAGAGAAAGTTATATTCGAAATGATTGGAACAACTATCGTAGCATTCTAACAAAAATATTCATTAAATTATTGGTCGAAACATGTATCTTTCAATCCAGAGGTCAAACGCAAGTCATTCAGTTCAGAATTCAAAATGCAGGAGTCATTTAATTTAGATATAAAAAAAACAGGAGCCATCAGTTCGGTTTTTGAGACGCAGTAATATATCCATTCAATTGTCGAGAATGAGTTAACAGATCCAGAAACAGGATTTACAAAAATATTAAGTGAGTGAGAAGCATGAGTCATTCAATGCAGTTCTCGAAAAGTCAGGAGTATATTGTATCACATGTTGAGAAGCAAGATTCATTCCGTTTAGTGTTCGGGAAGCAATCGTCATTCAATGCACTTTTCGAGAAACAGTATTCATTCAATATAGTTCCCGAGAAGTAATTGTCACTCACTGCAGCTCTCCAGAAGTATTCGTCATTCATTGCAGCTATAATTTATAGAAGCAAATTTATATTTAATCAATAATTTTCTATTTAATTGCTTAGAAGCAATAATTAGTGATTTCAGTGGTGGATCATTAGTAAATATTCGGTATCAGAAAGGTAGTAATTATTTGTTTGAATTTGCTGAGATGTATATGATTGATTCAATGAACGAGGAACAGGAATATGTCGATTCTTTGGTTGAGAAGTAGGGCTCTCCTGATAATTTGGTCCAGAAGTAGGACTCTCCTGATAATTTGGTCTAGAAGTAGGACTCTCCTGATAATTTAGTCCAGAAGAAGGACTCTCCTGATAATTTGGTCCAGAAGAAGGACTCTCCTGATAATTTGGTCGAGAAATAGGATTCTCCTGATAATTTGGTCGAGAAGGACTCTCCTGATAATTTGGTCCTGAAGAAGGACTCTCCTGATAATTTGGTCGAGATGTAAGACTCTCCTGATTATATATTTGAGAAACAGCAATTCTTCAATTCACTTGTTAAGTACCAGGAGTCATTGAGTTCAGTGGACGAGAGACAGTTATTCAATTCAGTTTTCGGAAAGCAGGACTCATTGAATTCAGTGTTCCGTCAGCAGGAGTCATTCAAGTCAATGGTCGAGAACGCAAGAGTCAATTAAATCAGTGAGGTCAATTACTTTTCGGGAATAGTTTGGAGGCTGTTGAGACGATCAATAACCCAGCGAATCTTAGAATAGCTAGGAATCAAAATCGATTATCTAGTTTTGTTATATACCAAACGTATCCTCTATACAAAAAAATCTAATCAAATTCCAGTTATCTTTTTGTCTAATTTCTATGGAATTAATTGGTTGTTTGTATATGCAGTGACGTCAATGCATAAAACCTCTGATACAAGTAGTTGTTAGGATAATATTTCTATGGGACATGTCCATTGCAGACACTCTTTAAGACTATCGGTTCTATTCACTGCCTTGCTTCTTCCAGTGTCATATTCACAGTCTTTTATCTCCTGTGAGTCTAAACAGTGTCCAACCACACCAACAGGCATATAATAGCGACCCTCTAGTTTCATCAGTGTCCAACCACACCAACAGGCATATAATAGCGACCCTCCAGTTTCACCAGTGGCCAACCACACCACCAACTAGCATGTAATAGCAAACCTCTAGTCTTACAATTGGCCAACCTCAACAATCAGTAATTATAATTATTATTAGTTATTATTTAATTTTTAATTATTATTAATTATTTGTTTAATAACAGCAAACCCCTCTTATTACCAGTGACCATCTAGCATGTAACAACAAACTCCTATAGTATACAGTAGTTTACATTCATGTATAGGAAGATTTTGTGGAGCTTCAGCACATCGTCGATATCGTCGTATGTTTCTCGGTCCCGAAAGGGAAGAAGTGTAAAGCAACACTGTTTACCTCCTATACATGTCGTATAAAACGACTAAAGAGAATATGGTGTGAAGTTGATGGCTCATGAAAATAGGATAAAAGTGACTCAGATGCTATGTTGGATTCAGATGCTATGTTGGATTCAGATGCTATGTTGGATTCAGATGCTATGTTGGATTCAGATGCTATGTTGGATTCAGATGTGTCCGGCTGAAATATACAGATATTGCAGGACAGCTGTATAGTATGACACATTGTATTCTGTCTCCCGGTTTACATCCTGCTAATCTGGGGGAACTTGAGGACGAATGCAGAAGAAGATGAAGACTTCTACTATACAATTACGTTTATACCCCTCTGAAAAAGGAAGATTCTCAGAGCATAGCACATCGCTGAAAGATAGTCAAAGCATAGCACACCGCTGAAAGATAGTCAACGCATAGCACACCGCTGAGATACTTCAAACATCGCACCTCTCTGAGAGATAGTCAAAGCATAGCACATCATGTACACATATGCACATGAGAGTTATCTAAGTATGAAAGATAGCTCTGGAGAGGTTCCCTATTGCTCAAAAGAATATAAGCGCTCTATTGCTGGTATTCCAAGAATTGAAACCAATATTTACTGTTTCCCTCACTATAACAATATCATCTACATAGCTCAGAACTTTTGCATAAAATGTTTCTCTCTAAACAGTTTAATCTTGAGAACTATTAAATATATATAATTTAGTCTCTTGGGAAAATATTCTAGTCAGTGATGCCATGCAATTAAATTTGTTATGGCCAAATTGTTGTTTTAAAATAAAACACTTTTTTTTAGAAATACAAAACTACTGGAAACAATAGTTCGAGCTTGATTTCAAATAATTGGAATTAAAAGTTTCAATTATAATAAATGCATCTTGGATATTTGGATGATTTATGTTTCTTGGTTGCTACTTACCACAGTTACCAGATGCATCATTTAATCAACAACAAAACTATTTCTATAGCTATTTGATTTTTTAATACTCTTATCAATTTAAAAAGTACAATGCTTAGAAATAGATACAGATTCAAAAAAGACACACACAAAACGAAATATAGGAGCCCCCTTTCCTCACAGCACCAAAGTTTCTATGTTATGCAACATTTCAAAATGGAAAAACTAGTCGAATTTGGATATGAATTGCGTAAAGTGGCAGCCCTGATTCCAATAACGTAATGCGAATTTATCTCTTGTCGATGTCAGTCACAAGTACGATCCCCGGGGAAAACACAAAAAATGTGCTGCCTCATGTTTGGAACGAGATAATTCGCAAATACCTACTGGTCAGCCAGAATTAATATGCTAGTGGTTTCTTGAATGAACAAATCCGAACCTCTATCCAGTACTTTACCCATTGAAAGCACGTCGCGAGATGGACAGTAGATAGGGGGAAATTGTTCATAAGACTAACTTTTCTCAGTAAGGCACGCGCGGGGATTTGATCGGCACCTCGGGCAAAAAATGGGAAGATTTCACAAGAAATACAGTGGGCGTTTGTGAGTATATCTCATAGATACGTCATTTCAATGACTTTATTCTTCTTATTTTCTTGTGCAGACTTCTGCACTGGTGATTTTTATGAAAGAAGTCTGTTCAAGAATTTCGTCACCTCCATATTGTTTTTCCTAAAGGAGGATTCATTCATTTTGTAATAACAATTGTATCTCCATTTATTGCTGCATGTGCATACTCGTAACACATGTTCCGCTTTCATAGGCCCAGACCCTAAACATACAAATATGTAACACATGTTCCGCTATCATAGGCCCAGACTCCAAACATACAAATATGTTTGATTCTCCTGTAATTTAGTTTTTGAAAAAGACGATGTTTAAATATGTCGTTGGCACAAGCAACTAAATTCTGTTCACTCTAAATATGAAGCGGGTCAGTGCCGCTGATAGGTTATTGGACGCAGAACGTATTAATCGATTGTTAAGTGACCAATAATTTTGTTTTTAAATTTCGTTTTAAGTGGGTTTTTTTAAATATTGTTTAAATATTGGGTTTTTTTTTAAATCACCTGTTGTCACAGAGTAATGTGTTGCACAGTGATTACACATTTCCTCAGAGAATCTGTCAATATTGCAGTCAGTGAGTACATATTTCCTAAGAGATGCTACCAACATTGTAGTCCGTGAGTACACTTCCTCAGAGATGCTGCCAACATTGTAGTCAGTGAGTACACATTTCCTCAGAGATGCTGCCAACATTATAGTCAGTGATTACACACTTCATCAGAGATGCTGCCAACAGTGTAGTCAGTGATTACACATTTCCTCAGAGATACTGCCAACATTATAGTCAGTGATTACACACTTCATCAGAGATGCTGCAACAGTGTAGTCAGTGATTACACATTTCCTCAGAGATTTCAACCAACATTGTAGTCAGTGATTAGACTATTCCGAATCGCCTTCATAAAGCCATCCTTCGTACTTGTCTTTCAGTCAATTTACCATCCTCACCTGCTGGCCACAGAACTGTTCATTTAGCATGGTGTATGCAGAACGTTCATTGACGAGCAATAGTAATTGTGCAGCTCTCGAACATATCCTATATGGTTGAGGATCACTGATGATGTGGAGAGACATTTGCTTACTCCACAGAACGAACCCACTTGTATCATGTGCTTACTCCACAGAACGAACCCCCTTGTATCATGTGCTTACTCCACAGAACGAACCCCCTTGTATCATGTGCTTACTCCACAGAACGAACCCACTTGTATCATGTGCTTACTCCACAGAACGAACCCCCTTGTATCATGTGCTTACTCCACAGAACGAACCCCCTTGTATCATGTGCTTACTCCACAGAACGAACGCCCTTGTATCATGTGCTTATGAATCTGGATTGTGACTGTTACTGTAATGAGATTATAATGCATCTTGTTGTCCAAACAATCAATTTATTGAGCGCAATACAATCCTTCAAGATGTTATTGCAAGACAACACCTTTATTGTGATATAAATGATTTCCTGCAACAAACGAGTGTCAATATAACAGATTGGTCGGAAAACAGTACACAAGAATCCATTATAACATCTTTGGGAGGAGCTTTGGCAACGTGTGAAAAAATATCAGTCTTTTTTTGCAACTCTTATGAACTGCTTTTGGTACCTCGGCATCAGTGGCAGAGAGTGCCCAAATGTTTCTACCGCAAACTTACCATGTTCATTTTACAGCAGTACCTTGAATGTATATCAAATAATGAAGGACACACACGGTGCATGTATCTCAAATAATGAAGGACACACACAGTGAATAACGGTACTGACAATGTTCACTTTGGCGTTATTTAATTTGAAAATAAGGATCGTGTTGATTGCTGTATTCTGCGTTTCCTATAAGGGTGATAATAACATTGTGGAAACCTGGCATGGTGCTATCAGTCATGCACCATTCATTTCCTGTTGACAAGATCGAGATTGGTTAACTCTCCAATTGTCATTTAAGCTTGTGCCATCTATAACATTCCACACATAAATCTTTCTCCAATCATATCACTAATGTTATTTATTATGTCTGGTCTGTGACGACATACGTGTATACTTTCCTTTATGATAGAGTGTGACGTGAAAGTAATGATAGGAGCCTGAGCATATATTTCATTTTTACAGTAGGGGTATCTCTAGTGCAGCCGAGGACTATACACACCCCTTTATTATGTACACGCTCCAGACAATACATTGCTCTCGTGATACAGTGGGGATTTTAATTTGTTACAGACATTACCAACTGATGACAGAGAAGGATCAGCAGCCGCTGTTCAAGATGTTCAGCTACCAAAGCTTTTTAATATAAATTAATACAATTTATGGAATTTCAAAGATTTCTCAACGTTCAACATTTGCAAATCATCTTCGATTCGTCCATCACACGCAACACTAGACCAGTGCTGAACATTTCACTTGTCTAAGGACGGTATTTTCCTTAATAAAAAAATTAAATCTGCTATTCCTTCGGGTGGTCTTATTATGAGAATTTAATATTTCTGTTGATCAAACTATCGTAAAGATGGATAGGAGGGGGTGGGGTGATGCTTATTATATTTCGCTCGTGTCTTGTGGGCCTATATTGTTACGTATGATGGTCTGGCTACCTAAGGTGAGAGGGTTTGAACCCCTCAAATCCACTGCGTATCTTCAGTTGGGAGGAAGGCCATGATCATCATGGTCATGCTATGCCGTCACAAAAATAGTTGGTTTTTACACACAAAAATCCGGAATTTCCCTTACAGTATTTGCCAAGTCATTTTCTAGAATATTCCTGCGAGCTGATCTCACACGGCGTCACTCATCTTGGCTGGTGAGATTCATTATTATTCTTGTTACGTGTGTACTTTGTGTCATTAACCAATTAACATCACGGCAATGTCAGATAAGCAGTTATAAGTAACGCTGTATGAGATTATCACGATGGAATAATCTAGAAAACGTATTGACATACACGAGGCTCATAAACTTTCCAGCTATAGTCATGAAAAATGGTTCAAAGACGGGGACATTCTAGCAATTATTCTTGACAACCGACTTTTTTTTTTGGGGGGGGGTGAAGCTTTAGCATGAACTCACATATATCTAGATGACCGTGGCTAGAAGAGCAATCACATCCGCTCAGAACAGCAGTCAATCTCACTTACTCAGAAAAGCAGTCAATCTCACTTACTCAGAACAGCAGTCAACCTCATTCACTCAGACCAGCAGTCAATCTCACTTACTCAGAACAGCAGTCAACCTCATTCACTCAGACCAGCAGTCAATCTCACTTACTCAGAACAGCAGTCAATTTCACTCACTCAGAACAGCAGTCAATCTCACTCACTCAGAACAGCAGTCAATCTCACTCACTCAGAACAGCAGTCAATCTCACTCACTCAGAGCAGCAGTCAATCTCACTCACTCAGAACAGCAGTCAATCTCACTCACTCAGGACAGCAGTCAATCTCACTCAGAACAGCAGTCAATCTCACTCACTCAGAGCAACAGTCAATCTCACTCACTCAGAACAGCAGTCAATCTCACTCACTCAGAACAGCAGTCAATCTCACTCACTCAACACAGCAGTCAATCTCACTCACTCAAACCAGCAGTTACCGTCTTGTGCGTATTTTACATTTCTGAATCTTCTCGATGACGACTCGTTTCAAGAACTTAAGTCTAGCCCCGAACTTGTTCTGTAACCATGTATTGTATGTAGCCAGCCACACTTAAGTCTAGCCGCGAATTTGTTATGTAGCCATGAATTGTATGTAGCCAGTCAAACTTACGTCTTGCTCCTAACTTGTTCTGTAGCCATGGATTGTATGTGGGAAGCCAAACACCAACACAATGTATCGCAATTACTTAACAAACACAATATTTTTATATATAAAAACTATTGAATACAGAGATCAAATTAGATAAATAATACCGATAATATTATGTACGAGTATGTAATCGATATTTAGAAATGAATGCAGGGAGGGGAGGGGGCGCATAAAAATATAGTCTGATTAAGATGTTTGCACTTTGCGTGTATTCAGTGTTGCCACTCCTAGATATTTCGCGAAAATAACGCATACATGTTTGTTATAAATACGTATTACATATTTGTTTTAAATAGTTAACAAAATATGACTATTTTGATTCCCCAAGAGGGACGAAAAAACATACAAGTTAATCGAATCATAAATAACTTGTTTTTAGGTTTCATTCAGTCATAACGATGTCTGGTGGGCACCACTTTGAAAACACAAAATGCCCGCCACTCGATATATGTTTAGATATAAAATCGGATTATGTTGGGCATTGTCACAAAATAAAACGGCGACACAATGCATTGCCGTTCTCTGGACTTATCTTGCAGGAAATTATGTAGGAACATCCTGCTACAAAGGAGATCCGACAGAAATTTGATAAAGAACGCGCACACACAAAATTAATTTGTAGAAGTGTGAATACTCGCAATACTGTCCAGCCCTTAATGTTATCCACTCATACTGTCTTTCCCTCTCTTCTTCACCCACCTTCGACTTCCCATGCGGAACAGTCTTGAGTTCATTTATTTTGTATCTCACATATAGGCCTATATTATTTAATATTTTTTATCCAAATTTTGTAATGTTACCTTCTACATGAAAAGCATTGGTACTATTCCCTTTATATGTAAAAAAAATTATTTTTCCATAAACTGTTCTAAGTTAAACTAGTCTGATAAAATTAGTACGAGAACAAATCATGAAAGAAAAAAGGTATCCGCCGCTATGGTAACTACATAGCCTTTTCCGTCAGGTAGATCAAGGAAAAGGGTAACAAAGTTTTGCTAATACTTGATAACACACATAATGACACACACAAATAAACGTTTCGACCAAAAGGCCTTCATCAAGACAGACAATTGAAACAAAAGTAAAACATATAACAGAAAGCGAACAGTAATAACATCGACGGTCACATTGATAGTGTTTTGTACTACATAACCTTTTCCGTGCTGATTATCAATGGAAAATACACGTCTATAAAATGTATTTTACATACAATATAATGAATGAAAGATTAAAAGAGAATTATTAAATAAAAGAAATGTGTATATAACCAAAATATTCGTGAATTATCAGGAACAACATATGATAGTCAAGTACTGAGAAGAAATAAATAACAACACAGCAACCTTTCATATGGAAAACAGTAGGAAAATAAAAAGCCGAAGAATGAGCGTTTGTCATATGCATAATATCGGGTTTTTCCGTCATTTCTCGGTCTTGTTTTAACATGTATTCAGTTCTGTTTTTGTATACTTCCTATTTCTATACATTTCCTGTTTGTGTCACCTTTGACGTCATTTATATCATTTGGCCAACTTACTAGATATGTGAACGCAAGTTGTGTCGTCCTTACTTGTCATCTTTGATTTATATGTGTTTGTTATCCTTGATAAAGGCCTTTCGGTCGAAACGTCGATTTGTGTGTATACCTATGTGTGTTTCATATGATTAGTAAAGCTTTATTACCTCGTTTCAAGCTTGAACTGTTGGATTTCAGTTTTGCGCAGTGAGTACATATTTAGTATTTTTTTTAAAGGAGTCTTTCCAGAGAAATGAAAAATATTAAAATGAATGGCATTATTTCTCGTGATGGCAATCAAAAACTTGTCCAAAACAAAAAACTGGACACACTGCAATCCCATTATCATGTCTAGCTACACGGAAAGGGTAAGTACATTATCGGAGCATATCAGATACCAGAAACTCTTCCGAAAACTCTCTATTGTTGTGTATAACTTGGCAAATCCTGTATTACTTTGTACATATCTAGATAGACATCGAAATTTTTTTGAAGCACTGATTATTTCACTGATTACTTTGTGTATTTGCTGCAGCAATTATAATTATATTCAACATTTAATCTTAATACTCTTTTAATATTCTTCAGTTCTCTTAGTTCTTGGAATATTTCTACTTTTTAATACAAATACCACGAACATCGTGGAAGAACGAGGAAGGTTCGTTTTGTTGACAAATCTGTGGTCCAGCTCTGGACTCTAGCACAGTTCATATTATAGACAAATCTGTGGTCCATCTGTAGAGTCTTGGAAAGTTCGTTGATTAGACTGACAAAATCAGCAGACGAGAAATGTGTGGTTGCAGTTATCTTGATGCTGCTGAATTATTGCTGCCGTTGGTGTTTGGTTTGGTCTCAAATGTCAGAGGTAAGATTATTATGTAAATGTACGTGTTGTTGTGGGTATTACGTGAGGTGAATGCATGTGTTGTTGTGGGTATTACGTGGGGTGAATGCATGTGTTGTTGTGGGTATTATGTGGGGTGAATGCATGTGTTGTTGTGTATATGTATGCTGTCACATTTACACGTTATGTGTAATATATGCGCGTTCATATGTATGCGACCACATAAGTATGTAGCCTATAGTTTCGTCTGTGTTTGTATAGTTGTATAGTTGTATAGTTGTATCTGTATATGTTACAGAATAAAATACACATTATAAACCAACTGTTAAAATATATTTTGTCTAATAATTGTGTCCTTTTTTTCCTGAAGAAGGTCGTTAACCAAAGCGTCAGATTCGTGACTGCGTTCTGCATGTATATTACCTATTCTATATATTGCTGTTTACATGTTTCTCGGGTGTATGTAACATATCACTACCGATTCTCTAAAGGAATATCTGTTTGCACATGAATAACAGTAGGTTTACCATTCACTCACTATTGCTACAAATTGTTTGTTTGGACCTTATGATGAATGATTTGCTAGAAAACTAAATGTGAACTGACAAATATACTCACACACCGAATATCCTCTGGGGAAACCCACTTTGGATATTACTGAACTGACACTCCTGCGATATTGAACGCTCCATTGTCACAATAATAACGTGCTCTCGGAACGCATACTCGTTCTGTAATGTGTTAATTTGAGTCCGATTGAGATAATATAGTAGAGAATATTAACTCGTTGTCACACGTAATCTGTTAAACTCCTGTTAGACCCACCAGATGTTTCTAGAAATATAGATTCTCCATTGTTAAACTAGCTTCTCTGTAAGGACTGCATACATCGGTGGTTGTGGTTCGCCGAATCACATCATCCAATTTTTTTTTGATTTTTTTTTTGGTAAAAGGATCTGATAAATTCTAGTTTGACTAACTTCCGTGGTTGAAAAAAGGGTACATCACCAATTTTTATTAAACCAATACTTTTCCATGACTGGAAAACCTTACGATCATAGGATGACTCGAGTTAAACTTTGATAGTGTTATCTTTACTTCACATGTCACCAGGACGAATGAATAGTGATGAGATTCAGCAAAAGTTTCAAGTTCATTCCTGATTGGGACATCGAAAATAGTCAGAAGTTTACTGGGGCGATCGCTCGCCCTGAACGCGTGATAAATGCCAATTCGGCTCTACCATCTGGGGAAAAAAGTATGTAGAACCGAATCCACATTGTTCCCATGGCGTCGTATTGCCTAGTTTCATCATACAATGATCATAAATGTGTTATTATTTCTATTCCTATCAGAGATGAACGATAAACTCGGAAGCCTTGCATACACACTGCGCACTCTAAAGAACCTAAATCGTTTATAAATTGATACGAATAATCAGGACAGACGAATTAATAATGTCGGTACACCAATTTTGACATTTCTAGTAATATTCATCTTCTGCATTCGTTCTCAAACTCCTGCAGATTAGCAGGATGTAGTCCGGAGAACGGAATGCGCTGTGTCATGGTTTACAGCATTGCCGCAATATCTGCGCCTTTCGGCCTGACACGTCCGACTTCAGCATGGCTTTGGGACACTGACCCTATATGGGCTGGGACAGCCAACTCCATCCCATAACCTCCTTAGTCGCCTTTTACGACATGCGTGAAAGGTAAACAGTGTTGCTATTCTTTGCTCCCCTTTCGGGTCCCAGCAACACACGGGCGATTTCTAGTAATGAAACTTCAGCAAGAAATTAAATTACATCGGAGTCTTGCCGATGCTGCAATGTATATGCACTGCTGTGGAGTTATTCGAGTATAAGAAAGACTACAGTACAAATAGATATTCTCCAAAGAGTAATGACGATATTCTCAATATGCAAACGAAAGTCAACATTAGCAGACCAAAACAAGAGATAGAATATTGGGGATATACATCACAAACAGAAATTACGATATAACTAGCTTTTATTAGAGATGTTCTGTAAGAAGGAATCTTTGGAAAATCTCCAAATTATCGCCAATTCTTATCTTGTTAGCGGCTTTTGTGGGGATTTTCTAGGCTTAGCGGCTGCAGTCTCAATGCCACTAGATGACTCACTAGGCACTGAATGTGGATGCTGTCTCATTGCCAATAGAATTTTTTTCTGTGACCTCATTGAATTCTCCAGGTATGCCCTGAGAAATATAATGGTATATATATCGTCCCGCGACTATACGCATGGGACTTCAGCAGACTTCGACACAGTGGAGATTACGGGAGTGGGGATGGTGATGATGTTCGTCCGTCGTGATCGACGATGACCAAAAACTCAACCATAATAATAATAACAATAAATAATAAAATAATAAAGTTAATAGTGCGTTTTTAAATGACTAGCAAGTCCAATGCGCGCACAAAATGTTATTTTACAGAATTGACAACAATAGAAAGTATCTGTGTGAGGTTGAGATGTTTTTTCTTTTCTACGTGTCCGCTTCTGTCTTGCAGTTTCTTGTCTGAATTCTTCCGCCGCTAGTGCCCCCGTTCTAATGCTGTAACGCCATGCTGTTCTATCCTGAGCGAGGCTCTCCCAAGCGCCTACGTCAATGTCAAGATGTTTCACGGGTGACTTGAGCGTGTCTTTGAAACGCTTTTTCTGTCCACCAGCTTTTCGAAATCCTGCTTTGAGTTCTCCATAATATATTTGTTTTGGCAAACGCGAGTTAATTAATTAGTAAAGATAAGTAAATAAATTGTTTGAGTAATGACTAGCGCTGAAGTTGGTTTATAGTGTGGAAGAGTTGCGCTAATCGTCAACCACACTCTCTCTCCTGAGTTTTATCTTGGTCCAGTGGCAAGACAAAGTCGAGACAACTGGGAGAAAATCAGGTGCAGTGGATGGCCAGAGCGTACTATGTGTCTAACTGTGCCCTATGCTGTCCACACAGCTCTGCTGTTAGCGCCTATGTACCCGTTAGTTACCTGCCAACTTCTTCCGAGTATTTCGCCGCAAACAGACTTTTTAAGCCTAGGTAGACAAAGCCTTTGTTAACAATGCTAGGCTGGCTTATTTCTTAGCACTGTGAGTGTTCATAATAGCTACAGTGTGTCGCCCAATATCACATCGACTGTAACAGGTTGACACCGTGTAAAGATAAGATGGTGATAGTTAACCCTACGCCTTCCCAACCTCCTTAGTCGTCTCTTATACTTGCATGGCAGGCGATACTGTTATTTCTTCTTCTTCTGTGTGTGTTCTCAAACTCCCACAGATCAGCATAAAGCAATACGGAGAACGGAATTCTTTATGTTATGGTATAGACATACAGTTTAGCAGCGATGTATGCACCTTTAAGTCTGACACATCCGACTTCAACATGGTTTATGGGTAAATTTTACCTTATATTGGATGAAACAGTCAATTCAACCTCAAAATCTTCTCAGTCGCCTCTCACTACATACTTGGCAGATGACAGTGTTGCTATTCGTTACTCCCCATTTTGGGACTCGGTAACACACCAGTGTGCATGTTACTAATATGTGTTCCTCTTTGGGGGCTCGGCAACACACGAGTGTGTGGTCTCACTAATATGTGTTCCCTTTCTAGGCCCTGCATAACACGGATGTACAGTGTAACTAATATGTGTTCCCCTTTCGAGGCTCGACATCACACGAGTGTGCGATGTTACTAATATGTGTTTCCCTTTCAAGGCCTGGCATCACATGGGTGAATGATTGTGTTGATGCAAGCAACCTTGTTACACCATTAGATAAAAACAAAGAAACAATAAACCATTGTGTCACACACAATAAAATTAGTATTACCTAGCGGCTGGGATGGCATAATCGATTGATGATTTGAATCGGCAGCATCCATGATCTGATAATCTAGGAATAGGCTGTGCAGGGTATGACATCGAATAAGTAGAATGAAGAGTTGGACTATGAATACGTGAAACTGAAAGGTTAATAATGAGATAGTAACAACGAAATATGGATAATGTAAAAGATATCGAGAGGTGATAAACAGTGTGAAATCCAGAGAATGATAATGAGAGAATTAAATCGAGAAGGTGATAATGAGAGAATTAAATCGAGAAGGTGATAATGAGATTGTAAAATAAGAGTGAGATAATTAGGGAGTAAAATCGAGAGAGTGATAATCATCGTCAAGTGACATATTCTTTCCAGAACGTAGTCTTTCCTATGGATCTCTTGAATTCTCCGCGGTCTTAAGCAAGTTGCCCTGCATCTTCCAGTGACATACGCAGGCATTCTTGAATGTCTTTTGTCCAACGGCGTCTTGATCGGCCTTTGCCCCTGTTGCCTTCTATCATCCTCTCCATTAACACTCTCTCCATGCCATCGTGTCTCTTAATATGACCAAAAAAACTAGCTTTTTCTTTAATATAGTGATCAGAAGCCAGCCTTCCTGGACGTTAATTGTTCGTAACACGTCCTGGTTTGTTTTCTTCGCTGTCCATGGTATTCTCAAAACTCTTCTATAACACTTTAATTCAAATGATGTTATTCTCTTGGCCACTGTTTTATTTAGCGTCCATGCTTCACATCCATATGTCGCCACAAGAAATACACATGTTCGTAGTAAAAACAATTTGGTTCTTACTATCATTTGGTTAATGATAGTGATAATTAGGGAGTAAAATCGAGAGTGATAATGAGGGAGTAAAATCGAGAGTGATAATGAGGGAGTAAAATCGAGAGTGATAATGAGGGAGTAAAATCGTGAGTGATAATGAGGGAGTAAAATCGAGAGTGATAATGAGGGAGTAAAATCGAGAGTGATAAGCGAATAAAATTTAGAGCGTTATAATGAGAGTGAAATGGAGAGGATGCTAGAGAGTATAATCGAGAGGGTGATAATGAGATGGGAAATTCGAGAACGAGATAATGATTGAGACAAATCTTAAGAGTGAGAATATGCGACTGAAATCGGTGGATGAATTTGAGGGAGCAGAATTGATTATGAAGAACCCGTAAAATGGAAAATCACAGTCTAAATGGGATAAATCAAGTAGAAATTACATGATAAAAATGGTTTATTACGAAATGCATACCCAAAAGGATAGAATTGTTCCACAGGTTCAGGGTTCGGCTTCCAGTAAAAACATAAGTAGGAAGCCAGAGGACAATTTTAAAAATTCTTGAGACTAACGGGAATTTAACCAGTCAATTCAACGGCACCAAATCGCCTAGCAACTATTGCAAACGCGTTCTTCCGTACTTGACTAACCGCATCTCCAAAAATAGATGCGATTTTGAAAAATAGAAGACATTCAAACCGTACATTCATAGTCACCCGAACGGACCAATTGAGACAAGGACTATTGCAACAACAACAAACATCCCGTACAGGTATTGAAATATCCTCAGTAACAATAAACATATAACATAATATCCGTATTAGTTATACAAGGGCCAATATGTCTTCTTGTAAACATGGATAACATATATTGACAATGCAATTTTTTACTTATATCTTCTTATAGAAGCTTCATGGCACGTCATCTATACAATCCCGTAGTCGTAACCTTCGATAACAGTTACCATGTTGTTCCGACAGGCCGACGTTGTGCTTGAACTAGTTACGGGCATGGCGTGGGTGGGCGGAACAACAAAGAAACATGTCGCAATGGCCAGAGTTGTGCCCTGATGCCGACGTATGTTTCGGGGGGCATTAGACACGAAATACCAACGAGTCGGATGGCTGCTGGAACAGAGGACGGAGCAATTATGAGAGTGCCCCACGAGCTGTGAGGCCAGTTTCAAATCAAGAATAAAGAGAATCTGTGCAGAAGTCTTTACTCAGACGGTCATGACATGAACCTGATACCCCACTTCTATTTTGTTGTCTGAACCGCAAGAGTAATTTGTATTTGAAATTAGGAATAACCAGTGAACTGGGAACCCGGTTCTGCTGATCAGCAGCATGGTACACAACTGTGACTCTCCACAATAGAATACAAACAAGCATGATCAAAACAAGCTTTCATACCTCTAAAGAACAGGAATAAAACAAGCTTTCATACCTCTAAAGAACAGGAATAAAACGAGCTTTCATACTTCTAAAGAACAGGAACAAAACAAGCTTTCATACCTCTAAAGAACAGGAATAAAACAAGCTTTCATACCTCTAAAGAACAGGAATAAAACAAGCTTTCATACTTCTAAAGAACAGGAACAAAACAAGCTTTCATACCTCTAAAGAACAGGAACAAAACAAGCTTTCATACTTCTAAAGTTATGTTTGCGATTATGACTTTGCATTTCGATGGTTCGAAGGCGACACAAAATATATACATACTGACCACGGAAAATGCAGCGATAATAAAAATCGCCACGTATAAAGGCTTATTTTAGATTGTCTTCTGTTGTCGAGAGCAACGATTTAACAATAGATCTACATTACCAAAGCTCCAATAGTTAATCATTAAAATACATATGCTTAGTTGACTGTGAATCTTCAGATGTTTAATGATTCGGTAGAATAGATAAATCGATAATGGAATCTGTAGAATATATAAATCGATAATGGAATCTGTAGAATATATAAATCGATAATGGAATCTGTAGAATGTATAAATCAGAAATGGAATCTGTAGAATTGATAAATCGATAACGGAATCTGTAGAATAGATAAATCGATAATGTAATATGTATAATAGATAAATCGATAATGATTCTGTAGAATAGGGAATTCGAAAATTAATCTGTGGTATAGGGAACTCGATAGGTAATCTACAGAACGGTAAGGTCAATAATAAAACATAGTGGAATTATATAATCCAAAAATGGAGTGATTCTTCTTATTTGTTCGTTCGCTCTCAAATTTATGCAAATTAGCAATATGTAGTCCAACTAAAACGGAATGTATGATTTACAGCTTTGCTGCGATATATCTGCCTTTCATCCTGACAAATCCGACATCAACATAGCTTCAAGGCCACTGTGACCCTATATGGGATGGGCAGCCAACATCACGCTATAA
Organism: Meghimatium bilineatum; assembly: GCA_034231615.1. Taxonomy (NCBI): domain Eukaryota; kingdom Metazoa; phylum Mollusca; class Gastropoda; order Stylommatophora; family Philomycidae; genus Meghimatium; species Meghimatium bilineatum. Next base: position 63,750,432 of record CM067319.1, read on the forward strand.
CATCCTTTGTCGCCTCGTACGACAAACATTGACGGTAAACAGTATTGCTATAGTTTTTTTCCCTATCCGGTCCCAGCAACACACGGACGTGGAATATGTCAAGAATTTGATTCAATATCTGCTCGGCATCTCTCATCACGGAAGGTTTTCGTGAGGCCATAAAATATATATCCAATTCGTGGAAACGTGATCACAACTCAAAGAACAGCGTAAGCCGTGTCTTTCACGCTAAACTAGCAATATAGCTGAAACGTTGAAACTTATAGGCTTAGTGGGGTCTAAAAAATTAACAATTAGTTGAACTGCAACGTAATGTACACGATATGTTAACTTTGGAAATGTTAGTAAGTGCGTTTGTGTCATTCAAATGATGATAGTGTATGTTGTCTACAGGAGATACAAAACTGTGGTCACAGTGGTGGTCGTATAAGGGAATCTCAGGTAAGTACACCAAAAAAAAATTGTGAAAATCAGGTCTCGTATAAACGTTATTGTAGTTGTGTGTCAAAATTGTGATAAAGGCAATTATGCCGAAACGTATATTTCCTATTTGTTTAGTCCTTTATACTTCAATCTGTATCGCATTTATTATTTATTTCCCTTTGGTACCTAGATTTACTTTCATTGTGTTTTTCGTCTACTGATTCCCAGTTTTTCTTCCAAAATTGTCATTATTCATTCCTCTAGCCAGACATAGAATTAAAGTATATTTGACTGGCCACATTTCACCAGATGAAGAAAATCCTATGTAATATATCTTTGTAAATTGATGTGAGAAAGAGAGTTCTTAGAAGTTGTGTTACTTCTAAGAACCAATTCTGATGTGGGTCTCAGACGATCGGCAAGATATAGAGAAATTATGTAGGTGCAACACCGATAATTCATTTGAAAATAAATGCATTAGAAAACTCTTAAATATTGGTTGCGAAGATTTCAAGTCAAACAAGCACGTAGAAGACATCAAATAGCACTAAGTTTCTACGACAATCAAAAGAAAACGATGGAATTATATCGGACATGTACTTAGAGTGAATGAAAACAGACTGCTACTACAAGCATTAAATAGGTACCAGATGGCAACAGAAAAGAGGAAGACCAAGAGAGACTTCGCAGAAGAACCATCAAAAAGTGTATGACTTTGGTTCCGAACAAGGATTACACAGAGGGGTATACATCGCTCGAACTGGACAGCGCTTGTTTCTGCCTTATGCACCGAATTCGGCGCTGAATGCACATCATCATCATTTTCCGTTTATGCCTAGTGAGGCACATAGCGCGGATGTCATAGCTCTCCATGTTAGTCGATCAACAGCCAATTGTTCAAAATCGTTATTTTCATACTATTTGTGATTTCTTTTTCGATAGTTCTTTTCGGTGTTGTTTTTGGTCTTCCCCTTTTTCTCTTGCCACTTGGTGGCCATGTAAAGACTTGACGTGGTATTCTGTCTTCATTCATTCTGAGTGTGTGACCGATGTATGCGCAACGTATTTTTCTAATAACGTCTGTGATATATTCTTGTTTTGTCTCTTCTCTTAGCGTCTCGTTTGACTTAAAGTCTTTCCAGTTTGTGTTTGTAATTTTCCTGAAACGTGTTTTCGAAGGCATTTAGTTTGTTTTCTAAAGAATTAGTTGGTGTCCAGCTTTCGCACCCGTACGTCAGAACCTAAATAACACATGCGTTAAACAGTTAAAGCTTTATAATATGCTGTGTATTTTTTTCTATCTTCAAATGTTTGATAGTGAATTGAATACATTTGACGACAGAGCAATTCTGGTCATAATTTATGTACTTGAGTCTCCAATTGCTGTTATTCTGCTTCCCAAATAAGTTATATCTTCTACTTTTTCTACTATTTTTTTATAAATATATAGCTATTTATTTGTATCAGATTATTTACATTAGTAAAGTCTATAATTTTTGTTTTGAATACGTTTATTTGCAAAATACGTTTATTTGTTGTGACAAATAGTGTAGACATCTTTTCCTGCAAGTCTGTATGCGTTGAACTCAGTAGTGCAATGTCGTCTGCATCACTCATCATGAACAGACACGATAACCAACGTCACTTATCGTGAACAGACACGATAACCATCGTCACTCGTCATGAACTATGAGAATAACAAATATATTTGACTTCTCTCTGCTGTTGCCTTTTTAGAATTGATACCTTTATATTTATACAGTACTTGTCAATTATTTTACATTTTTTTCCAGGTCCTAATTACTGGGGTTTACTTAACCAGGATTGGTCACTTTGTACCAGAGGTCAACATCAGTCACCGGTGGATATTAATCCTAGGAATCTAGTGTTTGATCCAAACCTACGTCCAGTCAGAATGGATGCACATAGAGTAAGACTGTCTAATCAACATGTTGATATTTGTTCTATTCAAATCTAATCAACATTTTGATATTTGTTCTATTCAAATCTAATCAACATTTTGATATTTGTTCTATTCAAATCTAATCAACTTTTTGATATTTGTTCTATTGAAGTCTAATCGACATGTTTGATATTTGTACTGTTCAAATCTAATCAACATATCTGATATTTATTATATTCAATTGTAGAAACACTAAGAGTAATATAATTTTACAAATGTTTAAGACATGAAAAAGTAGACTAAATCTAATTTTCGACTGATCGGTGTTTATCGGTCAAAAAGACACCATTTGTCATCAGACCCATATAAAAATAGAATTATTGATAGGCAACTTCAGACGATGCTAAATTATTGGTGAAATGAATGTTTTAAGAATTGTTTACCTTCTTCCAATATTTCCTTTAAATACCAAATCGGCATATCATTTTACATATTGAACATCAACTGCTCTATATGTTTTTGTGATCTTAATCTGAAAAAGAACCGATATATTGGTCAGCGAGAGTCCTGGTCCTGAATAACCGTGCACATATCGGCACTCCATTGACTCGAAGTATGAGTGTGGTAGTAAAATTGGTTACGGCAGCCCTCTAAAGAAATTTTGAGAATCTTATTTGCTAAGACATATACAGTGCCCTCCTGCCAACCCATGGTTTGAAACATTAGTTGCTGTTAACATGAGTGGGTGATTAATTATTGTTAGCATGAGTGAATAGTTAGTTGTTGTTAACATGGGTGAATGATTAGTTGTTGTTAACATGAGTGAATGATTAGTTGTTGTTAACATGAGTGGATGGTATCTATAGTTACTTCAAACTTTATGAATGTAACATACGGCTACTGTGCTGGATATGCTGTTCCGGGTGATAAGAGAGCAGACATGCTTGTACACTTTGGTAGCATATCCTATTCAGGCCGTAGCTATCAACCCAGCATTTTTTTGCTATGGTGTTTTATTTCCACCACAGCTTGCACCCTAAGCATCTATAATCAGTGACTTGACACTGAATATTACACTAATGGCATCTATAATCAGTGACTTGACACTGAATATGACACTAATAGCTTCTATAATCAGTGACTTGACACTGAATATTACACTAATGGCATCTATAATCAGTGACTTGACACTGAATATGACACTAATAGCTTCTATAATCAGTGACTTGACACTGAATATGACACTAATGGCATCTATAATCAGTGACTTGACACTGAATATGACACTAATAGCATCTATAATCAGTGACTTGACACTGAATATGACACTAATAGCATCTATAATCAGTGACTTGACACTGAATATGACACTAATAGCATCTGGTCTCATAAGGTGTGTCAGTCTTGAGAATTAAGTAAATATCACTTAAAAATTGACTTCACGTTGCTATTCTCGTCATGTTAGGCACTCCAGAAAATTGTATTGAAATCTGATAACTACGTCACTCCACTTTTCTCTATTCTCCTTAGTCTGTCCAGAAAATTGTTAGTCAATCGTCTAATCATAGCATGCCATTATATTCTGACATCATCATCATCAGGTGCCATGTCGGCTGGCGTAGGCGATCATGGCTATCTACGGCTCTCTGTGTCCTGTATTATGTATCAAGCTCGTTGTTATTTCCATGAAGTGTCAGGTTCTCAAACTTTCTAATATTTTCTCACGTTGTCGCCCTCTATCTCTGTTGTCTTCAATCTTGCCTGTTGTAACTATATTCTCAAAGCCTCCTTATCTCATGAAGAATTAAAAAAAAGAAGATCGTCTTTTTCTTATATTATTGATTAACTCCTGTTTCGCATTTGACTTTTTCAACACCTTCACATTAGTTTTACTGGCAGTCCATGATATTCTCAGCATTCTTCTATAAAACCACATCTCTGTTGCCTCTAATTTACCACTTTCCAGTTTGTTTATTGTCCAAGACTCGCATCCATACGTTAGTGTGTGTATATATATATATATATATATATATATATATATATATATATATATATATATATATATATATATATATATATATATATATATATTCTGACTAGTTTTGTCAACTGAACATTTCTTATCGAATACATCTGCATTACAGGATTTCAAGTGAAAACATGATTTAATATCTGGATAATAGGATTTTACAGAGATAGCATGGATTGACAGCGATAACATGATTTGACAACAACGATATGGATTGACAACGATAACATGATTTGACAACTACATGGATTGACAGCGATAACATTTTCGTGCGATAATAGGGTTTGACAGAGATCACATGATTTGATTGTCACAACAGGATGTATATAACAGGGCTAGTCACATAACATAACGATATTTCAAACTAAGTATCACCATAACATTATAGTTTTCAAGGTGTCTGGACGAAATGACAATTGTTATTCATTAAATATCCATGAAATTTGTGTTTATCCAATCCTCAATCCAACAGGTTGGTGGATATATTGTTAATACAGGTCATGACATTACGCTGTATATTAACGAGTCTACTCCAAGACCATTTGCATTCACAGGAGGCCCTCTCTCATATACATACAGGTAAGCTAACACTTGTCTCTCCTACATATACAGGTAAGTTATCACTTGTCACTCCTAGACATACAGGTACGCTAACGCTTGTCTCTACATGCACAGGTAAGCTAACGCTTGTCTCTACTACATGATGATGATGATGATGATGTTCCTCCTTCGCAAGCGAAGATGAGCATGGCATGAAAAAAAAACATTAAATGCGATAGGAAAAAAAATTATATATAATAATTAAAATTGGTAATTAACTAATTTGGTTTGTGAGTTCTTAGATGCCCGTCTCCTACACATACAGGTAAGCTAACGCTCGTCTATCCTATACATACAGGTAAGCTAGCACGTGTCTCTCCTATACATACAGGTAAGCTAACACTTGTCTCTCCTATACATACAGGTAAGCTAACGTTCGTCTATCCTATACATACAGGTAAGCTAACGCTCGTCTATCCTATACATACATTTATGATAATACATGTGATCCAGTGTATTCATGCAAATCCATAAAATCCATAACCCTCTCAGGGTCATATGAATATTGTATTGGATGCATCAACTTCAATCTTCAGCAATACTGATAAAATGTTTTAAAAATCGCGACTTGTCCATTCTTTGATGCTGCCTATCCTTGCTTTTCCTTGTATTTCTCTGTCTAATTATGTGGCGCGTTGCAAAGGTATCAGCGTCAATTTCTACCGCATTTCTTGTGCTTTTTTTTCATGGAACATTTAGAAAGCAACAGCACACACTGAACGCAATTATTGCCTATGTAGCATAGTGATTCGTTACGAGTAGCCACAGTATCATGGTGATTAGTGACGAGAAGCCGCGATAACATAGTGATTAGTGACGAGAAGCCACGGTAACATAATGATTAGTGACGAGAAGACACGGTAACATAGTGATTAGTGACGAGAAGTCACGGTAACATAGTGATTAGTGACGAGAAGGCACAGTAACAATAGTGATTAGTCGCTTACGAATCTTCCTATTCTGTCCTCTTTCTCGAACTTCTGCCAGCTAGCAGCTTCTAGTTTGGAGAAAGGAAAATGTTATATCATTGTTTACAGCTTGGCTGCGATCTATGCAACATGAATATACTCTGTTACATAGAAGGCATTTTACAAACATTCCCACAATCTAGTCTGTTTATCGATGTGCTGGTCGATCAGCAACAAACAGCTAATTAGCTTCTAAATTAGCTAGCTAGCTTGCTTGATACCGTTTTAGTTTGTAAGTTTCAGATCCTATATGGCAGGGGTCGGGAACCTGTCTGTCTGAGAGAGTCATGGACACCACATATTTTGATAAGTAATTCTGTGAGAGCCATACATTATGTTTAAAACTAAAAATTCAAGTAAATGTGTGCATTTTGTGTAATTTCAACACTAAAAGTACAATAATTATGTCTCTAAATTCTTTTTAATAACGTTATGCTGTTGCTAATCAATAATGAGTATTTCTTACCATTAATGTGACTTCTGATGCTAAGCTGCAGTAGACTTTAGCTCATTTGTAGAATGAAATATTGATATGCAATAAATATGTAGATCAAAGGAGTCAACATTTTTTTATAATCGAACATCTGTCTGCGAGCCAGATGCATCCATCAATAGAGCCACATCTGGCTCGCGAGCCATGGTTCCCGATCCCTGCTATATGGCAACTCTTCCCCAAATACCTTTTCAGTCGAAAATAATTGCCCTCGGCTGAAAATCAATCGCGAACCAACAGGTCAGGAAAGTAACGCACTAACTTCTGCGCCACAGACGTAAGTCTTGAGAATGACTACTCGCTAAACAAATCGCTACCAGAAGAATATTTTAAGATTCGTCACGCTTGAGCTATTAAAAATTACTTTCTTTATTATTCAATGCTGTTGACTTGTTACAGAGTTCACCACATCAAATTGCACTTTGGAAGTTTGGACCTTCTAGGCTCTGAGCATACAATCGGCGGAAGACCATTTCCTTTGGAAGTAAGTAATTCTCACAACTGGATACTTTGCAATAAAAACACAAAACTGCAATAACATATCAATCAATAACCATGGCCCTCGTAATTGAATACGTTATGGAAAAATTTCTCTCCAGTAGGCCTATCAATCAATCAATCACTAAACCCGTAACCCTTCAGGGTCGTAGGGTACCACATTAGATGCCTCAGCACACAGAGTCCTCCAGCGAATTATATCCTCAGCGATTCGGATAAGTGTGGAAATATCTTGCCCTGCCCATTCCTTGATGTTGTCAGTCCATGCCTTTATTTGGCCTCCTCTGCTTCTTCCACCCTCGACAGTCCCCTGCAGTTTTGTTTTTGACAAGGAATCGTGCCTGCGTACATGTACGAACCATGCTAGTTTTCGTCGTTTCACTATTGAAAGCAATGGCTCCTGAACACCTGCACACATCTCTACTTTATTTCTTACGTACACATTGGTCGTATATTCCCTATAGGCCTATACCCTATCCTTAAATTATCTCTCCAGTTCTGTTCACCTGACAACAATAGCATTGAGATTTTCTAAGTTGTAGGTCTACCCTGTCTTCTATTTCCCTATGGTTTCCATATCAATACCTGTCTTGCACTACAGGTGTATATTACAAACAGGGCATCGTGAGCAGGATTGGAACCCACGACCCTTGATCACACACAAAAAATGCTTAACCATTACGCCAGGGTTATTTAAAGACCACTGTTGATAGTATGGAAGACCTTCCAACAGAGTTAATTAGGAGCCCATTCGTTACAATTTTTATTATTGTTGGGATTTCTGTTAGTCACTATTTATATATTTGAAGTCGCCTTGGCTATTTTTGGCATGCGATTCCAAGTATGTAAATAGTGACCAACCAAAATCTAAAAAATAAATATTTTAAAAGCAACGAACAGGATTCTAAATAATTATGTTGGAATTAATAAGGACCCCATTCGTTGCTTCTATTGGAAGGTCCTCATTCGAGACGGTCATGGTTAGTGTTAGTTTACGTCAGAGTGGACAACCTTGCAGGTTGAAGCACGGCCGAGTTATGGTATAGACCTCTGAGCAGAAAGGAAACAAGACTTCATTCGTGACGTTGTCCCTACTTATATACTCGGAGTCGCCTGTCGATAAAGATAATGCCGACCAACGAAATGCACGGAAGTAATCAAAATTCGGCCTTTTAGGTAATGTTTCCTTTTTGCTGAGATGCCTTATATGGTAACGGTTGGATGCATATTGAGCAGTTTTCGTCTGGTATAAGCAATAAGCATTTTTTTAAAATTTATTGTGGAAGTCCTTGCAGCTCACATAGTTTGTTATTGTATATTTTATCATCCCAGAGACATGTGCATATGTCAAATTAGAATGGATGTATAACATTTATATCTGACCGCAGCAGAACACGGGCGAGTACAACATTTATGTCTGGCCCCGCAGAACACGGGCGACTACAAGATTTATGTCTGACCCCGGCAGAACACGGCGAGTACCACATTTGTGTCTGATCCCTGCAGAACACAGGCGAGTACCACAAACTATATTCACTCGTGCGTTGCAGGTGCCCGAAAAGTTGAGCAAAAAATATCGGCACGTTTGTTCAGACATGTCGTAAGAGGTGAATACGGAATATTTGGTGTGGAGTTGACTGTACAATCCCATATATGAAAAAAAAGTAACCCAGAGGCCATAATATAGTCGGATGTGTCAGGCCGAACGTAACAGAATTTGTACCTACGATATAAACAATGATACAGCGCAATACGTTCTCCGACAACATTCTGCTGATCTGCAGGAGCTAAAGCACGAAAGTAAAAGACGAAGAATAATTATTTTATCCAACTCACTGAGATAAATGAGTACGGAGATAAATAAGGAAGGAGATAAATACTTTGGGTGATATTATGCCAAGAGTGGTGTTTGTTTCACATCCAAATACAAACATATCACATTTCGTATAGTTACAGTAGTGTAACAGGGGACATAACTTACTTTCAAATGTGTTTTCAGTTGCAGATATACGGGTATAATACAGAGTTATTTTCCAGTTTCCAAGATGCAGTCTTGTCATCTCACGGCGTGGCTGCAGTTGCTTTGTTTGGCATTGTAGGTACTAGCATTGTTTCAAATAGTCGATGTGCTTGTTTTATTGTTTCCAATCCCCAGGAAATACGAGAGATGAAAGCATTATTTTTTTATACATGCAGTTGGAAGTACATTGCATATTTTTATCTTCGAAGAATTGTGGAATTATTTCCCGGGACATGCGGGAGTATGAGGCAATGAAAGATCTACACATGTGCTTCGAAAACAAATACTAGGGAAATTGGTTGTCAACAGGAATTACATATTAAAATCTATTGAACATGAATATTTTCTGAATGAGGATTCAAGACTGGAAATAGATATGGTATTATGACTTCAATAATTTGGAATTATATCGGTGAAAGTTAGAATAGGACGATTGAGGAGGCGTCTAAGGAGTGTGTAGCAGCAAGCTATGGAACGCTTAAGCATGTATAGCAGGGAGAAACCGAGCACATATAGATTTGTCCAGAGCGCATCAAAGTTGATTCAGAAAACTGAAACTAAAATGTTTGATGATATTCACTTTCATTGATTACCCGTAAAGTCAAAGGGAAGCGTGCAAGAGGTAGGCAGAGATACAAGTGGGAGAGTAACATTACACGATGGACAGGTTACAGTCTAGCAGAGTGCACCACCAAGACGAGAGACAGGGGATGTTGGAGGTCTGTTGCAGCCAACCTTCGTTGCGGAGACGATACTTGATGCTGATGAATCACACTTCTAACGATTATGTTCAATTTAACATTTTGAATGATTTAATGTGATGTTGATATTTCTAATTATTTTGTTACAATAACACCTTTACTGCCTTCATGCATTATGCAGTCAGTTCCTCTTTTGCCAAGTTTGGCACATAGGGCGGAAGTCATAGTCCTCCGTGCCTGTCGGTCAGTTGCCAGGGTTGCAGGCCTTGTGCATTTATGCCTGTTGATTTTAATTTATTAATAAATGTTCTTCTGATTGTTGTTTGTGGTCTTGCCTGTTTTATTTTCGCGCCTGGTGTCCACATGAAGGCTTGTCGTGGAATTCTGTCTTCCTTCATTCTAGGTATGTGGCGGATGTATGTCCAGCGGCGATTTCTGATGATGTTCGTCGCATATTCTTGTTTTGTCTCTTCTCTTAGTATGTCGTTTGATTTTAAGTCTTTCCGATTAGTATTTTTCTTAGGCATCTATTCTCGAAGGCAATTAGCTTCTTGTCCATTATTGCAGTAGATTTCCAACTTTCACATCCATATGTCAATAATGGAATCACACTTGCGTTGCTAGTCGCAGTTCTATGGTATTTACTTGCGATCCTCGATCTCCAGATGTTTGAAAGTTCGTTAAAGGCGTTATTAGAGGTTAGTTATTTGATATGATGCCACTAGGAAACTTCCTGCGACTCCTTAATGGGATGAATGCAGTATTGATAATTAGTTATTTGATGTAGAAAGACAAGACATTGAAATGGTCGTGTGTAATATTGACAACAAATGTTTGGATATAGAAGTTGCACTTTATCAAATATAATATAATATATTTATCTTCAGATTGGAAGTAACACCAACACAGAATTTGACTTAATGGTGCAGGCAATTAGCAAACTACATTATAAAGGTGAGATTCATCCGAAACGGATCTTGCCGATTTGTCAGTTTTATTCACCAATAGATCATAGCGAGCTCGTTAGTTCATTGTAACTTGAAAGGGTATATTTGCTCATTGAAACTACACGGAGAGATTAGTACATATATAATCTACAGTGATATATTAATTCATTAAAATGGACAAGAATAAATTAGTTCATTGAATCTAAAAGGATAGATTTACCCATTGTGTATTACAGGACTTTTTCATTGAATAATACATTTGGTAGTTTAGTTCATTGAATTTTACATGGGTAGGCCTATTTTAATTCAATGAATCTCACAAAGAGTAGTTTAATTCATATAATCTTACAAGGAAACATAGTTTTACAACAATTCTTCAGATAAAACAATTGTTTCCATGAAGGTGAGCTTCTTTAAGTGGATGAAAGTGAATGAGTGGTTGAGAAAAATGAAGTGACAATAGTTGATGAAATTTACAACTATAATGTGAAGTGGTTATAAGTGATAAAGTAGTTGCAATTGGCGAAGTGGTTACAACTAATATTGTTACAATTGTTGAAATTGCTACAATTGCTGAAATTGTTGCAATTGGTGAACTGGTTACACTTGAAAAAAAGGGGGGGGGGGTTCATGCAGTCGGATGTGTCAGGCCGAAAGGCATAGGTATTGCAGCAATCCTGTAAAACATGACACAACGCATTCCGCTCTCCGGACTACATGCTGCTAATCTGCAGGAGTTTGAGAATGAACGAAGAAGAAGAAGTGGTTACAATTGATGACAATTTATGAAGTTTATTGAAGTAGTTACAATCGGTAAAGTTACTATAGTTGGTAATGTTACTATAGCTGGTAAAGTTACTATAGTTGATAAAGTTACTGCAGTTGGTGAATGTTCTACAATTTGTGAATTTTCTACAATTGGTAAATTTGCTACACTTAGTGAAGATGATACAATTAGGGAAGTTTTTATAATTTATGAAGTTCACTGAAGCGGTCACAATTATGAAGTTGCTGAAATTGGTGAATTTCCTACAATTAGTAAAATTTATTGAAGTCATTACAATTGATGAAATTATTTAAACAGTCACAATTCTTGAAGTTTCTACAATTTATGAAGTTGATGGAAACGAAGTTTCTACAATTGGTGAAGTTCATTGAAGTGGTTAAAATTAGTAAAGCAGCTAGAATTAGTATAGTGGTTATACTTGATGAGTGATGGAAATAGCTTCCAGGCTCAAGCCATGATTCGCATGTACCTATGAAGAAATACAATTGTAAACAAAACGTCACATCCTTATATAAAACCGAGACCCGAGACAGTAGAAAATGACCGTACTGAATTAATTTGGACGTTATTCGATACGTTTTTGTTTATTGACGTGTTTGATTGATCACTATATACTTGGAGTGGCATGCTAAAAATAGCTAAGGCGACTTCAAGTACATAAATATTTACCAACCAAAAGCACGAATGTAGTCAAATGTGTATACATTTGAATATAATCAAAAATGTAAGGAATAAAATCCTAATTAATTATGCGCAGAGGTCTTATAAGAAATGTGATTGGTCACGATAGTACACGTTACTTCCTAAACACAACCAGATTTTCATTAAAGAAGAGATTTAGTACTGTGAATTCAAATGTGCGTACTTTATGACAATCAACGTAACTGCTGTTGTCTAACTAACAAAACAAATTGATAAAAAAAATTCAAACCTTTGGTCATGTCTTAGAATGATACAAAACTAATATTAACATTCAAGAATGTTAAAACTTAGCTGAACAGTCGTGATAGTGTAATTAACTTTTACGAATCGCTAATAAAACAAACGCTTAGAACAGATATTGTAACTAAAAGGTCTGGTAAGTGACCGGCAGATGCTACCAAATCACATAACAGTTCAAATTTTGTCATGTTATGAGAAAAGTCATGTAAATCTGTGTTATAATTTGTGCATATTCCCTGACATCACAGAAATGTCACTTGACAAGCAGTACTAGCAGACGAGTCGATGCTAAAATGGGTAATGCAATCACAGATATCTAATACACTAACTAACATTATCCCCAACGTCAACCGTGAAACCACCCCTCTCTCAACAACTATACATACTACTCCACAATGCTAGAATTCTAAGATAAATCCTAACTCTTCCCCTTCCCTCAGAAAACTAAATTAAGCTGTATCCCCTCCAGTATATATTTGTCAACTTAGCGCTAACACCGTTTCATTTTTTTACGAACCTTGGTTTATATGGTTTATTTCGTTAAAATTTGGTCACATCTCCCAGATATGAACCAGAGGCTGTATCGACTATAGTTAGGACTGGTACAGATATCATGTGAGAAGAAAGAACAAAAACGTTTTTATTTGTGTTTCTTCTTCTTCAGCGTTCATTCTCAAAATCCTTCTAGATCTCTCTTGCAGCAGAACCACAGTCCTACAAGATTTCCAGCAGGATGTAGTCCAGAGAATGGAAATGCGTTGTGTCGGCGTTTATTTGCGGCAATGGCCCTACACACCCGTATTTGGCTATTTATTTGTCTTTGAGTAAGACCTTTTGGCCGATACATCGATTAGTGTGAATTTATTTATTTATAAATCTCCATAATCCTGTTTTTTCACTTTGAATTAAATGTATCACATCTTTATTTCAGTAATTGTATCACATCTTTATTTCACTAATTGTATCACATCTTTATTTCACAATTTGTATCACATCTTTATTTCACAAATTATATCACATCTTCTTTTCACGAATTGTATCACATCTTTATTTCAGTCCGGTTTGTGACTGAAGACTGAGCTCAAAAACTAATATCATCCATTAATCTGTAAATTCAACAGAGAATTATATGCCAATGTTAGATTTCTCCGTAACCACTCTCCTACCAAAGACGCATGATTACATGACGTACGAGGGATCCATGACACAGCCTGCTTGTCTGGAGACAGTTACATGGGTGGTCTTTAATAAACCATTGTACGTACAGAAAGAGCAGGTATGTCTACATAAGACAATATGATTACAGACATACGATAATCTGATTAAATGACATACGATAATAAGATTACTGACATACGATAATCTGATTACTGACATACGATAATCTGATTACGGACATATGAGAATCTGATTGTGACATACGATAATCTGACTACTGACATATGATAATCTGATTACTGACATATGATAATCTGACTACGGATATATGATAATCTGACTACGGATATATGATAATCTGATTACTGACATACGATAATCTCATTACTGACAAGATAATTTTATTATTGACATACGATAATATGATTACTGACATACGATAATCTGATATCAGATATATGATAATGGGATTACTGGTATACGATAATATTCTTACTGACACATGATACTCTAATTACTGACACTTTTTAATATAATTACTGACACATGATAATCGAATTACTGACACATGATAATCTAATTACTGATACATGATAATCTAATTACTGATACATGATAATCTAATTACTGACACTTGATAATATGATTACTAACAAATATTCAGATTCCTAAATAGCTGATGTATAATTAAGGTGAAAAATCAGTCTGGAACTTTCTGTCTGCCGCACATAATAGTTGCGTTTTTTCGCGGGCAGTAACACATAACAAACTACATCTAGCATCAGGATGACACATGAAGGCAGAGATGAAGTAGCAGACATATTGACGCACTCTCGCCCCTACCCTAGCACCAACGGCCAGTACATAAATAACATTTATTTCTATTGTGGACATTACTTTTGACGTTTGGAATCTGAGAGGTCGCTACGTTCCCAACCTTAGTCTCTCTGCTCATGTGTCGTTCTTGGTAAATGACTTGTTCCTGAATGAAGACGACTTGTAAAGAAGATTTACTGATGTGAGTATCCGGAGTGATATTGTAGTAGATAGATGCTGACATTGGGTCACACCCTGCATGATGCTCTTTATTTGTGTTATTGCAGACACAAGATTTCACCCTTCAAGGATCACCATATATCATACAATCCAAGGCAGATATCGTGCTGTGCTCAGCCTTACAGTGTCTTGTGAACACGTTAGTTTAAAGGAACACAATATATAATACCATTATGACAGATACTATTCTGGGTTCAACTTAGAGTGCATGCAGCACGTTATATGCAGACGATCTGTTGTAATCTGCAGATGGTGTGATAGATCCAGCCTTGTTAATAGAGAGTTGCAAAGATGTGTCGCACCCTGAAGAGAGAGTTGCAAAGCTGTGTCGCACCCTGAAGAGAGAGTTGCAAAGCTGTGTCGCACCCTGAAGAGAGAGTTGCAAAGCTGTGTCGCACCCTGAAGAGTTTCCTATCGGACATTCATTACAGAAGATCGAGGCACATATGGATTTGTCCGGAATACAGTAATGATGATCCGCTCATTAACTAACTTTCATAGTCAGTGGTTATACCGCCCGTGTGTTGCCGGGGCCTGAAAGGGGAGCAAAGAATAGCAACACTGTTTACCTTCCACGCATGTCGTAAAAGGCGACTAAGGAGTTTATGGGATGGAGTTGGCTGTCCTATCCCATATAGGGTCAGTGACCCAAAGCCATGCTGAAGTCGGATGTGTCAGGCCGAAAGGCGCAGATATCGCAACAATTCTGTAAACCATGACACAACGCATTCCGTTCTCCGGACTACATCCTGCTAATCTGCAGGAGTTTGAGAACGAACACAGAAGAAGAAGAAGTGTTTATACGTTGAGGTTTTTAATTATATATTATTACAGTGTATTAGATAAGTGTGACAGGCGGAACAGGTCCGGAGGTTTCTGGTCTTCCACTGACTAGGTAGTTGAGCACTTACGAGAAAACCGTATGCTATAGCGCTTTTTTTCTAACCTGGCTTATCTTTAGTTTTCAAATCTTGTCATGCACCACACATGGATTTGCTGTAACGAGAAAATGACAGTCTATAACCGCTGAGTTTCATAATGATTTTGAAGAAATTGTTTAACGACCTTATAATTGTTAAGTACACTGATGTATTGACGCCTTTGTAGACTATCATTGAGGGTAAAAGCAAACTGATCTATTAATCAGTGTTGCAGCGTGTGGTTTGACCAATAATTGCCAGATGCTTCACCAGTAGTTAATCAGAAACCCCCAGACTAGTATCGTCTTCATCACACAGCCTACTCCGTAATTGCTTCGCATAGTTTAAACTCTTGTTTAAGTTATTACTTTTGATTTTACTGGTTTCATCTACGGTGTCCACGCGTTCCTAATTTAAGCTAAGTGTTAGTTTGTTCTGAGTTTCATTAATAATATTTTTTTTCGTCTTTTGAATTAAAAACCTCATTTCTTTTGCTTTCATTCCTTCTTATTTTCATTCCTCCAGTTTCTATTGCCTTCTCTCCTTTTCTTATCATGGTTCTGTTTTAAACTCGTCTCTTACGTCAGCATTTTGTTCCCTCCTTCTATCATGTTTCTTTGCTTGTAGTGGTCTTTTCTATTTGTTTGTTGTTGTCCTGCAGCTTTCTTTTTGGTCTAAACGTCGTTTGTCTCGGTTGTATGTTTCTGTTTAGTGAGCTTCTATTACGGTTACTAGTGTATTTATATTACTTTTTGCAATACTCCCTATATATTCCCTTATCACAATTTGTTGCATTCACCCTTATATCTTTAGTACATTAGGTTGTTTCCTGACAGTTTGAATTTATCCTTGTAAACTCTTGTACCTATTTCCTAGTGGTTGTGAAGATCACAGTTGCCTTTTTGAAAATCACTAGTGGTTTCTTCACTCTCTACAGACACTGAACCCAAATTGACTCAGTCAGTCAGTTCCTCTTTTGCCAAGTTTGGCACATAAGGCGGATGTCATAGTTCTCCATGTCTGTCGGTCAGTTGCTAGTGATTGCAGATATTGTGCATTTATGCCTATTGATTTTAATTCATTCATAAATGTTCTTCTGAGCGTTGTTTTTTATCTTCCCTGTTTTCTTTTTCTCGTCTGGTGTCCACATGAAGGCTTGTCGTGGGATTCTGTCTTCCTTCATTCTAAGTACGTGGCCGATGTATGTCAAGCGGCATTTTCTGATGATGTTCGTCACATAATCTTTTGTTTTGTCTCCTCTCTTAGAATGTCGTTTGATTTTAAGTCTTTCTAATTAGTATTTGTGATTTTTTTTTTATGCATGTATTCTCGAATACAATTAACTTCTTATCTACTTTTGCGGTAGATTTCCAACTTTCACATCCATATGTCAATAATGGAACCACACTTGCATTGAATAGTTGCAGTTTGATGTGTTTACTTGCGATCTTCGATCTCCAGATGTTTGTGAGTTTGTTAAAGGCGTTGGAGGCGAGAGCGATTCGAGTCTTGATTTCTGAGTTGGTATCACCGTCTGCTGTTATCTTGCTTCCCAAATAAACGAAATTTTAAACATTGTCTAGTATATTATCATCTAGTTTAATTGATTCTGTCTGGCCGGTAAAGTTCATGATTTTCGTTTTATGTGTGTTTATTTGAATCTGTGTGCAAAAAATTTGAGTCTTTCTATTTTTTTCTAGGAGATATTGGTGTGTTGAACTCAGTAGAGCAATATCATCTGCGATAGTTAGATCTTCCAGGTTCATGTTGTTTACCCATTTGATTCCTAGCTTTTTGTAGTCTGTCCATTTCCTCATCACCCAGTCAATCGACAAAATTGACTGCTCTTTCTTTATTACGTATGCGACATGATGTTGCAAATGTTTGCGATCATATGACAAGGTACTTGTCCCTAAATTGTCCCACCGTGGATCAAACCCCATTCTTGAGTGGTACAATTTAGTGACAAGTACGATTCACATATCAGTTTTCTTTACTGCGCAGACTACTTGATGCTGTGAATATTTAAAACTGTATTTTCCCTATTTCAGCTTACTTTATTGCGCAGACTACTTGATGCTGTGAATATTTAAAACTGTATTTTCCCTATTTCAGCTTACTTTATTGCGCAGACTACTTGATGCTGTGAATATTTAAAACTGTATTTTCCCTATTTCAGCTTACTTTACTGCGCAGACTACTTGATGCTGTGAATATTTAAAACTGTATTTTCCCTATTTCAGCTTACTTTATTGCGCAGACTACTTGATGCTGTGAATATTTAAAACTGTATTTTCCCTATTTCAGCTTACTTTATTGCGCAGACTACTTGATGCTGTGAATATTTAAAACTGTATTTTCCCTATTTCAGCTTACTTTATTGCGCAGACTACTTGATGCTGTGAATATTTAAAACTGTATTTTCCCTATTTCAGCTTACTTTACTGCGCAGACTACTTGATGCTGTGAATATTTAAAACTGTATTTTCCCTATTTCAGCTTACTTTACTGCGCAGACTACTTGATGCTGTGAATATTTAAAACTGTATTTTCCCTATTTCAGCTTACTTTATTGCGCAGACTACTTGATGCTGTGAATATTTAAAACTGTATTTTCCCTATTTCAGCTTACTTTACTGCGCAGACTACTTGATGCTGTGAATATTTAAAACTGTATTTTCCCTATTTCAGCTTACTTTATTGCGCAGACTACTTGATGCTGTGAATATTTAAAACTGTATTTTCCCTATTTCAGCTTACTTTATTGCGCAGACTACTTGATGCTGTGAATATTTAAAACTGTATTTTCCCTATTTCAGCTTACTTTATTGCGCAGACTACTTGATGCTGTGAATATTTAAAACTGTATTTTCCCTATTTCAGCTTACTTTATTGCGCAGACTACTTGATGCTGTGAATATTTAAAACTGTATTTTCCCTATTTCAGCTTACTTTACTGCGCAGACTACTTGATGCTGTGAATATTTAAAACTGTATTTTCCCTATTTCAGCTTACTTTATTGCGCAGACTACATGATGTTGTGGATTCAGACAGTTCAACAGTTCTGATGGAGAACAACTTCAGACCGCCAATGCCAGTAAACAGACGAACAGTTCGAACAAATATTAAACCAAATGAGCAGGTGGGCAGAATGTCTGTTATTGTTTTCAATTTACTTATGAAAAAAACTGCAAACATGATTCTCATATTAGTTGTTAAATGTTGTTTTCATAGATATTTATATTTTCTGCACAATGCCGCATGTTTAGTTCTTGGTAAAGGTCTTTTGGTGCAAACGCAGAATTATTGTTTTTAATTTGTAAAACAATGATGTGGGAAAATTAATTTTAGATATTTTGCAGAATAATATTTTTTTAAATGTTATATTAAGTACATCATATAGATATGTGATTTTATAGAAGCATATTGAGGACACCGTGGATAGACAAAAAAACGTAATGAAGATCTTTTGAAAATAGTCAACTTGCAAGAACAACCACTTTCTAGAATCAGAAGAAAACAATTCACATTCTTTGAACGAACATCACATGAGAAGATATGAACACACCGTGACAGCGAGCAAGTTGAAGATCAAGAGTTTAAGTAGCACCATACATGTACACTTTCAGCATGCCTTTAATGTGGGTAGGTTTTAATGCGCTAGTCAATTACCGCAGTTTCCCGTGCACTCACTTTTTCACGGAATTTATTTAAGCATAAGTCTACCACAAGACTTGCTTTCGTTAGGTTGAACTTCGCACCAACACAAGATATCAGTAAACGTGACTTTATGATTGATATCACCGCAAATTGTTCAGCCCCGTAATGTTGTGCTAAGAATTGTGTCATTATTTACCTCCGACTATTTATTGTCAACCAACAACTCAATCATTTAGATAATAACACCCAGACAGGCTCCCAAATGAATAGAAATCAATGTATGATTTTGGCACGATTGTGCGCTTGTGTTTCCACCATATGCTTCTATTTAATTATCTATCGATCTATTCTTTCATCACTGTTTTTGCTGTTTGTCGTTGCATGATTGAATGACGATCGGTTTTCGGGCTGTGGCACGTTTGATCGATTGATATACAGTAACACTGTGACGTTTTACAACGTTGGTAACTCCTTCAATCCACTTTCTTCTTGGTCTTTCATGCCTCTTGCTATTTTCATGCTGTATGGTCTTGATGTTTATGCTGGTAATAGGCCTATGTTTTCATTCTAATTAAGTGGAAGAATCATTTCAGTCTATGTTTTTTTTAAAATATATTTGACCACAGACGTTGTTCCAACAATTCTTGTAATCTCTTCATTCCTCGCGTGATCTCTTCTGTTCTGTTTGCTGCTTTTCTTATAGGCCCCTACATCTCATTTCACACGTCGTAAGCTTTATCTCTTGTTTTTTAATTAGTGTCCACGTCTGACATTGATAACACAATATTGGTTTCAATATTTAATTTATGATTTGTGTTTTTGTTTCCATTGGGATAGATTTGTGTTCCAGGGTTGATGTAATTTCATAATTTACATAGTTGGTTTCTTGAATCACAAAAAAACCTGTTCTAGATAGTGTGCAATAATTTCAGGTAGAATAACCATCAGAGACAATAATTTTGAAATGTTTACATTAAGACTAATTTTAACCACATATTTAGACCTTGGGGATTAAAGATTATTACTTGCGAAGAAATATTAAAAGTGTATGCAAATTAGATACCAATATTCCTGACAGATGCAAGGTCAGTGCTTCAAGCTCTCCAGTCTGGAAAACTAACAGACTTGCAAAAACTACTTAGCGAATTGTCGTACCACTATAGGGTAACCATGCAGTGGATACCCTCTCGCTGTGGAATACCAGGAAATGAAAAAGCAGACAACTGGCTAAAGGAAGGTGCTGATGAAGACCAACAAGATATACCAATCACCTACCATCAGAAAAAACAGATGATCAAGTCAATAAGAAAGCCACAAACACCACCAACAGATGATTATCACATTATGAACAGATCAGAACAAGTTATAATTTTACGTCTCAGAACAGGACACAACTGACTCCACAGTCACATGTATACAAAGTTGAAGATTGGCAACACGGCCATGTGTACATGTGGACAGGCAGCACAGAGTGCCAAACATATACTTCAAGAGTGTTCTGAGCATGAAACGCTGAGGCAGACATATTGGCCAGAGGAAACAACACTGGAATCAAAACTCTATGGGACACTGTATGAACTACAAAAGACAGTGAGTTTTATTAAGGAGACAGAATTACAGATATAGACATGTTTCAAGTGAATGAAAGAAGAAGAAGAAGATACCAATATGGCCACTGTGATATCAAAAATAGCTTATATTTTATAAACATAATAGTTCATAACCTAATTTACTGGTATTGTTCATATGTGACATAGGCCCTATATTCCCATGTTCATAACGGACGTTTTGATGTTCTGTAGCAGGTTTATTGGATTGTATTGATAATTTTTATTTTTGTGAAATTGAACTTTGAACGTTCCAAAAATGCAGAAATTTAATTAGGCCTACTTGTAAAATCTTATACCCATAGAAAAGAAAGGCTACCTTCATTGTACAGCAACCATTCTGCTACAGGACCCGTGTTATAAGCCTATGGTTACGAATAGTCAGAACAAATTTCATAGTAAACCAACAATCATTGGTATAGGTTTTTTTTAAATTTTCATAACGTCAGCAAAAACATAGTTTTGAGAAAAAAAGAGAAAAAATATTTTTACTTAGTCTGCACAACAACAGCTAATGTCCATTATGAGTTCCACATAGATTTACATCAATTAAACTAAATGCATTGTGAGAGTTTGTGCTGTGTATCTTGGCACCATACTGTTCTGAAATTTATATGTTGATCCTGAAATTTATTTTCTTAGCAGAGGGGCAACTATTATTGTTATTGATAACTGGTTATTAAGAAATTTATCAACTGAATCACATAACAAAGTAGGCCTATAGGCTATTGCAACTATTGGTTGTTCCGAAATTTGCGTTTGACTGGTCTACTATTCTTTTTACTATTTCTCATGTTTAATTAAAAGAACTGAGCAGTCACTAGTTTTATACTTATAACTTCGGAAATACGGCTTAATACTTATAGGCATAAGTGATATTTAAATCACATGATGCCAAGATTTGAAGAAATTTTTATACTGAAACAAGCATCGGTCAGATTGCTTTTATACACATATAAACCGCATTGGCGTGACCTTTCCTAAAAGTGCAGTTATTTCTTATTGTTAGAAGGATTGTAATATTGCTTAATTGTTGTAGGCTACACAATAACTCAATTATTTAATAGAGCTAATGTATCGTCATAGCCAGCAACCAAGTATGGTTTCTAAAGAAAACTACATCATGTGGTGACTTGCAGACATGCCAGTAATTAGGAAATGATGACTGTTTTGCATATTCTTCTTCTTCAGCGTTCGCTCTCATATAACCACAACGAATATACGATGTGATTTACGCCGGGGAGCGTGAATTACGTTGTGCTGCAGGTTACACAGTAAAACTATTTTATTTGCACCTCGGTTGTCCGCTCTGTGGTCTGGACGTCCGAGGTCCAGCACATCTGTTTTCATCAATCCTTTATTTCTGGCTTGGTCCCTAATCCGTGACAGCCTATCTATCTGTCGCCGGGCACGCGGGTGTGTGACTTTCGTCAAGACGATTGTCGTTCACGTCTATCTCGCGCGAGGTGTTTCATCGTCTATGTACTTTCCTCGTGTAATTGGACGTACTGTGCCTGTACCCATCGGGTACTGAACCGTTTCTCATCTGCGAGCCTGGTTCCGTAAGAGGAAGAACTCATCAGAAGAGTTGGACTCTGGCTCTTTCGCCACCGACATCGTGAACCGCTCGCTTAAGTTCGAGTCTCACACTACACGTTTGAGAGCAAGGCGTTCTCGATCTGAGCGACTTTGTCCCAATAGCTCCTGAGCCCATCGGGTACTGAACCCTTTCTCTCTGCCAGTGTATATCCGGTATAGGAATCTTGACAGTAAAGTTGGGCCAGGGCTAAGATCGTTGTCCCTTTTGTGAATGAGCCTGTCGGGTACGGAACCCTTTTTCTTAGCAAGCATGTTTCCGGTATAGGAAAGCTCGACATTAGAGTTATGCCAGGTTTTCTTGCCTTCCCGGGCACCCATGATTGGGTGTGGTCCTCTGCCCTGCATAAGGATTTTAGGTTTCAAGAAGCTCGTCTCGATCAAACAGAGCTTGTAGTTTCTATTTCCTTGGACCATTTTCACTATCTATTTACAGTTGGCGCTGCCCTCTCGCGCTGTTCTGTCCTTTTATTGTACTCGGTATGAAATCTATTCGTTTTCCGCCATGCGTGTGCTTTTTCGTAACTTTTCCATTGGCCGCCCCTCCAATGCTCGGACTGGACTGACTAGCGCCTTTGTGTGTCGACAGTGTCGCTGCATGTTTTGGTGCATGTGGTGTCGGGGATATGTATGTCTCTTATGCATTCAGACCTCTTTCCATCTGCTACCTCCACAATCTCGGACACGTTCCCCAAATGGTTTGGCCAGAATCAGCTCGAGCTGCTGTATTTCTGTTTCCAGGGTGCACCGCGAGGAGGTACATTTGGGATCTTGGTTATCTCATAACCCTGGGTCCTCCGAGAGTAATGCGTTCCTTTTGCACCCCGTTTCGACTATGCATTCATTTTCCTTTAGTCTGTCTGTTCAAAGCTATTCTGTGCAGTTCTTGAATAGTATGTAGGCTTATTTTGATTGTTTTACTTTCTCCAAGTATTTTATTCTGCTGTGTTTCTTTTGGTCTTCACCTTGCTCTTTTGCCTGTAGGTAAAATTCAAGAGATTGTGGAGTATTTTGTTGATGTCTGCGCGTAGAACATGCCCGATGTAGGATCAGCGGCGTCTGGCTATGTGTAAATTAGGAGTTCAATGTTCAGTTTAATGCATAGGGGCCTAGTGTTTATAAATATATTATTTAGGCCTACTAAAAATGTCAAATGTCAAAATTTTTAATCAGTATTTGAGGGGTATTCTACCGTAAGCAAATTATAAAGTACTGATCTTAATAACAACTCGCATGGCACAAATACCAATCCGTCATCAAACAACGCAACGACAGTTAGGATAGGCACAAGTGACGTCTATATTTTCAACAATAAAGAACTAGAAATAATCGAATTTATGATTAATTAAACATAGGCCATAATATTTCTCTTTGACTAACTTTTAATTTTGTATGTTCCATCTTTTTCCTTCTCTACAATACGAATCAACATCAAGGATCCCAGTTGCAGAGCACACAAGATGGCCTTTTATGAAGGTATATTACAGTATAGGCCTAATCCATCTATAAGCAATTACGTTTAGGCCTAGGCCATAGAACAAATTTTCTTATTTAACAATAATTTTCAAAATAAATCCCCTATTATTTGTATTCTTTATTGCTTATGCCCCTATATTATAGGTTTATATCTGTATAGCGAATTTCTATTATTACATGCATGAATAAGGTGCGTAAACAAATACTCAGCGAAAACAAATACTCAGCGAAAACAAATACTCAACTTAGGTCTACATAGAAAATAAAAAGAGTGGTAAGATAAGGATGTATTGTATCACCAAATCTATTGAACTTTTACACTAAGAACATTTTTTAAACATAGGCCCCAAACAGTCCCTAAACGAATGAATGACAAGACTCAAGATGAGTGAGAAAATAATAGGCAGAAAGTGAACAGGAACTATAAAGACTTAGGTTTATAGATCAAGTCGATAAATAGAGTAAAGAATATGAACTAGATATAGGCCTACGGTAAACATGTTTTTCAAAAACCACGAAAATCAGCAAATTACAGAGGAGCAAGCGCTAAGCATAAAATATATGTGGAGATATGTCTATTACAAGTAGAGCATTACCAATGTCTTTGACACGTAGTGCCTAATCACAAATTGTGGTAGATTTGAAACTGAAATTAAAAAAGAGTATAGCGCCCGTGTATTGACGGGGTCCGAAAGGGGAGCAAAGAATAGCAACACTATTTACTTTCCACGCATGTCGTAAAAGGCGACTAAGGAGGTTGTGGGATGGAGTTGGCTGTCCCATTCCATATAGGGTATGTGACCTAAGGCCATGCTGAAGTCGGATGTGTCAGGCCGAAAGGCGCAGATATCGCAAAAATGCTGTAAACCATGACACAACGCATTCCGTTCTCCGGACTACATCCTGCTAATCTGCAGGAGTTTGAGAATGAACGCAGAAGAAGAAGAAAAAGAAAAAAAGAGAATAGGAAGGGCTAAAAGTAGTTTCAATGACACGAGGAACATAATGGCATCTAAAGAAATAAGAAAGTAATATTGAGAATTAAAAATGTTACATAAATTCTACAATAATGTAGGCCTATGGCTCAGAAACAGGGACAATGGAAAAACAACTAGAGGACAGACTTGATGCCTTTGAGCACTTGAATATGATTATTACATATTTCGTGAGTCCTAACCAAGTTGTTATCAGGATACTTGACTGTATATGGCTTACTTATGGAATCACTACCTCAGTAAGAGTTTTAATATAACCGCTGTGTTATGTTCCTATCATGTTCCCTAGCAAAACCTTCTTCAGAAATTGATGGATGATTGACCGTATGTTGCTGGGCCAGAAATGAGAACACGAAACAGAAACACTGTTACCTACCACGCACGTTGTAACAGACTGAAAGGCGCATATATCACAGCCAAGCTGTAAAACACGACACAACGCATCCCCTTCTCTGGAGTACATCCTGCTAATCTGCGTTAGATTGATAACGAAAGAAGAAGATGACAATGATGATGATGATGATGGACAATAATAATACTGAAATGCCAAAAGTAGAATATGGACATATTTTGGTTATCATCGTCATCAGGTGCCTTGCCGACCGTCATAGGCGATCATGGGTCCCCACAATTCTATATTTTAAATATCTTGTATTAGGTTCCATGTTGATTCTGTGCTGTGCTACGATATTAAACTTTCTCTGATGTTCTGATGCCCTTGATCTTTATTGCCCTAAATTTGAACTTATGTAACTATGTTCTTCAGACCCGCCTATCTCACAAAGTATCCAGAAAAATAAAGACTGCCTCCACCTGATATTATTAAGTAGCCCACATCTCGCATTTGACTTTTTTCAGCAATCATTGGTTTTTCTAGCAGTCCATTGTATTTTCAGCATTCTTCTATAGAAGTAAATCTCTTTTGCCTATACTTTTCAACTGTTTATGTAACACCCAAGACTCTCACCCAAAAGTTAGAATCTGTATGTAGGTCTTCCTCACTTCTAATGACAGGTTCAAGGTCTATTACACAGTATAGACATATTCTTCAATTTTTAGGAAAGGTGTCTAGCTTTGCCTGCCCTATTATGTTGTTTCTTTTTATCTCTGTTGACTTCTCCATCTGATGCCATAGTTCCTAAATATTTGAATTGGTAGACCTGTTTGAGTATTGAGTCATTCACTTTGATCTTGCACCTTGGAGGGTTTTTGTTTCTACCAACCATCACTTCTAACTTCTTGGTTTTTTTTAAAGAAAAGACCTTTGCTTTCTGCTACTGCTAAGTTGATTAGTTCTTGTAGATTTTTTCTCACTTTTGACAATCATAACAGTGTTATCTGCATATCTCAAGTTATTTCTGTTATGTATAATATGTTATACATCTTATTCTGTCACTAATATTCCTGGAATATTATCAATTGCTTGCAACATGTTTTCACTGTACATATGGAACAAATCCAGTGAAAGTACACATCCCTGTCTGACACCTTGAAACCTCTCCTAATCCAAACCCTAAGCCTAACCCTAAATAAATTAATAGTTAAAATAATAATTGATAAATATTAATTGGCAAACATTGCCAAGGGGAATAATCAAATTAATAATCACATTGGAGAACACAGGTTCCAAACAAGAACCCCTTGTTTTATCTGTTAAAATTATCAAATTGTTGTTGACCGCTCGAATATCTGCAGTTTTTTTAAAGAAAAAATATAGAAAATAATGGATGGTTTTGGTCGATATATAGATTAAACTTTCATGAAATTTATAGATATCTTGTACTTTGTTTGATGTGTTTATACAAATAGCCCATACTCAGTGACTCCTCCGTCTCTTCTTCAGTAAACAACAGATATGTCCAAACATGATGACCGCTGCAGTATAGTTATTGCTGAATCACCTTTCAATTCAGGTTAGTACAGATATAGACAACCAGTACATGTTTTCTAGTGTACTTGTTTGTTTTTATCCTGTGAATTACAAAATAAGCTTTTGTAAACTTCCTTTAAATAAGAAGCTAGCTAGTCGAATATTATCATCAGCTCCCATGAACATGCTCAAGTTTCAAGAGAAACATAAGTTGTGTAAGTTTCATGTAATTCTGGCAATGTTACTTGAACTATTGTATAACTGGTGTATGAAATGTTGACAATAGTTGAAAAGCGATGTTCTGCACAGGACAGAGGCCTATGTATCAATTGTTCATTACTATTTAGGTTCATGTCTTATTTTGCTTTTTTTTGTGAAAATGGAGGGGGGAATATGGATTCAATACCTTTTTTTCATCACGAGAAGACTCCAACTCACAAAGGTTGTAGTTTTCTTTATTCCTATGTGAAAGTTGGGTGGTTTCCCCAGTTTTCTTTTGTACCCACCAGGCGAAACTTTGAAACTGGGTATTGAAGTTTTGCTAATCACTGGGTACAAGCATGATAATACACAAAGTCAACGTTGTGATCAAAATTACTTGATTAAAACACATTCATAACATAACAAATGACGAGTAAAACTGGTACTATCCACATTCATGTGACAGAGTTAAATATGGATACATGCAGGAAAAGTAAAAGACTCAAGATAGAAAAACAACCAGACTTCACCGAGGATCAAACCAGGGATCTCATGGGTGTGAGATTAAAGCTCTAATCTCTTGGCTATGCGCCACACTTCTTTGCACACATGAGATGTAAGAAACACAAACTTAAATAGTAATTAACATTTGATGAATGTTGTTACATGATGTCCCTAAATCACTTTTGCTGCATTTTTACATCCACTTTACATCAATTTATTTTACGTTAATTTTTTTCATGTAAAACTAAAATTTTAACAAGAATGCGATTCTTGTATTTTTCTCTCTTCCAATTTCCACAGCTCCGTCCGTCTTCCATTGCTACAACGAGGTACAAAAGCAAACTTACCAAGCCAATATTATCACTATTTCCTGCAGATTGAAACAGAAAGAGCAGAATCTCAGGAAATTTCTTCAAGAAACAGATCAATTTATTTATTGTACTGATTGTTAAATTGTCAGATATTGCTGTTCAGCGTTTTTCAAAATTCATGTTGACATTGTGTGAATAACTTGATTATATTTGTTTCTTTTATGTTAAATATCTTACAGTTGTTTTTTTTTTATATCACAAAAAATTGTGGCACCTGTGATTTGCGGGTATACACATCGAAAGATTTGAGACCTATACATGTGTGAAGTGATGGTAACCTCACAAGAACTATCTAAAATATTTAACAACAGAATTTTATCATATTTTTTTTAAATATTTTAATATTCTGAATTTGTGCTAATGCTAACAATAAACACAACCAATTTACATCATATATCAATGAGCAAATACAATTGAGTTGTGAAAACATTCATCTGGCTGGTTAGCAAATAAAAATATAAGATTAATGCACAGACACAAGATTGGTAGAGATTCACAAGTGATGACGTAACGAATGACTGGCTTTGATATACAGTAGAACCTCTTGACACATCTCCCCAAGCAGCCCTAGAGGGTTCTGGGAGATACTACTACTATAACATGACCACTACTGCTATAACATGACCACTACTACTATAACATGACCACTACTACTATAACATGACCACTACTACTATAACATGACCACTACTGCTATAACATGACCGCGACTGCTATAAAGTGACCACTACTGCTATAAAGTGACCACTACTGCTATAAAGTGACCACTACTGCTATAAAGTGACCACTACTGCTATAAAGTGACCACTACTGCTATAAAGTGACCACTACTGCTATAAAGTGACCACTACTGCTATAAAGTGACCACTACTGCTATAAAGTGACCACTACTGCTATAAAGTGACCACTACTACTATAACGTGACCACCTAAGATATTGTAACACATATGTACACAAGATTCCAAGAAACACATACATAAACAGTTAAATGAAGAAAGCAGACTAAACGGCCACTTAAATAGACTAAGACTGGTTCTATGACCTCCGTGGCTATGTGGGCAGGCAGCACAGACCGCTGAAAATATCCTGCAAGACTGCAATACACTAAACCAGTTATGGGAGGAATACTGGCCCACAGAGATGGATATACATAGAACACTGTATGGGAGCAATGAGGAGCTTTCAAATACAGCAGCATTTATTAAGAAAATCAGACTTGCTGTGTAGACATGTCAAACTGTGAACGAGAAGAAGAAATGAAGAAAGCTGATATGATTTGTGCATGTTACCCGACACGCCTGTCTAAAACAATCTTTCAGGGAACAGTGAAAGGTAGAAGAAGCAGTTGGGGAAAAGAAAATCATGGATTGATAACATCAAGAAATGAACAGGACTTAAATTTTACACACTTGTCCATACTGCAGATGATAGGAGAAAATGGATGTCTTTATTTATCTCCAAACCATGATAATCACCAAAATACCAGAACAGGTGCTAAGCAAATAAAATACATGGAGAGATACCGCAACAAGTAGAACATAAACAATATCTCCGACACATAATTACACATGATTGATGACAGACCTGAAACAGAAGTTAAAAGGAGAATAGGAATGGTTAAAAGTACTCTCAATGACATGAAGAAAAGAAAGACATCTAAACAAATTACAAACAAGCTAAATGTGAGAATTATAAAATGCTACATCTATTCTATATTAATGAATGGCTCAGAAACATGGACAATGAACAAACAATTAGAAAATAGAATTGATGTTTTGAGATTTGAATATATAGAAGAATTGGGAAAGCTTCATTGAAAGAGAAGAAAACAAAGAAAGGGGTTCTAACAAGACTTCATATGAAGAAAGAGTGATTAAAGGAAATAAAGATCAAACAAATAAAGTATTTTGGACATATTAAAAGATGACACGTTATTGAAGAATTTACTCGAGGGTAAAGTCAAGGGTAGACAAGCAAAAGGTAGACAGAGATATACATGGGAGGCATTAATTAGATGGACAGGTTAGTCTAGCAGAGTGCACCACCAAGGCAAAAGATCGGATGTTGGAGGTCTGTTGCAGTCAAACTTCATTGCTGAGATGGCACTTGATGATGTATCTTCGCAGCACCCAAATGATCCTTGAGTTCTGGCATATACTACTACTACTACTAGTACTAGTACTAGTACTACTACTACTACTACTACTACTACTACTACTACTACTACTACTACTACTACTACTAAAAGCAATCTGGTCAACATATGGAATGAGACTTGATGTACTGATACCCTACAGTAGTTCATGCTTGGTCCATAAAAATATGGTCAACTTTTGGAAGTGGTCAACTTCAGGAGATGGTCAACTTTGGAGGCTATACTATAGCACAATGAATGCAGAGCAAATAATTATTCAAGCATCAATAATAAACAATTGTAAAAACACATTGAAACAAATTCATATCAAAATACAATAGAGAAATATAATCCCTTAGTATTTGATACAGTGAGTATATACCAACAAAAATGACACATAATTTTTATGAAACAGTATTCACAGTATAGATACACAACCTATCTACAACCCAAAAACAGGTTTTGTAGTTCAAGGTTTACGTCACATTATTTTTGTGATGTAATGCACAAAATAGTTGCAGTCAGGCAGGTGTAACTAATTATCTTGAGGAATTTCACTGGTGTGGATCTGGGATCGTGAGTGGGAGCAAAGAAAAATAATGCCTACACCTGTTATGCATTTTAAGAGGAATCTAAGGAGATTGGGCATACAATTGTTAGTTACAGCCTATGATCTTTGCTGTGATAAAGACTGCTGAAGACCCAGGTCTGAACTGCTAGGAGAGAATCCACAATTTATCTGCAATCTGCAAGATGCTTTGAGATTGCAAAGAAGTCATGGTAAACTCGCATCTGGAAGTGAAGACGGTCCAGCTCTTGGCATTGCATCATACAACTACACTGAATTAATCATCTGAAACTTGTAAAAGATCTGGAAAACTTCCCTATAAAAATGTAATGTCATAGAAACAAATCTAAAGCTGAAAGTCAAACCCTATTTCCTCGCACTGGGAACAAGAGTGATAAAATAGTAGACCTACGTCCTCGGGGCTCTATCATCTTCAGGAATATAAAATTAATACATATATAGAGAGTATAATATATAAAGCTTCTGTGCACATTATTTTGAGAAGTGAAAACAACTGAGTTGGACCTAATTATTTTTAATTAATCATATGCAATGAATCATAATATAGAATTGCAATGTCTGAAATTAATTTGTCAGGTATCTATTCCAGTTCAGCTGTAGGCCTGTATCTATTGTCTGAGTTTGGATGGGGGGGGGGGGTAATCTTAGAGCAAACCTATGACATCAGTGTACTAACTACTATGTTATCATACCCGGTATGTCAATAAAATAATTGAGGTGATAATAGAACATACACATATTAAAAAAACCAATCAGAACAATTTAACAGATTCTTTTTAACACATTGATTTGTGATATCTGTATTGAATGATTTCAATTTATACATATGTTTATCTGCTCCATAATCTTTTTGTATGTTTTGTGAGGTGTTTTTATGGTATTTTTATATCTATTGTAAAGGTTTTCTGCTTAACAGATTAAGAAGTACGCAGTCAATATGCCACATTTTAAATCTTCGAAATGTGACACCATCATAAAAAATTTTACCATTACTTTGCAATGGTAACCCTAGCCTGTAGTATAGTGTTTGTTCACAGCTACAGAGGTCTTCCTGCAGATGAGATCATAAAACAAATTCTACCAGCTTATGGTCATTGGTCGTGCTAAATATTATTTACTTCTGAACCAACTCACTAGTGATGTCAACCTAACACTTCTGGGATTATATACTAGAGCTCCAAACCTCAACATCAGAATAATAATTTATAAATAAATACGCCAATGCGTGAAACAAAATAGTATGTTTGAAAAAGAGGTAGGAGAAATACAAGTTTGAAGTCTGAGAGAAAACGTCGTGAAATGGACATAATACAGTCTGTCAGAAGGCACTAGCAAGGCAAGATACAGAAGATATTGGAGGTCCGTTGGAGAAATACATGTTTGAAGTCTAAGAGAAAACATCACAAAATGGACATAATACAGTCTGTCAGAAGGCACTAGCATGGCAAGAGACAGGAGATATATTAGAGGTCCATTACTGAAATGGCACTTGATGATATGATGAGTATGCTTCAAATCACATTTAACTTTAACATTCACAACCCAGGAGCCCTTACACAACTGTCTTCGAGTAACTGATACAATCAAATCACATAACAACTTGATCCTGACCAATCAAATATGTATGTTATAACAGAAATTTGTTATATAAACACAAACAATAAAGAATAAATATAATTGGGGATTTTGAAATGTGTTGTTAAATAAGGATATTTTTTTATAAATTTCCTAAAAAGGGATTCATATGTAGTTGTTATGCCGATATTATCCCAATCCTGAACTTGAGAAATCTATTCTCAACAATCACGAGGTTTTTTTACCATTTCTGGAGGCAAAAATGTGTAATTCTAAATTGTGTACAGCATGAGCAAGCAGTGATCATTTCTCAATCCACAAAAGAAAAATCGTCATAGTGACCATCTACATTTCTTATAAAGATTTTTCTGCCTGCCTAGATCAGATGGTGTTTGTGCAGAAATAAACCGCATGCACAAATCAGTCTTAGAGTAGTGTTTGCAGAATATTTCATGTATGAAGTTCTAGATTTTGTGCACAATGTTAAAGCTCATGTGAGCCTTCTGACAACATGCATGGTCATTCATCGGCACAGATTAGAAGGAATATCAGTGATCATATATCTTATCATTTACTAAAACTCCCCTATATGTTGTTGGTACCAAAAAACTTAACAAATAATAACAATACTGCAAGCTGCTATGCATGTCATAGAGGCAACTAAAAAGGCATGGTGGTTAGTTGTCCCATCCCATAGATTAGCATAACCCAAAAGCAAAACTTAAGCCATATTATCAGGCCAAAAATTATAGATATCGCTGCCAAGCTTTAAACCATAGCACATTGCATTTCATTCTCTGGACTACATCCTTCTAACAAGCAGAAGTTTGAACACAAATGCAAAATGGAAAGAAGCTATAACTATTTCTCCCAATCAATCATTTTATTAATAAACACATAAGAAAAAAACTCATGTAAACATTTCAATCTAAATCATATTTTTCTTACTTAAATACTTCTCCCAACCGATATCAGTTTTGTACTTAAATACTTCTCCCAACCAATATCATTTTTGTACTTAAATACTTCTCCCAACTGATATCATTTTTGTACTTAAATACTTCTCCCAACCGATATCAGTTTTGTACTTAAATACTTCTCCCAACTGATATCATTTTTGTACTTAAATACTTCTCCCAACTGATATCATTTTTGTACTTAAATACTTCTCCCAACCGATATCATTTTTGTACTTAAATACTTCTTCCAACCAATATCTTTTTTGTTCTTAAATACTTCTCCCAACTGATATCTTTTTTTTGCTATTAAAAATTTCTACTAATACATGTGGGCTGTTCAAATAAGTCTGCGGACAAATATTTTTCCAGAACTGTTAAGACCTACACAATCTAGTTGGTTCTCTCTCCTTCAAAGTAGTCCTATTGTGACTGAACACACATATTCCAGTGCTTCTGTCACTGAAGGAAGTGCACCTTTGGTAGGCACTATTCAGAATAGCCCTAATTTTTGTCATAGCATTGTCTTGAATCTCATCAAATGTCATTGAATCAGCGTCCTGACACTGTTCTTTTAAGTTTGCAGAAACTGAAAGTCACATGGAGCAAAATCAATTGGTTTGGTGGTTGTGGGAGAAATTAAATGTTGTGTCTCATCAAAACTTCATTGTAGTGACAGAATTATGTTCAGGAGATTTGTCATGATGCATAACCCAAATGCATGTGTGTCATTTCTCAGACAATGTCTGCGTACAGCACTAGTGAGGCACTGCAAACTTTTGAATTCTTCATTGAGACTGTCCAACAGGGATATATTCCTAATGAATTAGCCCATCATAAGCATATGGTTTCTTGCCACGATCTTGTCAGTGTGGAGGTGAATAGTCTGCCCTGACAGAGTATTATCTTCAAATATGTAGCCATTTTTGAAACAGGAATGCCATTCAAATGTTGTAGATCTACTTGGACAGAAATTCACTAGAAACTGCAGTATTTCAAAAGTTTCTAAACTAACTTTTCCAAGATGAAAGCAGAAATCAATGCACACGTTGATGAAGATTAACATCAATTTCTGAAATGTGAAGAGACAAATTAGGTCATCTTCACTTATAGGATCCCACACAGTGCATGTCATCTTCACTTATAGGATTCCACACAGTGCATGTCATCTTCACTTATAGGATCCCACACAGTGCATGTCATCTTCACTTATAGGATCCCACACAGTGCATGTCATCTTCACTTATAGGATCCCACACAGTGCATGTCATCTTCACTTATAGGATCCCACACAGTGCATGTCATCTTCACTTATAGGATCCCACACAGTGCATGTCATCTTCACTTATAGGATCCCACACAGTGCATGTCATCTTCACTTATAGGATCCCACACAGTGCATGTCATCTTCACTTATAGGATCCCACACAGTGCATGCGTGAAGTTATACAATATCCAGTTTCGTACATACATTGGCACATGGTTATCACATGCACGTGAAAATAGCAATGCTTTAAATATCACGGTTTTCTGGGAAAAAAGTATGTCTTCTGATTTGTATATATTTACTTACTGAGCAGCTATCATATATCAGTTTGCTTGTCTTGCAGTAAAAATGTCCCTCAACTATCATATATAATAACAACAACAAAACCAGTTAGGGTCGTAGGATTGCCACACTGGAACCATCAGCACAAAAATATTTTGCCAAACATCCATTCTCAACCACATGGACGAATGTACAAATCCTATTCTAGCAGTTGTTTAATGTTATTAAGATGTGTTTCTCACCGCCTCTCCTTCTACTCTCAACTGTCCCCACAAGCATGATAATCTTTAAAAGTGAATGGTGTCTCATCACTTGTCCAAACCACACAAGCTAACACCATTTCAGCACTATCATACTGCTTACTTGAACCACTATACAAAATGGTTGTTAAAATTGATACATGCAAAGAGAAGTGACAAATATAAGTAATTGCGGCAATGTCAGATACGTACACAGAAATGTAGTTCATACACAAGCATTATCATTACCGATATAAAAGAGAACATGCGGATGATGTGACATTTAGAAACAGGATGATGTACAGGCATTGGTCTGGAACAGAATTTTAAAAAACTAATTTACATTTCTGATGGATGCACATAACATATTTTCATATTTAAAAGGTAAAGGTAGGTCCCATGACAGCAACCTACGGTCGGGATAAAGATAACTCTTCGTGTACTAAGCCGCAACTACTATTAGGTGACATGACCAATTCCTTTCCTTACTGTGTTCCTAATATTTAGGTAAACATGTGTTCTTACATTGGTAGGTTTCATCAGTTCATAAGTATGTGTTCTTACAATGGTAGGTTTTAAATCAGTTCATAAGTATGTGTTCTTACAATGGTAGGTTTTAAATCAGTTCATAAGTATGTGTTCTTACAATGGTAGGTTTTAAATCAGTTCATAAGTATGTGTTCTTACAATGGTAGGTTTTAAATCAGTTCATAAGTGTGTGTTCTTACAATGGTAGGTTTTAAATCAGTTCATAAGTATGTGTTCTTATAATGGTAGGTTTTAAATCAGTTCATAAGTATGTGTTCTTACATTGGTAGGTTTTAAATCAGTTCATAGGTGTGTGTTCTTACATTGGTAGGTTTTAAATCAGTTCATAAGTATGTGTTCTTACATTGGTAGGTTTCATCAGTTCACAAGTATGTGTTCTTACATTATAAGATTTCATCAGTTCACAAGTATGTGTTCTTACATTATAAGATTTCATCAGTTCACAAGTATGTGTTCTTACATTGGTAGGTTTCATCAGTTCACAAGTATGTGTTCTTACATTATAAGATTTCATCAGTTCACAAGTATGTGTTCTTACATTGGTAGGTTTCATCAGTTCACAAGTATGTGTTCTTACATTATAAGATTTCATCAGTTCACAAGTATGTGTTCTTACATTGGTAGATTTCATCAGTTCACAAGTATGTGTTCTTACATTATAAGATTTCATCAGTTCACAAGTATGTGTTCTTACATTATAAGATTTCATCAGTTCACAAGTATGTGTTCTTACATTATAAGATTTCATCAGTTCACAAGTATGTGTTCTTACATTGGTAGATTTCATCAGTTAACAAGTATGTGTTCTTATATTGGTGGATTTAATCAGTTCACAAGTATGTGTTCTTACATTGGTAGATTTCATCAGTTCACAAGTATGTGTTCTTACATTGGTAGATTTCATCAGTTCACAAGTATGTGTTCTTACATTATAAGATTTCATCAGTTCACAAGTATGTGTTCTTACATTATAAGATTTCATCAGTTCACAAGTATGTGTTCTTACATTATAAGATTTCATCAGTTCACAAGTATGTGTTCTTACATTGGTAGATTTCATCAGTTCACAAGTATGTGTTCTTATATTGGTGGATTTAATCAGTTCACAAGTATGTGTTCTTACATTGGTAGATTTCATCAGTTCACAAGTATGTGTTCTTACATTGGTAGATTTCATCAGTTCACAAGTATGTGTTCTTACATTGGTAGATTTCATCAGTTCATAAGTATGTGTTCTTGCAATGGTAGGTTTTAAATCAGTTCATAAGTGTGTGTTCTTACATTGGTAGATTTCATCAGTTCATAAGTATGTGTTCTTGCAATGGTAGGTTTTAAATCAGTTCATAAGTGTGTGTTCTTACATTGGTAGGTTTTAAATCAGTTCATAAGTGTGTGTTCTTACATTGGAAGGTTTCATCGCTATAATATGTCTTCTTACACTCTATTTTCCTTCAGCTCCGAATACAGTGCATAAGGTAGGAACCAGAGCTCTCCAATTCAAGCGATGTGATGCTACTGTGCAATTCTTGCATGTTGTTGAGACCCATAGTCACACCAATGTGGCAAATGTTTGTTCTGCAGCATGTTTTCATTCATTCTAAGTATGAATGTTATAATTGTGGGTTTTAATCAGTTCATAGGGACCTGAGCATAGGTTCTATGCTCTTACAATGGTTGGATTGTGCAGAAATTAACATCATTTCGAGCTTCTGTAGCGCATGCATTAGTAACTGCCTCCCAACGTGAAAATGATTTTAGTTCTGGCCTCCTAATACGGTGATTCATGATATACTCCTCCTAATGAATATTGCTTTTATAGATCAAGCGAAAGCTTTCAACCAAATAAATAGAGAACTACAATGGAGTATTCTTGAAAATTATTGAATAAAAGAACCTCTAT
This sequence comes from Meghimatium bilineatum, assembly GCA_034231615.1. Classification (NCBI taxonomy): domain Eukaryota; kingdom Metazoa; phylum Mollusca; class Gastropoda; order Stylommatophora; family Philomycidae; genus Meghimatium; species Meghimatium bilineatum. The sequence goes on from CM067319.1 coordinate 63,787,649, forward strand.
AAGACTGTTAGAGCCATATACAAATATAGTTAAGTGTAGAAGAACAAGTGCTTACCGTACTTACAAAATACTGTAACAAAATTAGTTAAACAGGGTTGTGTCATATTGCCATTTTGTTTATTATTAATATGGGTAAAATATTACCAAAACAGTCAAAAAACCGTCACACTTAACAATCCTGAACAGAACTACTTATGTGATGATCAATGTCTACTCCACAGTTCAAGTGAAGAGCTTCAAGATCACATAAACCTCAAGGAAAGCTGCCTCAATCACTACATGATCAATATAGAAACAAATTGAAGTAATGTCTAAAAGACAGAGAGCCCAATACAATCAATATAAAGATAAATGATCAATTACTGAAACAAGTGCAGGAATTAATATATTTTGGGATAATTTTTACAGACAACAGAAGAATTGACTAAGAGATTAAGGCGAAAATTAAAAAAACCAATTAAATAAAATATAAACTTACACCAATTTTGAAACACAAATCTATTCCGATTGAAACCAAAAGACAAATAATAAATTCAATCTTTATACCAACATTGTGTTATCAATGTCAGACATGGACACTAACTAAAGAACAAGAAAAAAAAGCTTACTATGTGTGAAATGAGATGTCTAAGAAAAACAGCAAACAGAACAAGAGGTCTTGTCAGGAATGAAGAGATTACTAGAACAGTTGGAACAACATCAGTAATCAAATATATTGAAAAACAGATTGAAATAGTTTGGTCACTTAACCCCTTAGCTGTGGAGATCTCCTTAAGGATACGATGAAGGGTTGCCATCACTTTGCAGAGATTTTTTTTCCTTAGTTTTCCACGGGAAATAATTCTCTGGATACTTGATTATAAGCTTCTAGATAGATTTTTCCCCTGGGAAGCTAAGAAGAGGAGGATCTCCGCAAAATTGCAGAGGCTTTTCATTGTATCCTTAAAAAGACCTCCGCAGTTAAGGGGTTAATGAGAATGAACCTTTATTGACCTCGTCGAAAAGAGGATACAGCATGAAAATGAAAGCAGCAAGAGGCAGAGGAAGACCAAGAAGAAGGTGAATTGAAGGAGTAATCAACATTCTGAGATGTCACAATATAAGTGCATATCAAGCTATCAAATGTGCTATATCCCGAAAACCAATCATTTAATCCTACTGCGCCTTATAGCAAAAGCAGAGACAATACAATAGATAGTAAAGTCACCCTAACATATAGAATCCTCGCTGGTCATGTGAGGATAGTAAAAAGAACAAAATTATACATTTCTATAACACTAAATTATATGTGTGTTCAGATTCCTAGCTATATCAGATGTGGAGTTATCTCTGAGGTGTCATGCTAATGTTGAGCACATTGTAACTTCACAATTAATGAAGACTAAAAGTAGATGCCCAAGCAGACAACAACAAATTAACATTAGGTCAAATACATAAACAATTTCCAACAATAATATACCACCTGTCCGCATGCACACACACAAAAAAAAGAACATTTCATTGATGAACCAGGTGGTATTATCGTATTTATGCTGAACAACAATATTGGCATTTCTGTGGGAGAAAAAACATTTGATGGGAGATGCCCATGTCCTCTCAAAGTCACCTAGTATCAATTTACATAAACATAATTGCCCTAATCTGCCTGTTCTCATTTTATTACTACATCTCTGCTGTTATGAATCTTCAGTAACTGCCGCCATTAAAAATATTATTCATTAATATTCATTAATTCCCAGATTAGTCATTCCATCAAGCGTACAGTATTAGGTTGGCAGAACATCCCAATACAATATATTCTTCTAAGAAGCAGCATTTACTATTTTGTATAGGGGGGCCTATGCCTTTTTATTTGTGAGTCTATTATTTAAAGCTATTTTTAAGTGGCACTTGATATTTTTAAAGTTAATTAAATAGATGTGTATAGCTGCCTTAAACTGACTTGAAACTAATTAATCACAAAATGAAAGTTAGTTATACATTTTTTTGTACAACTGATGGTAGTTTCATTAAGGCTAAAAGACATTCAAAATAAATGTTTATTGAGTATTATACAATATTTATATAAAAAGGTATGTTAAATGTAATATAAGAGAAGGGTACTTGTTGGCAATCTGTCCTGCCTTATCTCCTATCTCTCTTGTGTTGCTAACAACCTACCATATATTCATTCCAATTAGATGTCATATGTGTGACAGGTTAACAGTCTATTGTTATTTTATTGAGTTATGGTTAGATAAATTTATAATACACCATTCTTGCAGAAATTTTATATTTTTACTTCTTAGGCCTATATATGATGCACCCTTAGTAGAATGTTGTCACTATGTAAGCCTCCTAGTTATGTGCAAGTCATCCAGCCTTTTCTAGTGTAATAATCAAAAGGTTTTTGATATCCTGTGTCCATTGTAAATTGCACACTACTATTTTATGATGCACTGAAAGAACAGTTAAAAATTCACTGCAATATAGCAGCTTGTTATGAGTCTCACTAAAATGTATGGTAGGCCCTTAGTAACACAACATAACAAGGGTAGTCAGAGATAAGATCACATGTATTGTAGACATGCGCCGATAAAGGGTAATGGAAAAAATTCAAATAGAATAAACAGCAATTATTTAGCACTATTTGGTGGGTAAAAGAAGAAGAAGCAATAGCCACTGTTGCCGGTCAAGATTAATACTTATAAAGAACAATACAACATCAAATATTTGTTTAAGAAAAAGAATCATAAAAAAGAGGCACAAGATTATGACACACACACATCTATCAACTAGTAAATTTTTTTGTACAATATAACCTTTATAGAGAAGTTTGATGATGTAATTCTTACATCATTGCTGCAAAATTTGTCATTATGTAGAAACAGTGAACAAACTATAACAGGTTTTTAGTTAACAAAACAGAATGAAATAACATTGTGATCAAACTACCACAACATTGATGCATTCTTATTTGTGAACTTTGAACCTATATTTCTTAGTGATTTGGCTTGATCTGTGAATTATAAAACTTTCAAATATATTGAATTAGGCACTAATACAGATGATGCATTGAGGGAGAATTTGATATAATACTCATGATTGGGAGAATTTGATATTTAGTATGGTGCAAGTAGGACTGCGGAATCTAAGGGGCAGAACAATACATTCAACCAGTAAGCCACAGAAACCATCAGTATGCATACATTGCAATATTTGCTTGGGAGACAGCATCAATTGTTTTTTTCCAGATTTTAGTATAAGATTTTGCTGTAGCCTATGTTATTATTAACTTTTTTTGTCACAATATTTCAAATAAAGCTTTTTGAGGCACCGGAAGATGTATTATTTTGTACATACCTTTTGCAGTCACACAGGGGATTCTGATTTTTATCTATATTGATGGCTGCTTCCTAGTTATATAGTTGAATCCTGTTATAACAACTTGGTCTGGACTGACAAAATATGTATGTAATAACAGAAATTTGCTATACCCAGTACAAACAACTGATAAGGAATATATTTGGGGATTTTAAAAAGTGTTGTTATATAGGGAAATTTGTTATAAAAGAATGCTCTATGGAGGGATTCCATTGTATTCATGAGTTTTTGAATTATTGATTCCTTCTTTTCAATCCACTCTCAAACTCATGTTGGTTAGCAAGATGTACTCTGAAGAATAAAATGCAATGTGTCATGGTTTACAGCTTGGTTGTGATATCTGAGCCTTTCAGTCTGTCACATCTGACTTCTGCATGGCTTTTGGGTCACATTGACATTGGATGAGATAGCCAACTTTGCCCAAAACCTACTTAGTTATTTGTTATGACATGCATGGTAAATGATAGCTTTGCTATTCTTTCAGGCCCAATTAACACAAGGATAGCAATTATATATTTGTGATGCATTTATTAAATGGTTACTATTTATAATAAATAATTATAAACTATAAATGTAAGATTTGCATGCTTTTAATATGGCTTTTTCACTTTTAGGGATTTTTTTGCACTGGTTTTTTTGTCAACAAGTTTAGGTTATTTTTATATTGTACCATTTTATCTTCAGAAAAAGTATAGCCTATGGCACAAAGTTTATTTGTTTGGTTCCCCAGGAATTATAAGCGATAAAGTTTATTTGTTATCTCTGTGCGAATGGGATGTTTCCCCATAGCTTTCTTTCATGACACAGAAGATTTCAACTATCAACATTATGCAATGCTTTGAGAACATGTCTCCTACATAAATAGAGTCTATGTGTGTATGTAAGAAAGTATGTTCTAACATTTTATATGCAAAAATCCAATCACATTATAGCCAACAACATTTTAGTGATTTTAATAATGATCCCTTCTGAGTTTATATGATTTATGGCTTGAATGTGACATGAAGAAATCTGTGAGCTCTCAACATTATTTTGAAAATAATCTTACTGTTTAAATAATCTTACTGCTTCTTTTCCTTATTCCACTCTGAGCATTTGTAATCTTGAGAAAAATTGTGATTGCCTTGTTGCCCCAGCCCCTAAGTTTACAGTGCCTAGAGTTGTTTCCTTAGACTTGTATGTCTTGTTATTGCTGTATGTATGAAGTTGTGGGCACACAGATTAATTATATCTACTTGTTCTTCTTCTTCTGCCTACATTCTAAAACTTAGTCTTCAGATCATCATCATGGCACTCCGGACAAGTCCATAGTTGCTCTGATCTCATATTCAGCATATGGTACCACTGTATATCACTGTAATTCTCAAAACTACTGCAGTTTAACAGGATGTAGTCCAAAGAACAGAATGTTTTGTGTTATGTTTATAGATTGGCAATATTTACATCTTTCAGTCTAACAAATCTAACTTCAGCATGACTTTTGAATCACTTTGACCCAATGAGACAGCCAATCCACTCCAAAAACCTTATCATATTTTATAACAATCATAACAAGTTACATAGTTGTTATGGAGACTATAACTGACCAGGGCATTTGAGTGGGTATGCACACAGAAGGTAACGAAGGTCTGCATCTTGAGTGACTCTATGAGTATGATTAAGAAGGTACAAGTGGCTCTCATTTGCGAAAAGTGGATTGGGGCCTTGATAAAGGCGAGACTGAAAGTGGTTACATTTATTATTTCGTGCCGAAAGATGTGGGTGTTCGAGGTAATGAACAAGCAGACCAACTGGTATCATGCACGATTGTGGCACAGTGCGATGTGGCAATGGATCGCGCTGATTTTTTTAACTCCTAATAGCACTAGTGTGAGACTAGTGTGGATGATGATTCCTTTTCAATGGCCAGGATTAAACATCGGGGATTGACTTGGTGTTGCTAGAAGTGAACATTTTGGAGGGCGCAGAAGAATGATGGCCAACCAACATAGGACCATTGTTGTCAGCAGAAGTGTAATGGCGGATACACTCAAGGAGAGATCAGAGCAACTATGGACGTGTCCAGTTTGCAGTGATGATGATCCGATGACTAACTAACTAATAGTTGCTAGTTTTTGCTTCCCTTTCATATCCCAACAACACAGTGGTGTCTGCTTACTTGAATTCAGTATGTTACATGCAGTTAATGACAGAGGTCAGCATGCGATAAAACTGTAAAACACAAACCATAATTTGGACAGAAAAATCTAGAAAATATTAAAAATAACAAGAGCTTGGCAAACTGTAGGATAATTACATAATGGCACAGTTACAACTTGTATCCACAAAGTATAGAAAGCAATCACAATACATTTGACAAACTTGTCAATTATTTAAAATTAGTGCTTTCCTTCTCAACACTGGTACTACATGGACATGACCATTTTTATAGGGGTGTTAAGAAAAGAAAAAAGGAAGGTCACTATTTGTTAAACTGGGACAGGTTGTTGTCCCATGAATGTGCACACATTCCTGACTTGTGAATGTGCCATTGAATTCCATTCTGCCAGATCACTGACAGTAGTTTAAAAATGGAAGTGTTTTGCATCACCTTTTAACACCCCTCTAAATGTTCACTTTGATACAGTATGGGTGTTAACCAGAAGAGCACCAAAATATGAAAGTTTAGTACAAATACTTAAAAACACTGGCTACTGACAAGTACAATAACTCTGAGGTTGTGGTGGCTGAATTACCAAACCGCAACCTCCAATATTTTTGTATGGTTAAAAGCTGTGACATAACCAAATTGGACTAACGTCTGCAGTTGAACGGAGAGCACTTCTCCATAAGAGTTATATTTTACTAAACCAAATTACAGAAATGGTATCAAATTTTTGACTCTAAAATGTTCATGTTGATATGTAAATTGGGGCAGGGTTACTGGAGTTTGAGAAGAAAGTAAAGAACTGTAGTAATGTCACCTACCATGCATGTTGTAGAAGGCAACTAAGGAGGGTTGGAGATAGAGTTAGACTATTCCATTCATTAGTATGAGCCAGTAGTATAGTCTTTTCAACTTGTAGACAATCTTTAATATAAATAAACGTTACAGCAAGTGATAAAAGGCAACCAAAAGGTCTTGTTTGAGAGGTTGGTTAGCAATCTCCGTGATCTCTCTTGTGATGAAGTCTGCCGAATATCCATCTTTTTACTGTTGGAATGAAATCAATAATTTGATCTACATCAAGGTTTGAAATTCCAAGAAAGTCATGGCAAAGTCTCTTCCAGTGTAGAAGACTGCCCAGTTTGTGACAGTGCTCAATACTGCTACATTGAGTAAAACCGTCATTTAGAACTCGTAAGCTCTGGTAAACTTCCATGTCAAAAATAATGCAAGAGAAACGTCACTCTGGAGCTGAAAGTAAAACATCCCCATCTGATGTGTTTGTTGTGTTTGTTCAAATTCTCAGTATCTATGAGCAATAGAATGTGTGTATCCTTTTGTACAATATGGGAAGTTACTCCAGAGCTTTATTTCATACTCAGAAGACTCCAACTCTCAGCTGTGTGCAATGTTTTGAGACTGCAATGTTTTGAGACTGCAATGCTTTGAGACTGCAATGCTTTGAGACTGCAATGCTTTGAGACTGCAATGTTTTGAGACTGCAATGCTTTGAGACTGTCTCCTACTAAAAAAAATTAATGAAGTGGGATTTCGCACATGAGATATAAGCATATCAACTACTAGAGGTTTACTGTTGTATGGTGGTTTGTCTAATGGGTCATGGGTGAGGCTTCAGGTTCCCACCTGCCATAGGGAACATGAGTGACAAACTCATACTAAATCATGGTACTGTCACAATCATCATCATTGCCCTTAGTAAAGTATTTACTCTGAGAATTTGTAGTAAAGAAAAGAATTTAAGAATTATTGTAATCTGAAATATAGAATTATTATTTTATAAGTTAACAGGTATGACTTTGTTATGTGTTCTTGCATGTGGACACACATTCCACAATCACACACAATCTGCATGCCACAATGACACACATGGTGTTTTGTAACAACCGATATGTCCTGTGAAACATACGCACACATTAATATCTATGGCAGTAAGACAGTCAAACTGTCTCAAATTATGTGAACTTAGACATGGTTCACCTCACAGTGTAGACCATGCCAGTACACATTGCTCTGGTAAGGTTACTGAAGTGTATAAGTGACAATTAAACATTTTGCAATAATTAAAAAGCAATACATTGTTAGGACTGTATTTCTCATTAACCATGACATGGTTTAAGGATGTGGTCAGTATTCCTTCTGCCACCTTAACTTTCTCAGATCCTGGTATCCATTTGTTCATGATGGGTTGAACTAGCAGCTGTTTGTTGTCGAAAGATGTTTCCAGTTAACCTGAAAAATGTAATCTCAACCACCTGGCTAGGAAGCCAGTGGACTTACCGATGAGCAACAGCAGCCCAAATTTACCTATAAAGGCTGCTGATAGTGTGGTCTGCAACTCAAAAAACTATGCAAGTGCAAGAGAAATAGAAAGTTGATAGCCACACAATATGGAAATATCATATCACAGGTGGCATGATCAATATGTTACATGCTTCAAAAATGAACACAGTGGAATCCCTTTATAGTGCATACATTTTGAACAGATTTCCCTATTTAACATTACTTTTTAAAATCTCCAGTTATATTTAATCTTTATTGTTTATATTCTGTATAAGCCAAGCCTAATTTCTATTGTTGCATGCAGACATGGAAAGAAAGATACAGTCTTTTGAATATAGGCCCTAAGTGCTACACACATTTGTTACAAATTACTTATATAGAAAACAAGACAACTATATTCATTAAGTATTAAATAAACAAACCATCAAAAACCTCTTTTGGCAGTGACAAAATGGCATAAACTTGTTTGGTTTGAACATGCAGTGAGACACAGCTGACTTTCTAAAAGTATTTTGCAAGAAACAATCAAGGGTAGGAGAAGAGATAGGAAAAATAAAATCATGGCTCGATAACATTTAGGAATAGTCTGTACATTACTTCTAGACTCATCTGAATAGAAGTACATAATTGTGTACAGAGATTTTTGTGCTGATGTCTCCAGTGTGGTACCTCTACGGCCCTAATGGGTTATGGGTCTAATTATATATATATATATATATACAATATTATATAAATAATGTGTTGGATTGGGCCAAGTTGTTCTAATGGGATATAGACTACCGGGTATATATAGGCTAGAACCATATTTCTTTGCACTGCTTCTAAGAAACTATACTAAAAGATCATTGCACATCACATTAGGTAAAAATTATGGGTGTCAGTAAACAATTTTCATTAGTGGACCATTCATTCAATGTCAATAGCTTGAAAGCATCATCCAGTATTTTATCAGTCAATGTTTTTTTCCACGAAGCCTTACACTTTTAAAACCCCAGAAAACTACTGTTTTAATAACAAATAAATCAAGAAACCTCTTTTAATTTCCATAAAAACTGAATAAATACACATCACAAGTTTAATATGAATTAAAAATCAGTCAACTATGTATAACTAAATGAATGTAGAAAGCAGCTTTGCACATCAAGTATTAGGGAAAGGACACTGCTTTACTTCTTTGTGGGGCATTCTATCATAGGGTAATCTTGTCTGACTAATGTAGGGAGGAAAATTAAAGTAATACAAGTCAATGAACAAAGAATAAAGTAAGTAGCTTGGTAAACTTACTTTTAAAAAGAGTTTCAAAAATAATGATTAATGTTGATAAAAAAATAAAATAGTGAACACAAACAAAAATCCATTCCATGCTTCTGGGCTTATTCCGAAGTAAGAACATTATATGAAAAACAAAATTCTTGCGATATCAGCGAACAGGATAAATCTAAAGAACAGTTCATTGCACAAATTTATGGTGTGGTCATACATGTATTTGACAACATGCAGACAAAACATGTTGGATAATGAATGATTCATAAATAATACATGACAATTTGTCAAATCAGTGTATTTAAGTTTCAATACTGGCTCCTAAATCTTATATTTGTTTCATTCAAGAGTCAAATCGGTGACAACATTCAGTAAATTGTGCAAGGATTGAAATGCAGTCAACTGTCTATCTGTATCAAAGAATAATGAAAAATTTGGGGATATCTTGTACAAGTTGAGCAAGTTACACAAATTTATAGACAATTTTTACATTTATAAAATCAGACAGAAACTGCTGACCAAGAAAATACAGTAATAGATAAACTCTTACATCGCTAGATATAATATCTTAACTCTTTATCACTAATAGTTATCTAGTCCTAGCACAATATATAAGAGCCACCATTAAATATATATGATTCATCAGCTGTACAGATACAGCATGCGTGTCTACGAGAAGGTTACAGTAGCATACTAAAGGTAAAAAGTTCAGCAACAAGACATTCCTCCACAGAACCTCTCAGCTGCATTGGATTTATTCATAGTTGTAAAATGTTCCGATGTAAGATCAAGATCCAAGTTCAAACTGATACTGACTACAAATAAACTTCACTGTTCTAGAAATCTAAAACTTTATCTGTTATTATTTCTGAGAAATGTGCCCCTGAATAAATTAGCAGGTGTGTGACACTCAACCATATCTAAGGAAAGTAGTTTAAAATATTTTAACTCAATTCCTACGTATGTCCGTTTTAACGTAGCATAGTCTCTCCCCTTTGACTACGTAAGCACGGTATAACGTAACTCTATATATACCCTCCGTTTTGGCCTTGTTTGGTTCGTAAATGACAACTATTAATTTATTTAGCCATTTAACATTTAGAAATCTGGCTAACAAACGGATACCATCAGCTTGATCAGCAATCCCAAGCATGGTAAAATTATTTCAAATTATAATTCAAACAAGTTAGGTTCTGGATTTCAAAATTAGCAAAATGACTTCATGTTGCACTAGCAAGAGAGCTGAATCCTTCAGCAAACATCGGGCTTTATTATTCCTGAGTATTATAATTGGAGATATTATTTCAAGTGATTTCAAGGTAAACAACAGTGCTTTCGATTTTGACAGTGGAGGTTGCCGACTTGTTGAAAATCGGAAAAGAAATAGACCTACACCTAATAGATTAGAGGTAAGAGCTCAAAAATCATAAAACTGTTCCCACTGATATTGTTTCTGAAGAATCAGATAGGCCTAGTGACATCAATGATAATTTTGTATTATGTTATACAGAAAATATAGCTAGACCTAATGATAATATTGAGTGGAATAAAAATTTCATCTTTGAAAATTAAATACTTGGAAATATTTCCTGAATTTTCACAATATTTTTGTTCGGTTCTGAAATTGGACATTGTGCACTAAAAATAGAATAACACACTAGCCAGTTGATAGATTTACTTCAAATAAACTAATTATGATTAGTAAATTGGCTATCAATGCATGTACTTTAGTAAGAATGGATATCAACATTTCAAGACAAGTAAAATTGAGGGTGAGTAGAAGAAAATATATGTTCAAAAAATGTCTATCCAGCTAACATTCCTGTTTCTGGTGCAGTTTTTGTATGTTTTTCTTACAATTATGACATTTTTATATTGTATTTGAATTCCACATTCAATTATCTTTCTTTTGATACCTTATATGACTTTCCATAGCTAATACTTTGTCTTCAGGAAGCTTGCGCCTAACTCATGTTGCGGTCAAAAAGTTAGCCTAAAATTAATTACGTAAAAACCCCGGGCATAATTACGTGCTGAAAGAGTTAAAAATGTTCAGGTAATGTAAGTTATGTACCAGGGTCAAAGCATATGAATTCCAAAAAGTGTTCAGAAGTGCTCAAAAGTACCTAGACAGTTGTTGACCAGAAACTGCCAAGACTAGTGTCTCCCACCATACTTGTTCAGTATTTGATGGCACTATTCCTCGACTCTCCCAGAGCATGATACCTGTTACGCTACTCCCTGGTTGCTAGAACCAGATGACTTTAATATTGAAGAATATTGAACACAAAATGGACAGATTTTAAAACAAGAAATTCACTGATGGAAGAAACCAACCAAAAAATGTGTGTCAAGAAGAAGATGATGGAATTACATCAGCTATTTACCTAAAATTAATGAAAATGGACTTCCTAAAAAGAACATCCAGTTAAAGGCTGAAGGAAAGAGAAAAGTAGGTCTCACAAAAGCTACATAGAATAATCAACAGGGAAAGCCCAATACTGGGCATAAGCAACACACAAGAACTACAGTAACTTGGAACGAGACACTCAACATGGAAAGAAATGATTACTATGTACCCTTATGCACTATGTGCCCTTTGGCCCAATATATATATATATATATATATATATATATATATATATATATATATATATATATATATATATATATAAAGTGACATATTCTTTCCAGAACATTGTCATCATCATGGAAACTCTGAACAACACCTCTCTGTCCCAGACAACTAGGCCTTCATTGGCAAGAGACATGTGCATACATTCTTCAATGTCACTGGTCCATCACTTTCTTTGTATTCATTTTCTTCTCTTCCCTGGCACTCTGCCCTCCAGAATCAGTCTTTCAATGCCACCATGTCTCTTTAAGTGTCCAAAACACGGTATCTTCCTTCTTATGATGGTATTTAGAAGCCAGCCTTCCTTTAGTTTCACTAATTTCAAAATTTCAAAAAAATGTTTTCTCTGTCCATGATATTTGTACGGTCCTTCTGTAGCACTTCATTTCAAATGAATTTATTTTTCTGGAATTTGACTTGTTTAAAGTCCAAGCCTCGCATACATATGTTGCCACTAGGAAACATATGATCTTAAAATGGTTAGATTACACTACATCAGTAAAATATACTACTATGATATAAGACCTTATACACAGTTCCACAAACATGATAATAATTACCTCAAACCTCCAACAAAACTGATTGTACTTTACTCAGTGATATACAGCCTGCACTTGCAACATATTTTTTCATTGTGTTAAATTCTATCTTTGGGGAAAAATATTAACATCACTGATAACCCTTTGAGGTGCCTATACCAGCATAACTACCTTGATACTGCTGAAGAATTCATCATCATCATGTCCTTGATTAATATGCCTAACAACAGCTGTTATGAATGACAAACATCTGTTATGAGCGATGATCTAAATATTTTGAAAACTTTTTATTCCAGTTCAATTAGACAATGGTATCCACTCTAGATGCATTTGGAGTTGTACATAACATCGCATTCTACCCTGTACATGTCACAGCAACTGCTATGGCTAAATATACTTTATTTTCCCAGTTAAAATCTTCCCAGGATTTCTTAACATAGAAACAGGCAGTAATAAAAGTGTTTATATAAAACGTTTATTAAGCGCATAAAAATACATAATTTCAAAATGAAAATGCCTAATAAACACATCATAAAGTGATATTTGTAAGCAGGTAAGTTTAGTATTGACAAATGAAAAAGGCACACAACACTGGAAGTCATTTAGACTGTCCAACAGTGGTGAATCTACAATATTCAAAACAGGTAAATGACAGCACACTGAGTTATAAAAGTTACAATGCAGACATAAAAATGAAGCATAGTATAAAAAACAGACCAGTCTTTAACTGAACACAAAGCATACATTCTCATGTTAGAATTAGTGAAAATAAAAGTTGCAACAATTTCAGGTAATTTGGTTTGAGCATAAATAAGAATTTCTTCTCATAATTGGTGCAAAGCAAACAATTTAAATACTATGCATTTATTTCACTCATGTCCTAAATGAATTAAATTTTACCATTTTTTTTGTTTTAATGTACCCTTTCCCCTACATTTTTCAGTACTTTACGGAAATATGTGTTCCCCCCCCCCAATTTGATTATTTCCCTTGCCTCTGTTCATCAGACAGAACATACTTATTTATTAATTTAAATATTAATTTATTTTTAGGATTATGAGAGTTTCAGGAGAGCTGTATTTTTCATAACTAACCCTAACCTAAAATAAATTAATATTTATATGAATAAATAAATATCTGTTGTCTGATGAACCTAGGAAAGGGAAATAATTAAATATGGGGGAGGGCACATAATTCTGTAATGAACCCATTTTTCATGTGATCAATTTGTGTAGTGTGTGCATAATCACTATAAACTATCAAATAATGGTTGCAATGACTTTCAGATTAGTAGAGCAGTGTAAACAGAAACTGCTTTAAGACACAGATGGGAGATAACTGTTTAACATGTTTGTTTGTGCCAATAATAAGGATAAGTGCTAATAATCAATTAAATCACGATAAACAATAGCGTCTATATATCCCATAAGTCATGGTGGTAGTATTACCTGAACCCTGACCTATATTATTTTTGATGGTCATAAGCTCCAATATGACCAAACTGGACCCAAATCCTCAAATAAAAAAGGAAGAGTTGCTCAACACTATCTGTCAATACTGAATGTTTCCCATTAGGAAGTTGCAGGTTAGTTGCTTATGTGATAACGATCACATGCACTTACTGTCGCCACATCATGCTCTGGGTAGGTTTTTTTTATTTTACTCTCCAACAGTATATAGACAACAATATATAGTTCTTACCGGGAATGGAGATTTTATATTACGATTGCGAGACCAACACTTTAACCCAGAGGTCAGCAACCTTCTTTTGGTTCATAGGGCCAGATACAGAAATACGCAGTTGGTTGCAGGCCAGAAGCACGAAAGCTAATCTGAATTATGCATGTTATCTGTTATATTTATATGAAGATAATATTGAGCTCAGAAAGAGCTCAGTCAAGACTCAAGACTATAATACAATTAATTTGACCTATATGTATATATGGGGCAGCAAACGACACCTTAACCCTTCAACTGTTACGTTCTTCTCTGTAACCAATCCTAGCTGTGCTAAATACTTTAACCAATCCTAGCTGTGCTAAATACTGTAACCAATCCTAGCTGTGCTAAATACTGTAACCAATCCTAGCTGTGCTAAATACTGTAACCAATGACTTGTTCTCTGTGCTGGATTCTTCTCTTGGCCTACAAAAATAAGAGAGCTATGATTGTACTGGCTTTTTATTGACACAAGAAAATATGTACTGCATGGATGGGATGGTTGTTTAGTAATTTCAGAGAGTAATAATTTATAGCAATGAGGATATAGATAAGAAAAATGGGTTAACTCGCAAATAGCAGTTTATAGAAAAACCAATAAACTCATTTGCAGCAGCTAATAGGTTAAAACATCCTTAGTGATGTTTTACAACATCCATGGCGGGTCACAGGTCATGATTTGATACAAGTTGGGGTGCTAAGGGTCTCGCATTGCTCACGTACTGACCCAGCGTTAGCAGATAACCAAGATCCTAAAAGTACCTCCTCGTGGTGCACCCTGGAAGCAGAAGTATAGCTGCTCTTGCTGTATACCTGGCAAACACTTTTAGGTTCATGTCCTGGAGTGGGGAGGCTGCAGTGGGAATGAGATTTGACTGCAAAAGAGACATTCAAAATCTTCGATACCATTGCGCCAACACATTCAGTGGCACTGTCGACACACAATGGTGCTAGTTAATCCGGTCTGAGCATTGGATGGCGGCCAATGCAATTGACACAAAAAGGTAGCTGCATGGCAAGAAACAAAAAGATAAACACTGAGTACAATGAGAGGGCAGCACAGTGCCTGAGGGCAGCACCATGTGCAAATAGAAAGGTAAAACATTCCAAGGAAATTGGAACTAGAAGTTCTGTCAGCTCGAGACAAGAATCTAGTTATTAGTGCTCCTTACAGGCAGAGACCTAATCGTGGGTGCCCGGCAAAGAAAAGCAGCCCTGGTCCAACTCTAGTATCGAGCTTTCTTATACTGGAAAGATGCTGGCAGAGAAAAAGGGTTTCGCACCCGATGGGCACAGGCACAAATAAGATAACGAAGGCAGTCCTGGCCCAACTCTATTGTCAAGCTTTATTACACCGGAAACATGCTAGCGGAGAGAAATGGTACAAGGCCATTCAGCTCGAGAACAAGCCTTGCTCCCAAAGGGATAGTGTGACTCAGACTTGGATGAGGGGTTCACATTGTTGGTGAACGACACCTAGGCTTTGAAGGCGAAAGAGCCCAAGTTCACCTCTTCTGTCAAGTTCTTCCTAATCTAGAGCCAAGCTGGAGGATGAGAAAAGGTTCAGTACCCAATAGTCACAGGCATGAAATGTCTAATTACACAAGGCAAGTTCACTGGCTGCAGAACGTCTCGTGTGAGATAGATGTGAATGACAATCATCTCGGCAAAGAGTCATTAAACCCTCCAGGCTGTCACAAGCTAGGGAAGCTCACTACCTGAATTAAAGGCATGATGAAAACAGATGTGCTGGACCTTGGATGTCCAGGCCACAGAGTGATCCAACCAAGGTGCAAATAACACAGTTCAACTGTGGAACTAGTAGTACAACATATTTCCCACTCCCCAACAGAAATCACACAATTTATTTCTTGTGGTTATAAGAAAGCGAACGCAGAAGAAGAAGATAAAATTGATAAGGGTAATTGTAAAACTATGTCTCCTGGAGTGACCCAATTTTAGTAAATGATTACTAAACAATTCTGGGAAATTAATTGTGTATGGTGTGTTGCTGACCATATCACTCCTAGAGTGCTGTTAGTCGCAGAATAATACTGATCGGATCTTTCCTAGGAGATGAGTCTACAATTTTTCCAGGATGTGGGATGAAATATATAAAAAACGAGAATAATAATGTATGTTTATGGATTATTTACCTGTAGTTAAATACTAAATACCAAGCTGGTGTTAATTTTTGATGGTACTTTTTAACAGTGAAATTCCAGGTAGTTCTTTCCACAGCATAGTAGGCTAATTTCATAGTATAACACATGTATGTATCTAAACGTCTGGTAGAAGTGTGCTCGCATGTTCATATCTACAAGTCTGCAAACAACTTTATCAGTCGAAAGAAAGTTCAGCACAATCACTGCAGCAATTTTGCAACTAGGAATGTAGCAGCAGAGTGATGTCACAAATTACTTAAAATTTCGGATCAACTCAGATTTCTTACAAAATGTGAAATGTAGACCTGTCTCCTCGGAAAGCACCTACAGACCTAACATAGTACCTAACCAAGTACTTAAATGGTGTAAACAGGAACTTCATGTAGTGAATTACAAACTTGTATGAAAAATGAAGAATGCAAGCATATATATATATACACATATACATATAATATACATAATGTAGAGTTGTAATAAATAATCCTATTTAGTTTGGTTCATATCTGCCTTGAATAGTGTATTTCTTTACAAAAATCACTTATGGGCTGCAAATATTAACAACAAATTGTATATAATCTGTAAATTTATAATGATTCTGCTATCTCTGATACACATTTCAATACAACGGCACAGTTAAATCACAGTCTCTCTTAATTTTCAACATTTCTTATCCGAGTGTGATCACCGTTCATCTTTTCACATTCTATATTTTTAACCTCCACAGACCATTTCTTAACTTTCTATATATTAAACTCCAGTTTAATCACAGATCATTTCTTAAATTTATATATATTTTAATCTTCAATGCAATCAAAACATTTTTTTAAACTCCAGCGAAATCACAGCACAGATCATTTAACTTTCTCTTTTAATCTTCACTGTAATCAAAGATCCCTTAATTTTATTTTTAATCTCCAGTTTAATCACAGATAATTTTTTAACTTTCTACAATTTTAATCTCCAGTTTAATCACAGATCATTTCTTACCTACATGTAGATCATAATAATCAGTGAAGTTGAGGGAGGGGGTATAGATGAAACAGACTCGAAAAAGGATTTCATTGAGATTCAAAACATACAAAAGAAAATAACCATAAGAATGCTGGCACTGTAAGTGTGACTGGTTTAGCATTGTGTACAAATTTGAGGCAGTACAAACATACACTAGATTTGTTTGCTTAAAATACAACAAGTCACAGAAAATGTAAAACAAATGTAGTAACAATCTTTATAATAGTCTATAGTTGCCATAATGCTCGGCTCTTGCCTTTTAATATAATTTGTAAAAGAAACATCAAAATTGTACCCATAATGATAAAATCTTCTTGCTTTTAATCCAAAATTCAGCTACTTGAATAGCTTTGACAAAAATTAAAGAAGTGTCTAAGCAAGAATACAAAGAATTTTAAAACTTTGTTTTAAAACTGGAGTTTAGAAACACAAAAACTTGACATTAACAGGAAACAATTGTATTATTTATTTATAAACATAGTGTTGTTCATAACTTGTTTCCTTACATTTAAAAATATCATTACCTATATTTATATAATTTGTTTTGGAGGTTGTTGCCACATGATTACTTGAACTTCTATATCCATCACGCACCCCCAAAAAAAACCTGATGGGCTCGTATCCATGGTTTAAAAGATACATGCCTCAACAATAGTCTATAATCCCAAATTGAAAAATAAACACAATATTTAATGATTTTATGGTCAATTGGCATGAAACGGTATTCTTTTCTGCTGCAATATATATTTTTAGACATCACAATCGCTAAAGAAGCTTGCTTGTCACCGTAATAGTTAAAACAACTCTTATAATCTGCCCCTGGTTAAACAATTCAAAAATGGTATAAGTATCAATTCTCAAAATATCTTTTTTTTAAATGTGTAATGAATATTTATACATAAACTATAAATTCCATTGAATATAAGGACATTTTTAACAATTTAGAAAAATACTATTAATTAAAATTTGCAATCTATTTTATAGCTCACAATCTTCAAAGCAATTTTATTTAAAACCAAAGTACATCAACATCTAATTTTGGGTATCTAATTTTTTTTTAACTGGTTATTTGTGCATACCTTCAAGCCTCATTGGATTTCATAAGCACTAATCACATCTTCTCAAATGTATTCTACTTCTGGAGTTAGAAAATATGGCCTGTTGGCCACATTCGACCCGCCAAGTCATTTTTACTAGCCTATCAGGCTTATTTAAAATGACTATATATGCTCTAGCCCCTGAGCTCAGAAAATATACAATCACAAGCTATCTTAACCAAGCTGTAAAACATGATGTTAAACAGTGATGAGGAGGAAACTATTGTGTCAAATCAGTAATGTTGCTAGCTGAAAACAGTGTTCTAAAAGAAATAGACATCTCTCGAGGCAGAGTCTGTTGTCAACTTTTTATGTTCAACAATGGAGGCAACACAAGCCTTGACTTCAAAAGCAGCTAATTTTTTCATTTTTAATACACTTTTTCTGAGGTTAGTGTAAAAATATGAGATCCTTTTGAACTTCAAAGGACTAAAAAAAACAAAATTAATAAATATTTATAACAATTTATAAAATTCAAAATTTTCACATTATTTCATAGGCTCTGCCAATCCAATTGGGCAATCTTGAATTTGACCCACAGACACAAAAATGTTGCTAGCTTCTGTTTACGTTCATGTTTTTAACCCTATTTAACGATCTTACAGTAACCTCTTACAATTTAGCATAATATTCAATATCATAACAAACATCTTTGAATCATCTTCCAGCTGATAAAAATTTTAGGGAAAAAGATAGGTGCTTGCCTAAAAATATTTTAGTTATAATTCTAGTAAAAGCAGCACATGAAAAGCTGCCTCATTATAGTTCTTGTATCATCAAGCTTACTTTGACAATTACTGACTGCCTATGATCTGTTGTTACTGCAGAAATCGTGTTTACATGTTGGTGTCCACAATTGAATTCTTGGAATTCCGAACCTCCTCTGATCCATATGCATTAAGTGTGGCAAAACGGTTATCTTTCAGGTGTGTGATATTTGCTGTGATGCATACTATGAAGCATATCTGTTAGGAATAAATGAGAATTATTAGTTGCATGTTATAGAAACACAAGGGCTGTTCACAATGTATTGAGCCTGTAGTCCCTGAAAATTAAGTTACTGCCCTGTACCTCTGAAACTCTAATCCACTTCAAACTACTGTCATTGGGACTGTACACATTTCTAACAGCATTCCTTCAATTTTTGGAACTATTGCTGGAAGATTTCATTGGGAATGGAAAACGGACCATCGCATTCTACATAATTACCTCTCGCAACTCAAATGGGATCTCTTTCATTATTTTTTTTTCAGCTTGCAGAACAGCCAAAATTCACAAGGAGCTGTTTTGGGAGAATGTGGAGCCTAATAAAGCACAGTAACAGCCAAGAAAGTCTGAATCATATTCAAAGAATTGGCAGGTGTATTGTCGTGATGACATAACCAATGTTTCCTTCCCTACTGATTCGGTCCTTTCATCCCACAGCATCACAAAGGATGTCATTGGATGTGATTAGGATTGGTATTGGTAAAAGTCCACAATGTCCTGCTAGACACCCACGTGGAGGAAAACACAGAAATAATGTTTATTTCATACCAGAGTAGTATTGTGCTTTGAAAGTTGCATATGTTCCTTTATGTTTTAGTGTTTGTCCTTACTCCCACTGAACCTCTCTTGTATCAGAACCATTGACCTACCGGATTTCGATCAGGATGTAGTCAGAGAACTGAGAAGCTTTATCATGGTTTCATTAGCACCAATGACCTGATACATCCAACTTCAGTATTGGTATCTATACATTCAGTATTTTACTAATTCCACTGAATATTAATAATATAATAATATGGATATTCGTAGCCATATTACCTGTAGGTCACCTTATTTATCAAACTTAAATACCAGCATTGCTAGCACAGCACATTAATCCATCAAAATTATAACCATGGTTATTGCTACTTGACCTTCTAGCTGGTTTATGGCTATTGACATGACCACAGATTCCCTATATAGTTGTCCCTGACAGGGGCCTTTTGGTCACATCATTAATTCAGCCAGTTTTTTTTACATCTATAAACCTCCATTTATATTTCCGTTTATCACCAATAGGACCTTCATTAATAGTCACTCAGAAAACATATTTTTATTAACATTTAATTTACTGGTACTTACCATACTATTGACTATAATGACTGCTGCAAGAAATGCCACTCCATAACACACCAAGAGATCTTCAGCCTGAAATACACAAAAACTATGCTCAATAGTATTTTCCCTTTCAGGGCTAACACCAGTCCTTTTTCAAGTCTGAGCACTGCTAGACAATATAAGAAAGTACATTAACCGATTCGCCCTTAGAGCGGCGCGGAGTCGCTTCTATGTGCTGACACCTGGAGCGGCGCGGAGTCGCTTTTTTTTACGTGTTCCGTTGCGATCGATAGTACATTTTTAGTTTCCACCGGATCTATTCAAAAACACGACCATTGCGCAGATCTGTGGTTCAGCGTCCTTTTTAGTTTTTCAATCGGAGCGAAAGGACGTAAGACTGTATTTATACGAATTATTTAGACGTAGCGAAATTTTAGACCTAGTTTTTGAAATGGAAGATATTATTCGTATGTATACTGATGTGACCGGCCGCAGTTGCGATGGTGATATGCACGATGCATGTGATTTACATGCTGTAGAAGATGTTGAAAGCGACGTTGAAGTTCCTATATTCGATTTCGATAGTGATTCGGACCACGAGGACGAAATTAGCGACACTAATAGTAGCGTCATGAATGACGGCTGGAGTGACAAAATTTTTCCTGTGGAAGTCGAGAACTTTATTGAAAACGTTGGCCCTGTGCATGATCTTGATGCGAATGCTACTCCTTTTGATTACTTTAGTCTCATCGTCAATGAGGAGTTTTATCAATTTGCAGCAGATCAGACCAATTTGTACGCAACACAGCGTCAAGAACTAGCAGGAAAAGAAGACAAGTACTGGTCACCCGTAACTGCCGGCGAAATAAAACTTTTTTTCCATATTTACATCGTGATGGGCATACATGTATTGCCTGAGTATAGCATGTATTGGAGTACAGATGACAGGCTCAATGTTCTAGGTATATCATCATGCTTGGGGAAAAATAGATTTGAGAAAATATCTCAATATTTTCATCTGAATGATTCTTCTAGGCAGCATCCCAAAGGCCACAAAGATTATGATCCCCTATATAAAGTCAGACCATTTCTGGATATGGTCAAAGGGAATATTGCTTCTGTTTTTTCTCCTGGAAAGAACATAAGCATTGATGAAGCTATGATAGCTTACAATGGTCGTCTTTCCTTCAAGCAGTACATCAAGGGTAAGCCACACCCATGGGGGATCAAGGTCTGGTGTGCGGCCGACTCTGCAACAGGTTATCTGTTAGACTTTGATGTCTATGTTGGCAAAGTTCTGGAACCAATGCCACATGGATCTGGACATTATGTTGTCACTAAATTATGTCGGCCTTTCTTTGGAAAGAATCACCATATTTTTTATGACAATTATTTTTCATCTGTTCAGCTGGCAAATGATCTGTTGCAAAACAAATCATACTCATGTTCCACGATACGGCCAAATCGCAAGGGATGGCCAGATGCTTTCAAACCTAAGAGTACCAAATCTATGAAGCGAGGTGATGTGCAGTATAGGCAGCAAGGTAACACAGTGGCCACTGTTTGGAGAGACAAGAGATTTGTATCCATTCTGAGTACAAACACAACACCAGGTCTCACAACTGTGGCACGTCGTACCCCACACGGCAAAATAGATTTGCAGATACCATCCCCGGTGGCTGTTTATAATCAGTCTATGGGAGGAGTAGACAGATTTGACCAACTCTGTTCCTATTACCCTGTGGGCAGGAAATCTGTCAAATGGTGGAGGTACATGTTTCGCTTCCTCCTGCAAACTGCCATCATCAACAGCTCCATCCTTCACTCTTGTTCCCATCGACCCCACCCGAAGGAAAAGAATGTTGCGCAGATAGCCTTCCGATTGAGTTTGAGCTCAGCTTTCTTAAGTGGCAACATATCGAAGAAAAGGAAGGCTCCCACCAATCATGCTGCAACTTCGGGTGTCGGTAACAATAACCTGCTTGAGCACAGGCTTATTCGTATGGTAGGGAACAAAAGGGCATGTTTCTGGTGTGTGAAGAACCGGCAGCATGGAAGCAGAAACAGGGCACATGAGACCGTCTATGGTTGTAGTTTGTGTCAGATTTGGCTGGGCAAGGGAGAATGTTTCTCCCAGTATCATGCAACATTAACAAATTGACTACTGATGAGTCCAGATACTTTTCCTGTGCTGAAAATGTAAGTTACAAATTTTTTTCACCTCATAATTCTAACTTTAACAGTTTATTTTTTGGAATGTATAAGTGTTAGATTATTGTTGGTATAGTTTCCTGTGAGACTGTTCATTTTTCTGTTTATCTGCCAAGTCTGAGTGTGATAGGACAGACAGTTTTAAAGAAAATGCATTTTTAATATCATCATATCAACAAATTGGAGGAGTTATGCCCCTTGTGTTAGGGATGGGGGATTGGCAATTGGGAAATCTCATAGGAGTGATAGGGTTAAATACACCACCAGAGGACAGCTCATTGTAACAGCTAACACAATGATTTATGAATCGATAATTGTACATAAAATAAAAATCAGTACTGGTGCACAAGCATGAATATTGTCGAATTTTATCTTGCCCCTGTATCATAATTTGATAGGCAAAGATTTTTACGTATTCCCATAGAAAGAAATCTAAGGGTGTCAAATCTTGTGACTTTGGTGGCCATTCACTGGGACCTAATCTTCCAATCCATCTGTCTGAAAATTGTGGATGCAGGTAGTTTCTTACTTCATTGACATAGTGCTTAGGTTTCCCAGGAACCAGAGTTTTTCCTGAATCTCCTTTGCACAACCAATGGGAAACTTTAATATCGGGCAATTATTTTAATGTTTTTTCAGTGCTCATAAACTTTAATGGTTTCTATAGGAGGTAACCATAAAATAAATGTTTTAGCTTACATGGATGAGGAAATATTGACATTTGAAATTGGTGGTGATTCTTTAAAAAATAATGCATGTCGTCAGAAATGAACTCGCACCTACAATAGCCATTGGCAAAGAACAACTAAAAAATAGCAACTTTTTCAATTGAATATTTTGGGTCAACCATCAACACCACAGGAGATTGCTCAACAGATATCAGGGATTAGCAATGACCCTACAAAAAACATCACAGATAAAATATTATGGCAAAGGGCAAACACAAAAACAAAGTTACAACTATTAAGTCGTTACAATTTTCCAGCTGCAAAATATGGTTGTGAGACATGGGCAATTACATCCACAATGGAAAAGAAAATATTGACATTTAAAATAAAATGTTATAGAAAGGTGCTAATTCCATGGACAGAAAAGCAAACAAATGCAGATGTTTCAAATGGCCTGGAATAGAAGACTGGCTCCTCAAAACTATCTAAAAATGCAAGCTAACATATTTTGGACATATAAAAAAGACACAATGGCTTGGAAAGATTAATCATGGAGGGAAAAGTTCCAGAAAAGTTAACAAAAGGCAGACAAATACTATAATGGACACCGGATATCGAAGACATTTTGAACACGACACTAGAAGAAGTTGAGCAGCTTTCACAGAACTGAGAGGCTTACAGAATGTCAGTAAGGACAATGTTCTATAAAGGGCATGTCACATAGATAGTGATTCTGCCACTGACACTGTACTTTGAGATGCCTCATATGTTACATCTATTTCTGGGTATGCTTAACAGAATGATTCCATAAATGGCAGCAGTTTTACATCAGGTCTAGTTCATGAGATAAAGACATATATATGTATCTATGCTTGTATCTAAAAAACTATAGCTCATCAGGATAACTGGAGCAATATTTTTAAATATCTGTTAAATACACCCAGGAACAGATCTTACACACTGTTCTGATCAATTTCAACAGTCCTCAGATTTCCATTATATATCCTTGGTGACCAACTCTGACAATTGTCAAAAGAGTTATAACAGTTCAGACAACTGTAGTGATAGTATTACTAAGAATAGCTCATCTGCAAGAATATTATTCCAAAATGGTGCACCCAAGAAATTCAGTCTTTTGACATGGTTTATGAATTTTATTCTGGAAAAACTTGAAATTTTGAAAAGAGAGCAGAAAATAATGTCAATGGCTCCACTGAATATAATAAGCATCTGCAGTCAAGTAAATGTAGTCCCTTTTTTTCACTTTTAAGATGTATAAATAAAGTGTTAGGCTCTTTTTCAAAGACCAGAAGCATACTTAGGGATAATGTGGTAAGCATTATGCCCACCAACCACCTTTACCCTTCCAGAATATCTGGTATCTATTTCCTTAGTCTGGGTTGACCTGGAGCATTTTGTGGTTTAACATTTTTTCCATTTTAACTGGAAAAACAAATTTGAACTTCTGACTAGGAAGGTAGCGTATTAACCAAAACTATTTGAACATCCAACTAGGAAGGTAGTGTATTAACCAAAAAGCTACCATAAATCTTACTGTTATAAGTTGACCTGAACACAATTAAGGTCAAATATTTTTAGCAATCCTCCTATGGTTATATTTAAAATTATAACTTTCATAATATGAATTCACAGCACAAATATTTGTTTCAGTTACAACTTACATCATCCATGAATTTCTCCAGCTCAGGGCCACTGTAAGAGGCATCACCAAAACCTGTGTCACATAGAAAATGGACATGAATTTTATGTAGCTGATTATTTGCATATGTAATAACAAGACATGCAGCAAATAAAATAACAAACAAAACAGCTTGATATTTAAAATAAAATAATAACAAAAGAGCTTGAATTTTAACATAAAACAGCTTGATATTTAAAATAAAATAATAACAAAAGAGCTTGACTTTTAACATAAAACAGCTTGATGTTTAAAATATAATAATAAAAGAGCTTGACTTTTAACATAAAACAGCTTGATGTTTAAATAAAATTATAACAAAACAGCTTGACTTTTAACATAAAACAGCTTGATATTTAATATAAAATAAGGTTCATTGCAGGGAGAAGTTACCAGATTTCAACTTTTTAATTTTATGCGGTTTCATTCAGATTTCATGACCTTGCTGAACTCAGATTAAAGATTAATTCTGCATTGATCTGTGCAATGAGAACCCCCCCCCCCCCTGTCCCCAGAGTAATCCATAGGGGAGAGCTTTCAGTGTGTAGCGGGCAGATTTCTGGATACGCCAGTAGTCTTAGCTACAGTGAAATGCATCTATATAGATGTTTTGTTAAATAACATATGTATTTGTTCCACTAAAAATATGACCACTGCTTCAATGTTATGAAAATAAAATAGTATAAAAACAGCTCAGCATTTAACATAACATAACAGCTCCACGTTTAGCATAGAAAATTGCTTGATACTTAACATATAAAATGACAACTAAATAACTGGATATGTAACATAAAATCACAATAATATATCTTGACATTTTAGCATATAAACAAGAAAAAAAAATCTAAACACATACCATAGTTACTAGTCTCCAGTGTTTCAGGATTGACAATGAATATGTTGATGATTATCACCAAAGGTGTACTCAAAATAGCAGTGACCAGTACCCAACACACTGCAAGGAAGTAGGCAATTACCAAAGCCTACAGGGATATAGTTATTAACAGATTAAAACATGACATGAAATTAACTTCACAATGAAGAATCTCAAAATCAAATGCTAAAATATGTGCAGAAGTATAGGTTCAGAAACAAGGGCAATGAAAGGGACACCATGAAAACAACAGAAACAATCTGAATACAATAGAACATTTTCATTGGTATTATAAGAAAGTAGTAATAGTAGGCACTTTTTTCATGTGATAAATCATGGTAAACAGCAGAGACACTGAAAACCAGACTAATATCATGATGAATGGACACAAGCTTGAAGAGGTGAATACCTTCAAATACCTCGGATCCAGTATATGCAGCGATGGTAAATGCAAAGCAGAACTAAAAATAAGGCTGGAGATGGCTTTAGCATCCTTGTCAAGGCTAACTATGATTTGGAAAAGCAACATCAGTGTTGGAGTGAAAATCAAACTGTATAGGTCGCTGGTGCTTTCTGTTGTGTTGTATGGTTGTGAGAGTTGGACACTCACTGCGGACATGGAGAGAAGATTACAGGCTTTCGAGTATAAATGCTACAGAAGAATTCTACGAATGTCCTACAGGGAACATAAGACCAATGTGTACGTAAGAAATAAAGTAGAGATGTGTGCAGGTGTCCAGGAGCCATTGCTTTCAATAGTGAAACGACGAAAACTAGCATGTTTCGGACATGTATGCAGGCACGATTCCTTGTCAAAAACAATACTGCAGGGAACTGTCGATGATGGAAGAAGCAGAGGAGGACAAAAAAAGACATGAACAGACAACATCAAGGAATGGACAGGGCTAGATATTTCCACACTCATCCACATCGCTGAGGATAGAATTCGCTGGAGGACTCTGAAGGGTTATGGGTTTATTGATTATTGTTGTGATATAATAAATAGTATATACCGGTAACCTACTCTACGACCCATGATGATGATGGATATGACTCAGAAGAGCAATCTGAGCCACATTATCTTCCAGAGTATGTACAAGGAATCATAGACAAGCTTGTAACATCATGTGAAGTCGTGTGTCTTCTTAAATGTGCAGCCCAGCTAACAATTTCTCCTTTGTCTAAATACCATTTCTGGTCCTTTCCCTCCATGCAACACGATGGATAACATCCTGTTTCCATGATTCTACATCAATGCCTGTATCATGCTTAGGCCTATTGTGTTTGCATTATAAGAAAGTGAGATAATAAATGAGATAATGAAATGATAAACATTCTGTGCATAGAAGCATGATCAATGCATAGGTCTATGTAAATCCAAATGCAAGGTTTTACATCAAATCAATTCTTTTCTATGGATGTGAAACATTGACTGTAAACACACAAAAACTCAAAAGTGATGATCAAGTGCTACTGAGAGGAGTTATTTGAGAGGAATGATGAAAATAACATGAACAGTTAATAAAACGAATCTAGAAGCCCTCTGAGATGCTAAAGAGACAAGTTATAGTAAATATTGGTGAAGATTTATAGTGATGATAAAAGCAAAAATCAAGGGCAGAGGAGACAGAGGAAGGATCAGAGAGAAGTTGATGGATGGGTTGTTTATCATTGCATGAGAGAATGTCACAAATTAACATATTAATAATGCATAAATCACATAATGCATAAAAAGTTGCAAGAGAGAGTTGTTGAAAAACATGACCACCTATGCCATACAGCATGGAATTTGACTGTAACTTACAAGGTAAAATCAACAATGGTGAATAGATGGAAAGCATTCATCATCATCAAGTGCTGTCTCCGCAACAAAGGTTGGCTGCAACGTATCTCCAACATCTCCTGTCTCTTGTCTTGGTGGTGCACTCTGCTAGACTGTAACCTGTCCATCGTGTAATGTTACTCTCCCACGTGTATCTCTGCCTACCTCTTGCTCGGTTCCCTTTGACTTTACCCTCAAGTAAGGTCTTCAATAGGGTATCATGTCTTTTAATGTGTCCAAAGTATTTTATTTGCCTGATCTTTATTTCTCTTAGTAGTTCTTTCTTCATATTAAGTGTCTTTAGCACCTCTTTATTTGTTTTCTTCTCTTTCCATGATGTTCTCCCTATTCTTCTATATACCCACATCTCGAAGGCATCAATTTTGTCTTCTAATTGTTTATTTAGTGTCCATGTTTCTGAGCCATACATTAATATGGAATAGATGTAGCATTTTATAATTCTCATTTTTAACTTGTTTGTAATTTATTTAGATATTAATAAAGCATTAAGCAGACCACTAAAATCAAAGTTTTAAGAATAGTATTAAGGGTGGATATGACTAATATTAAAAAGACCAGCAGAAGATATTGCTAAACAAGGACTTATTGTGGTATTTGCAGTGAAAGAAGGAAGAGAGAAAGATTGAGAAACTGTTGGAGAAAGGTTATTTTCCTGCGTACTCTGAGGACAGCATTTTTGGGAAAATCCTATACTGTAGGTCGTATAATAGGGATATAAATGGGGTTTTCAATACACTGCCTGGCCATGACTGTCTACAGCAGGCATTCTCAAACTGGTGCTCTATAGCATCTTGGTGCTCTTATCTTCTTCTTTTTCTTCATTCATTCTCAAACTCATGCAGATTAGCAGGATGTAGTCCGGAGAATGGAATGTGTTGTGTCATGGTTTACAGCATTGCCGTGATATCTGCACCTTTCGGCCTGACACATCCGACTTCAGAATGGCTTTGGGTCACTGACCCTATATGGGATGGGACAGCCAACTCCATCCCATAACCACCTTAGTCGCCTTTTACAACATGCGTGGAAGGTAAACAGTGTTGCTATTCTTTGCTCCCCTTTCGGGCCCCAGCAACACACGGGTGAGGTGCTCTTATAAGAATAATTCATTTGTGATAGCGCTTGTATTTTTACTGTTTCACTGTTTGTCTTGTATTTTCGTATTTTCTTGAAAAATACCTTAGGCTTGAAACTGTCTTGTATACTGTTATCTGTATTATTTCATACCTGTACCCAATAGTCTGTGTGTTTATTGTAAAACTGATTGATCTTGTGTTTTACATTGTAAGCAGCCTACTATTGTTAGTTTTACAGCAGTCTCACTTCTCTTTCTTTTCTTTCTTTCTTTTTACTTTATACCCTGTATGCCTTGCAACGTCAGTGGTAGAAGAGATGGCTTTTTTGTATGCTTCATAGATGTTTGTTTTCGTTGTCTCTTTTATTTCGTAATCCATTGTTTGTAAGGTATGTCCCTTGCTTTGTATCCATCATGTCTGTATAGTAATGCTTTCTGAGAGGCACTGTCTGATGGTAGTCTGGAATCATGCAAAAATCACTTAATCTGTGGTCTTCTGGTGTAATCCAGGATTTGCATTGTGTTTGTAAGTCTTCTGATGTTTTCATTCCTGGTTTTGTCTCTTATTGTTACTCCGAGGATACTATGCCGACAAATCATTTCAGTTGTAACAAGTTTTCTTTTGGATTATGTTGTTAGTGTCCACTTTGACATTGGTAGCATAGTGATGGTATAATGATCGTTTTATATATAGTGCAGTTTTAGTGTTCATGCTCACATATTTGTTTATGAAAATATGAGACATCTGCCCCAAGATCCGGTATGCTATGTTGCAACTCTCTTATCATCAATTACAAAGAATATATAATGTTTCAATTATTGATTATAAAGAAGAAAATGATTACAGCTTGCATTAACAACGTCATTTTAAAATTTGTCTTTGGTCAACAGAATGGATGTCCCCACATGCTTCGTGCTGACCACAGAAACTTCATGACTCTTTCCTTTCTCTGCTAAGGGTAATAATTAAAGAATATATTAACTGGTCATCATTTCTTCTATTTTGATCACAGCAACATGCAGAACATCTAAATAACCAAGGTAACAATAGCACCTATTTAACAAACTCACAAATATGTTGAGACCTTGTCCACAGCGATTTTTTGTGAAGGAATTAAAAGCTCGTCTGCTTGTAGGTTCTGAAGAAACATGGCCAGCAGTCAAAAACAATGTGCCCACGACAAACATGCCAACTATGACACCGATAATTGTGTACTCCATAAACCACAACCTGCAATAGAATTGTTAAAAAGTATTCAATAGTAGTGACACAATAATGTGATTTTTCTGAACCGACAGCAGTCCAGGCATCCCTATCGGAGCCCCGTCTCTTTCAGCAGATGGCGAAGTATGCTGATAGTTTCCATAGCCACTTGATTGTATAAGGTTTATCTTCTTCATATTCTATAATATAACTAGAAGGTATACCCGGGTTGAGATTAAGAAAAAATTAAGTAATGTTTGAACCATGATAGCTAATAATTGATCGTGATTGGTAAGAATCGAAGACTTATTAATTACTGGAGAACTGAAGGTGTAGATAATATAATATTTTTAAAATGTTTCAAGCATGGACAAAAACGTTTCATAATTAATAAACATAATTAAACTGAAAATATTTTTTAGCTATTTTGCTAAGAACTTTTTTTAATATAAAATAATTTGTAAAAATGTTGTCACTACAATTAAGAATAATAAGATTCATAACCCGTTAGTGTCATAGGGGTGCCACACTGGAGACATAAGCACACAAACCCCCCCCCCTCCCAAACACCTTTGTACTCAGTCATTCGTAAAAGTGTTTAAAAAAATCATGCCTAGACAATTCCTTAATTATCATGGATTTTCTTTTACCACTTCTTCTCCTTTTACAATCACCTGTTCCTTGCAAAATAGTTTTTAGAAAGTGAGTTGTGTCTGGTTACAATGTCCAAACCACACAGGTTTACACCGTTTCACCACTGCCAAAAGTAGTTCTTGATAACCATTAAGTTTGTTTATTTCTGGCCGAACGAATATATTGGTTGCGTTCTATATAACTAATTATTAACAAACATCTGTAGCACTTGTATTCAAAAGCCCGAATCTTTCAGTGTCTGGATTGAGTGACAGTCAGTCATATGCCTATCTGTATAAAAGTATGCTTATCACTAGCAATTTGAATAGATTGTTCTTTACTGTAATATTGACCTTACTTTTCCAAATAATATTCAACAGGCAGCCATCGCCATCGCAAGTCTTAATTTCGCCAGTGTAGCATTTCAATTGGCTGAAATTTACTTAGTAGCGTCCAACTGGATTATACCTCAAGCATAGCCCTCAACTATGTACCAGTGCGAGGGGGAGGAGATGGCTACCGCCCTCATCTGCAGAGCCACTGAAATGTGAGATCGCTAACATCTCCACACCCCTACGGCATTAATAAATGTTATGAGTAACTTTACTTTACTTACTATGTACCAGAGCAATTCAAAACTCATTAAATCGTTTAATACCAATATCAATCCCGCCTATGTGTTGCCAGGGCCCGAAAGGGGAGCAAATAATAGCAAAACTGTTTACCTTCCACACATGTCGTAAAAGGCAACTAAGGAGGTTATGGGATGCAGTTGGCTGTCCTATCCCATATAGGGTCAGTGACCCAAAGCCATGCTGAAGTCGGATGTGTCACGCCG
This sequence comes from Meghimatium bilineatum, assembly GCA_034231615.1. Taxonomy (NCBI): domain Eukaryota; kingdom Metazoa; phylum Mollusca; class Gastropoda; order Stylommatophora; family Philomycidae; genus Meghimatium; species Meghimatium bilineatum. Next base: position 63,819,018 of record CM067319.1, read on the forward strand.
AAAGGCGCATATATCGCAGCAATGCTGTAAACCATGATACAACGCATTCCGTTCTCCGGACTACATCCTGCTAATCTGCAGGAGTTTGAGAACGAACGAAGAAGAAGAAATATCAACCCTAATTATGTTCATGTCCACAAGAAGCAAATATAATTAGATAATTAAAATGTTCCATTTACACCTACACTTTCATCTTCACTGGCACTGTTAGTCTATTATTTAGGACGATGAAACGAGCTACAATGACAACCTTTGTGATCACTTTGAATATGGAATTTTTTTAATCTTAAAAAGCAATACATGATAGTATACTGAAGGAGTGCACTGCATTGAAGTTTAATCATATTAAGTCTTGAGGTTGCGGGCAGCAGCCATTTTAAATCAAAGGTTCTGAGTAGATCGTCCAGGCAAGGACAAGGGCAGAGTTGGGCGTATGCCAGCTCAATTTACTAAGGGAACTGTAAGCATAGGCTAAACATACTATTCGTCATCTTCTAGCACTGTCAGGAAAGATGCAGTGACTGCCAGTGACAGTCATCTATGGATCTTTCAGGAGTGTTATGCTATTTCTTCTTGAATACTTCAGTACCTTCACAGCTTTTCCATCAACGTCGGCTGAATTAATATTTTGAATTAGAGTAACATTTGTATTTGCAGCAGTTGTGATATTTAATCAACTAATTTAAGTTTTTCAAAAAATTCTTTAAAATTCTAGTCTGTGTTGGGAGATGTGACGTCACGACATCAATCGTTTTGGTTTGTGTTATAGCTAATTCACTGCAAAATATTTCCACACTCATCCGCATCGCTGAGGATTGAATTCGCTGGAGGATTATGTGTGCTAAGGCATCCAATGTGGTACCCCTAAGACCCTGAAGGGTTACAGGTTTATTGATTGATTGATTAGTAATTCCGTGACGTCAGCTAGTTAGGATTGTAAACAGTGTGCTATTTATAGCGCAGTAAAGACAAACTATGACTCGTAAAGACAAATTATAACCTATTCCTACGTTCTTCCAGGAGGCAGTCAAGACCGTCATTAAACTCAACAGAGAGTGCAGGAAACACAGCCACGTAAGCGTGGATGCTAAGGTCAAGGCACTAATATGCGACAATGCCGATGCTTCAGATGCCGAAGAAGACAGGCGAATATAATGTCAGTTGTGATTTACACGGACGGGTCGGTCATCCGTCACCAACGATGCGCATGGGCCTTTACTCTCAGATCAAAAGGGAAAACAGTACACGAAGCCTGTGGTGCTTTTACCGCAACAACGACCAGTCTAACTATGGAAGTATTCGCCGTAACGCAGGTACGTTACAATAAAATAAAAATAGGGACAACGATTACGTTGCGACCAATATGGTTTTTATCAAGAAGCATAAGCAAACAGAAATATTGAATACATGTACAAATTAATAAGCACACTATAACGCTCTCTCTCTCTCTAGAAGTTACAGTATATATATATATATATATATATATATATATATATCTTTGCATGAGTGCGTGTGTGTGTTTTTCCCTGTAGGTAACATTCTTTTTAGAACACAGTTTTCTTAACAAATACGCTGAACGCACGATTTTTGGCGAGCTGACATGCTACAGTCGTTGGCATATTTAAATACTCTGAAATGTCATTTGTCCATCACCGGCTTGGGCTGTCTCTGTTTCCAGCAGCGCGCCTTCCATTACTAGATTGTTTCGTGTTATTATGTCTCTGTGCATGACCACAAAAAAAACACCTCAGTTTTCTTGTTCTAATGTTTTTTGCGTTCGTTCTCAGACTCCCACCGGATATTTACCATAGCAGGACTGGTCCTACATGATTTTTAGCAGCATGTATTCCAGATTGTAATTGTGGTAGTGGTGGTGGTGGTGATAGCAGTAGTAGTTATACTTTTAATATAATCAGGTGTAGCACCACCAGCCTTTCCTGTAACAAACGGGGTCAAACAAGGATCTCCAACACTCTTCAGCCTGATGTTTTCTGCAATGCTGACAGACGCTTCTAGATCAAGTGACGTAACAGAAACACAAATAAGATACAGAAGAGACGGTCATTTTTTCTATATTCGGTTTTTGAAGACAAAACTAAGGCACAAGACACAAACTCCTCTATGCAGAGGGTTGCAGAAAGGTATCCAGGTAACCCTAAAAAAGATTTACTGAAACCTGCGACAACTTTGGTTTGACCATCAATACAAAGAAAATAGAGATCTTGTTTCAACCATCACCAAACAAACCACACTTACCTCTCCGTATAAGGATAAAAAAATAAGAGCTTCAAACAGTCAATAATTACATCTGCCTGGGCAGCACTCTCTCACGAGATGTAAGCATCGACACTGAGGTAAACAACAGAATAGTGAAATTAGTGCCACATTTCGAAGACTGAAAAAACGTATGCGAAAGGAGGGGAATGAGAACTACCCCCCAAACTCATAGTTTACCAAGCAGCAGTAATAACGTCACGTCTTTATGTCTGTGAAACATGGACAGTATTTGCCACACACGCTAGAAGTTTCAATTACTTCCACCAAACATGCTTTCGCAAGATACTCAACATTCATTGGTGGAATAAAATACCAGACAGTAAAGTACTGATATAAACTAAGTCTATAAGCATACATTACAATGTTGATGAAGGCGCAGACACGCTGGACAGGACAAATGGTAAGCATGAAAAATCATCGTCTACCAAAAATGTAATACAGAGAACCCAGAGTGGCTCCCGCACGGCAGGAGAACAGATGAAGCGTTTTAAAGACACTCTTAAGACATCACTGACTCACTTTAAAATAGACACAAATTCATGGGAGAATCGTGCACAAGTTAGATTTGATTGGCGTTGCAGAATTAATACTGGTGCAACAGCTGCAACGAACCTCAGACATCAAGATGCGCAACAAAAATGTTCATAGTGTGGTAGATAATTCCAACATGAATAGGCCTCATTAGTCACAGTCGGGCACACCGCAGACATCTTTATCTTCATCATCATCCCAGTTGAGATGAATGGTTATCATGGACTTCGAATGACGAACAGCAAGCAGCATATTCAGGTTAACATGATGCAGACAGAGCATGGTGCAGACTAAATGCGACCATAGTCATCACCAACATCTGAGACACAAAGAACTGGTTTTTAAAGGGTCTTGGTTTCTCTTATCCTGTGTTCAGCGAGATTCAACAATTTGTATTTCCTTCATGAATTATAGTGGTGAAAGCAGATGTTCAATTGCTTGCGTGTGTAAAACACACCTGTTCATCTGGTGTGACTAGTATTAAATAGTTATGCCGTATCTGGCACTCGACTCAACGATGCATTTTGCAAACAGCCGCTATGAGATACATTTTGAAATACAATAACGTTATTAATGTAAAAAGAAAAAAAGGTTTTTAGAAACAATTATGATTTAACCATTAAATATGATTTAAAAAATGATGTGTCCGGTGCAATGGCGTAGCTATTGTAATTGCGCACCAGCGCGACGGAATTAACAATCTGGCAGCCACCAGCAAACGGAAAACGTTCTGCAATTCTAACCGATTTTGGTACAGTGTATATCACATTATTTGCGCTGCTAAGCGCGGCGACAGATATGTCCAATCCACCTCCCATTCCCCTCCAACTACGCTACTGGTCCTAGTTAGTTAGTTCGTTAATCGTTGGATCATCATCACTGCAAACATGTCCATAGTTGCCCAGATCTCTCCCTGAGTGTATCCGCCGTTACACTTCTGCTGACAGTACCTGTCCTATGCTGGTTGACCATCATTCCTTTCCGCCCTCCAAAATGTTCACTTCTAGTAACACTGCATTTCAAACCCTGATCTTTAATCCTGGCCATTGAAAAGGAATCATCATCCACACTAGTCTCACTCTCGCGTGCTATATCCTTCAGGAGTTCAAAATATCAGCCACTGTCCTGTGTTCTTACAACCATTGTCTATGTCAGCGATGTACAGCCTGAAGCGACATTACTTGTTACACCAGAAAAATTAACACATATTATGTTTAAGAGTACCCAATTAAAAAGGGACTTCCGGTAGGGACTTCCGGTAAGGACGTCCGTTCATGGAGGGTGTTTCTCTAATCAAGTCTGGGTAATTCCGTCGATCGTTGGATTAATCAACTAATATCGTAAAGTCCAGACCGATTTGTGTAACAGAAGTCAGTTCAGTCCAATTCTTTTTCATTCAAACGAATTATTTTATGACAAACTGTGCATTACAACATCAGATATTTAAGAATACACCACCAATCTCGTGAATTGAGACCTACAGGCAAAAGAGTCAGGGGTAGACCAAACGAAACAGAAGAACAATACTCAGAGAAAGTAAAACAATCAATATCTATACTATTCAAGAACTACACAGAATAGCTTTGAACAGACATAATTGGAGAAATCTGACATCTTCCCTATGCGCTAACTTCAGCGCAAAAGGAAAATGAATGAATGAATAAAATGGAGCATTGTTAATAATGCATATTAGTAATTAGATCGAAGTTGATAACTCACTGGTGATATCTAATATGATAATTATGATGTATGGTTATGAGAGTTGGACACTCACTGCTGTAGAATACCGATACATGCTTTCGAATGTGTTATTAGATTAATTGTATGCGTTTTTTATAGATGCTATATGACAAATGTGTATGTAAGAAATAAAACTGAGAATCTCGCAGATTTACAGAAATCACTACTTTTCAAAACCCCAATTACATAACAAGGAAAAGCTGCCATGAAAAAAAAAACAGAATTTAAACTTCGACAAAGAGGAAAAAAAATGGAAAATAACACAAATGTTTAACAATGAAGTGAACAAAACAGCACTAGTGGTTATAGAGAATGGTGGTGATGTACTCACAGAAAATAAGGCTGCAAATCACTTTATACAGCACTACCTGACATGACTGACAGAATTAACTGACATAAAGTTGGTAGAAATAGGATAAGTGAGGTAAGAACAGAAATAAGGAAGATCGGAAAAGAGACAGTGAAAAAAAAGCAAGCCGTCATGAATATGTCATTCACAATTAATTAATTAAACGAAGAACTAGCAGTATTGACACTTAAGAAATTATCTGGCGGACAAAGCATTTACCCAAGTTCTGGAAGCTACACGGGTCAATAAAGCGGAGAACAGAAACGAAACCCTGTGCATGCGCGAGGGACGACTCAGGGAAGACACTGACATCTGATGAGATGAAAGGTAGAACATTCGTTGATATATATCTTCAATAAACTAATGAGGGTTAAATGGATCAACGAAAAGCAATACTACGTACTCTGACATCCGTCATGGATTTTAGGGTTAATGAAGACCAGCTTGCATGCAGAAGTTGAAGACGTGCAACTCGCTATTAAGAATACATCCGATGGAGCATAATGGCGCGGTTGGAATCAGGTACAGCTTACTCAAGGACACTGGGACGAATATGCTAATTAACATGACAGACGAATCCCCATCGAGGCCAGCACCGTGAAGTGGATTAGTTCAGCCACCAGGGCTGGAAACTAATACTGGTCGGGCAGTACCACTTGAGTAGGACCGCAGTCCTGCCCAAGTAAGCAATGTGCTGATGACGGAGGCAACCAGCCAAAATGCGCACAATTAATCAGGATGCCACGCACAAAACACAATGAAACATGTATATATCTCATAATAGTTATGGTGTCTGCCCTGTGGCGGATTTTCAGGCACGGACGGTGCCGGGCCATATACCTCGAAAGGGCCCATCCTCAATTGCTGGAAGTTCTTCTCAGACTACAAAAGACAGTGAGTTTTATTAAGAAGACAGAATTACAGATATAGACATGTTTCAAGTGAACGAAAGAAGAAGAAGACAGACGAGTATAATATGAGTCTGAAAACAGGAGTAGTACCAGAGGAGTGGCTACATAACTATCTAATACCCGTGCCAAACCAGGCAAAGATGTAGTATCAGAGGAGTGGCTACATAACTATCTAATAACCTTGCCAAACCAGGCAAAGATGTAGTACCAGAGGAGTGGCTACATAACTATCTAATAACCTTGCCAAACCAGGCAAAGATGTAGCATCAGAGGAGTGGTTACATAACTATCTAATAACCTTGCCAAACCAGGCAAAGATGTAGCATCAGAGGAGTGGCTACATAACTATCTAATAACCTTGCCAAACCAGGCAAAGATGTAGCATCAGAGGAGTGGCTACATAACTATCTAATAACCTTGCCAAACCAGGCAAAGATGTAGCATCAGAGGAGTGGTTACATAACTATCTAATAACCTTGCCAAACCAGGCAAAGATGTAGCATCAGAGGAGTGGTTACATAACTATCTAATAACCTTGCCAAACCAGGCAAAGATGTAGCATCAGAGGAGTGGTTACATAACTATCTAATAACCTTGCCAAACCAGGCAAAGATGTAGCATCAGAGGAGTGGCTACATAACTATCTAATAACCTTGCCAAACCAGGCAAAGATGTAGCATCAGAGGAGTGGTTACATAACTATCTAATAACCTTGCCAAACCAGGCAAAGATGTAGCATCAGAGGAGTGGCTACATAACTATCTAATAACCTTGCCAAACCAGGCAAAGATGTAGCATCAGAGGAGTGGCTACATAACTATCTAATAACCTTGCCAAACCAGGCAAAGATGTAGCATCAGAGGAGTGGTTACATAACTATCTAATACCCGTGCCAAACCAGGCAAAGATGCTGCTGATGTAAAAGGTTATCGCATCATCACACTGCAGAATGTGTACGGTAAGATTCTGAAAAGAATTGTTGCTTGACGCATAACCAGAGAACTGCGATAAAAGGCGATCTCCCACATAACTTAGATGCATACGTACCCAGAGGAAATACAATCACAAACTCAGCAGTTCTTGCATGTGAAGTTTATGAAGGTTTTCAGAATAAAGAAGAATCTGTAGTTGCAGCGATAGACCTCGAAGATGCGTACAATATAGTTAGTTACATCCATCTTGCCGACATGTTAAGGGAACACGATATCCATTTCTGGATCACACGTTGGATAGAAAATGTGCTAATCTGTAGAAAAGTTGCTCTAAGGTGTGGATCCTGTACGTCTGAGATCAGAACAATAGCACCTGGTGTGCCGCAAGGGTCTCCTCGGACACAGGTTATGTTGAACCGTTAAGTAAACTAATGCAACCACCACCCATTACACCAGCGTCTAGATGAGTAAAAGGGAAAACGAATCAAGCGTGGCAGATCATGGATGACAGAGGCTGAAGACACACTACGAAGAGCATGTGAATTTGAAGAAATTGAAAAAGACGGTGAATGGGTGGAGGTAGACATTGAGAAGAAATTACTGACTAAAGAAATAATGCAACTAGATAAAACGTGTCGAAAATAGACGGCAGTCTGGGCCCAGGTTACAATGCATGAACTCACCCTAAAACCACAAAGCATAATTATATACACTGATGACTCAGTAAACAGAAATACAAATAAAAGCGGGTTTGGTTTTGTTGTCTACAAGAAACGGCGTGAAGTTGGTTGAGAAATCTTCTACATACTCCACTGTCACATCGAACATGATAATAGAGATAAGAGTTACATCAGCACTTAATTTATTGATAACTGATACATCAACACACTCGTTAATACTCACAGACTCTCAAAGCATGATGCGTAAGATAAAGTTCATTCTGAGAAAGGAATGGTGGGACTTATTGAATAACTCAACTTTCCAGAGTATTACACGGATTTACTGCCCTGGTCATGCTGGGGTCAGTGGAAACGAAAGAGCCGACTTATTGGCAGGCAATGCGGCGATAGACAACACATTGCTGAGAAGATATAAATCAGACTTAATGAAGGCAGTAATAAATTCATTTCAAGATGAAGATGATGTCACTGAGGCTGATAACGTACACATACAGAGAATGTCAGAGATGGGAGTATCTAGAGGGGAGGGGAGGAAAAGTAATTTTTTTTTTAAAGTCCCAAAGATCGCACGGAAGCTGTCCCTTTATGTCATGTTTACGTTTTAGTTGAAAGGTCTTTATTGGAGATGGTGGCGGCTGATCACATACAGCGTCACTCATCTTGTCTGATGGGACTGATCTGTGATTTTCATTGGTCACTTTACGTACACTGTGTTGCCTGTCAATGACAAGACGAAGCATGATATATAGGGTGTTACGTAGAAACCGTGGCTCCCACCGGTACAGGTCTTCAAGCTGAATTAATTTAGACCCTGTTCATTACGTGTTTGATTATTGTGGGACTTTTAATTAGTCGCTTTTTACATACTTGGAGTCCATGCCAAAAATAGCTAAGGCTAACTAATAGATTTCACGCAAACCGGAAACTAGTTCATGTTTACGTTTTAGTTAACATGTCCCCTTTACCACCGACGGTCGCGGTTGAAACAGTATGTTACATGTCTGACACGAGGAAAATAGTGCAACCTTCCAGGTACCACCATGATTACTAACACCAAGAATACACCTGACAGGTGTGAATGTTGAGGTCATTTATGATCTAGATCAGAGGTTCTCAACCCTTCCAGACGACGAACGACGCCCACAAGTAATACTGAGTGTGCGCACACAATAAACATAGACAGTAGAAATCCGACTATCAGAATTAATTGGGGATCGTGCCGATTAGGATAATCGAAAATTCGGATAATTGGGGGTATCTCAGGAATGAAACAAAACAGTGCACATGCATACAATCATACATTGAAATGAACGGAATTTTGTTGATAAAAGTGCAATAATATGTAAACAACTATGTATTTTGCAACTATGCAACAGTAAACATAGTGCGAACTGAATAGATCGAACAGTGCAAACTGAATAGAGTCCGAATCAAACTGCCAAAATAATGGCGATCTGCACAGCAGAAGAGGGCAATGACTCATTGCTTCGCTGCTACTAATTAATAACTCCAGTTACATATCATAGTAACGGCATGTGCGCACTGCCCCTGGACTTCTCTACCGCGTCCGCTAACGCTCTCAAATTATTTCACCCGAATACGATTGGATAATTGGGGATTCGGTTAATTGGGATTAGGATAATCGGATTTCTACTGTAATAGGAAATAAATACACACTTATATTTGTCCAATACTCACCAAGTCAATGAGATACTAGAAGTTGAATGTTAATCAGAATATCAGGATTTAACAATTAACAAGCCAACACACACAAAAATATAAACAGGAAAGTAAGTAAAAGTCTTATTTGCAGTGTACACATCCCCTTCTCCCCGTTCCTTTCCCACACAATCGTTGATTAATTATTTCGGTTTGTATAACAAAGTTTGAATTATAAAGGAAACTCATGATCGTTAGTGCTCGCGGGAATTATTTAACTTGCATAGCTTGAGCACCATATGTCGTTAAGAAAGCACCAAGGTGCTCGCGAACACAGGGTTGAGAGCGCCCGATATAGAAATTAACGTTTCGATGCCTGCAGTTTTAAACATGCTCTCTGCAGAAGTGTAGATACGGGAGAAGTAGATATATACCACTAACAGGATGACTAGATAACAGGACGACTAGATAACAGGATGACTAGATAACAGGACGCCTAGATAACAGGATGACTAGAAAACAGGACGCCTAGATAACAGGATGACTAGAAAACAGGACGCCTAGATAACAGGATGACTAGAAAACAGGATGACTAGATAACTGGATAACAGGATGACTAGATAAGAGGATGACTAGATAACAGGATGACTAGATAACAGGATGACTAGATAACATGATGACTAGATAACAGGATGACTAGATAACAGGATGACTAGATAACAGGATGACTAGATAACAGGATGACTAGAAAACAGGACGCCTAGATAACAGGATGACTAGAAAACAGGACGCCTAGATAACAGGATGACTAGAAAACAGGATGACTAGATAACTGGATAACAGGATGACTAGATAACAGGATGACTAGATAACATGATGACTAGATAACAGGATGACTAGATAACAGGACGACTAGATAACAGGAGGACTAGATAACAGGATGACTAGATAACATGATGACTAGATAACAGGATGACTAGATAACAGGATGACTAGATAACTCATGTATTAAATAGTAAAAGTACAACATACAGAAGACATAATGTGATCAAGGCCTCAGATATGAGCTAGATAAAAGGGCGCAGTAGATCATTAAAACGTCGCTTCTTTCTGTAGAACTTCTTGAGAAAATCAGTGTATTTTTTTATTGTGTGTTCGTTAATCACAAGTGATGATGACAATTTTTACATCCACTTTCTGAAAATTCAGTTAGAATTATGATCATGCTTAATAGTTCGTAGATGGATAATGAGCCATATTCGATCTGTAAATGTTCTTGGACAGTTCGGGCATGGAATCAGTGGCGTAGCGAGAGGGGGCGGAGGTGCGGACCGCCCTGGGCGGCATCATCGGGAGGGCGGCAAATATATTTTCGTCCAGGCTTTCACAATCACTGCCATATTTTTTTAATGTCACAAGGGCGGAAAATTATGATTCCGTCCCGGGCGCCATTGACCCACGCTACGCCACTGCATGGAATGACGACTGTAGGTGTATTTTGGTCTATCCGTGACTTTCTAGCTACTTTCCGTTGTTGGGCTGCAGAATTTCTCCTCTTTTCACAAGATGATGCGCTCTTTTTGACTGTAGCGCGACATGTAAATATATTTTGTGCACGTTCTTCCGATGTGTCTTGGTCTATTTCAAACGCTTTAAGTGAAGTATTTAACGAGTCCTTGTAACGCTTCTTTTTGCCACCTTGAGATCGTTTACCCTTCTCCAGCTCACCATAGAGAAGTATCTTTGGCAGGCGATAGTCTGGCATACGTACCAAATGACCTACCGAACGAATCTGTGTCTGCATCAGGATAGTGTCAATGATGGGGATACCAGATCTGTCAAGGACAGTGGTATCTGGAATCTTGTCTTGCCATCTGATATTCATGACTTTTCTGAGACACATTTTTTTAGTAGTATTATCTGAGAAGGTGATTGTTTTATAGTGCCAAATACAGTATTTAATTTTCCTGATGTAGTTTGAGGGGGAGGATGTAAGAACCCCACACCCATCTTATTTTGCTTTTAACCTATAATTTATGCATTCATAAGTTGCAAACACTTCTTATACTTGCACTAGGCTAGCATTTATTTCGTTGCTGTACACGAGTCATTATTTTGATTAGCCTCAATGCTCCCATATAATTAGTGTAATTAGACTAGCATTGAACACACTGCCAGAGTTACGATACATAACAGCGACAGTAATCAATAAACATTCACATTATTGACTTGACCAAGGTTGCCATATTGACTATTTTAGGGCCAAATGTGAGTAACTTTGTCATTTGAAATATCAGTGGTCTTTAACATCTACGGTTCGCAAATATTTGAATGGTTTTTACCGATTTAAAAATGTCGATACATTTGTTTATTTCATGCATAAATTGATGTGAAAAGTCTACTCACGCAAGCAAGTAATGGTGCTAGCAGAAATGTTTTTTCTTGTCATAACATAACCAAGACATGAATTAAACAACTTTTAGAGTTACATCTATTAACTACATATCACGTAACTGATTTCGTTTTATTTTATTGTGTTTTAGAGTAGCTGTGTACAAAAATATATGTATTTAATAATATTATGGTTAGTATTAATATAAAATTTGACCAAAAAGTTTGAACTATCTGGCAACCCTATCCATGATTGGAGACATTTTGAGCTGGTTCATATTAACTGTGCCAAGTATAATACGGATGAAAATGGGCCAAAATATATTACCTCCCCAAAAAAGTAAGAGTGTAGGTAAGATTATTCTCGATAAAGAAACTAAAATGGAAGCAAATCTCATCGTATGTTGTCGGGGAACGAACATGGAGCATGGAGGCACAGAATAGAAATACACCTATCCTTTCATGCATGTCGTAGGAAACGACTAATAATGAGTTTAAAGGGCTGGGGTGGCTGTCCCATCCAAGATAAGGTCTAAGTGCGTCCAGAAGCCACACTCCAATCAGATTTGTCAGGTGTGAAAGGCTAAACCACACTGCAAATCAGGGTTGTAAGATAACAGGAATTAATTATAATCAAATTTCAGGTAAATGTGGCCAAAAATAAAACGTAAACCACGACTTCTAGCTTTAAATACATTTTCAAATGAATCAAAAATTAAAAAAATTACTGAAACATAAATTTCATTGCCAACGACTTCTCAACCAAAATGACTTTTTTAAAATATGATAAATGGTGGGGGAAAATAAACGTTTAATGAAAATATATTATATCATAGGTTCCCAAAGTTATCTTTATGGATACCAAGGGATGATTTCGACTTGCAGGAGATCATGTCAACGAGAGAGAAAAATTTAGAGGGGGGGGGGGCACGAGATGAAAGTTGTCGTCCACGTGAGCGGACCCCATTTAGGCAGGTCATCATCAACATTTAGGCAAGTGATCATCAACATTTAGGCAGGTCATCATCAACATTTAGGCAGGTCATCACATTTAGGCAAGTCATCATCAACATTTAGGCAGGTCATCATCAACATTTAGGCAGGTCATCACATTTAGGCAAGTCATCATCAACATTGAGGCAGGTCATCACATTTAGGCAGGTCATCATCAACATTTAGGCAGGCCATCATCAACATTTAGGCAAGCCATCACCAACATTTAGGCAGGTCATCACATTTAGGCAAGTCATCATCAACATTGAGGCAGGTCATCATCAACATTTAGGCAAGTCATCATCAACATTGAGGCAAGCCATCATCAACATTGAGGCAAGTCATCATCAACATTTATGTAAGCCATCATCAACATTTAGGCAGGTCATCACATTTAGGCAAGTCATCATCAACATTGAGGCAGGTCATCATCAACATTGAGACAAGTCATCATCAACATTTATGTAAGCCATCATCAACATTTAGGCAGGTCATCATCAACATTTAGGCAAGTCATCATCAACATTTAAGCAGGCCATCATCAACATTTAGGCAAGTCATCATCAACATTTAGGCAAGTCATCATCAACATTTAGGCAAGTCATCATCAACATTTAAGCACTCCATAGATGTCTTATTACATCTAATACATATCGTGTGTACATAATACTTACACATAGACACAGAAATTACTTATCTGCTTCGTGATGTGCTACGTTCATGTACATGTTTTTACGCGATATTTTAATACCCGCAGCAACGCATTGCACGTCTTTTCAATAATGGTATGAATAAACTATTTACATGCTCTTCCTTTTTTTTTAGATTGTGCACTCCACAAAAAAACCCCATCAAAGTGAGCAGCACTGTGTCAACTATCAAGAACATATTTGAAGTTAATATGTTTTGGAAAATACAATATTAAGCAGGCAAGGGGATCTATGGAAAATACAATATTAAGCAGGCAAGGGGATCTATGGAAAATACAATATTAAGCAGGCAAGGGGATCTATGGAAAATACAATATTAAGCAGGCAAGGGGATCTATGGAAAATACAATATTAAGCAGGCAAGGGGATCTATGGAAAATACAATATTAAGCAGGCAAGGGGATCTATGGAAAATAAAAAAAAATTGGCGAGTAGTCTGAGGGGTAAAAAGGTTTGGGATTTTATTGATTAGATAGTTGACAATAGTATGAAGGCCAGAGAAAACAATTAAGTATTTTGGTATGAACAAAATATGATTAATCCAAAAGTAGAGGAATGATAATGTAACATAAAATATAGGACTGGAAATAAAAGGAATGACGCAAGGAAGTATTTAGATATATATGTGTGTGTGAACGCCAGTGTTTGTCTCTGTGCGTGTGTGTGTTAATGAATCGTATTAATGCAGCTTATAATTAGTGGCCCAACATGATTGCATACACTATATAATGATTCTCAAAGGCATACTGGGCCCTATCGTCAGTGAAGGACAATTGTATTAACTAAAAGATATATTTCGTGGTCTGTGTTGCTACATATTGGTATAGTTACATTGCAGTGTCATATATTGTATGGCTCCTTATATGTCATTATTATTATTATCATTATCATCATCGCCATCATCACCAGCACCACCACCATCACCACCACCACCATCATCATCATCACCATCACCATCATCATCATTATTATTATTATTTAGTGTGTTAGAAAAGTAATTATACTCACAAAAAATCGTCATTGAGCAGAACACGTGTTCTCCATGTAGCCACGAGCAGACTTCCGGTTAGAGATCCCAGTCCTACCAACAGCATTATCCATGACAGCAGCGAAGGACATGGAACTATCCCCAAACATTTCAGAATTTTCTCACAACAGCTGTCATTTTGACCTGTAAATAAATATTTAAGTGGTGTTTTATAAAGTGTCAAAATTAGTACCTTTAATAGTACATTATTACCTTTACCAGTGACAAAATTATTACCTTTAATAGTACATTAATACCTTTTCGAGTGACAAAATTAGTAATCAAAAATAGTTTACAACAGAAAAAGATCTTAATAGAGTACATTATGTTAAATAGTGTGAACTTCCCTGTCGGACTGATAAATGGAACAGCCTCCTGAATAACACGACTTTGGCAGTTGTTAATAGCATGCCGTGCCATTTTATGTGACTGGTCACTAGCACAAATAAATTTGCGGCATAGGGCATATCCGTTCTCTCGAGATTCTGTTGGACATCTAGTTGGAGCATTGTCAAGCTACAAGAGAAACCCAGCGGAAGTCTGGGAACTGATGGTAAAAATATGTGCGTGAATGAAACGTATAACTGGTGCCTACAAATTCAATAAAAGTTGTGAAACAAAGCCCCATATAAGATATGCTGCAATGATTGGCTCCTGCTTGATAACAGACTAACACATGACTACAGTTTATTCGCGGTAGTTCAGTTATGGAACTGGCTTTCTAGTCAAGTGGTCCAAGGTTCAATTATCAATTCAAGCTGAAATACTTTTAAATCACCAAAGTCTCTTAAATTGAACTATCTTCATCACGTGACATACTCTTTCCAGAAAGTTGTTTTTGCAATTAATGTCCTGAACCGGTCTCCATCTTATGCCAATCTGCTGGCCTCCTCCAGTGATATCGTCATAGTCTTTGATGTCATCTGTCCATCTCATTCTAGGTCTATCTCTTCTATTTCCCGGAATTCTGCCCTCTTATATGCGTCCTTCCATGCCATTTATATCACCGAAATATATTTTTTAATTGAGCCAGCCTTAATAAATTGCTACTAGATCTCCTGGAGAAAGGCGGCGGACGCGAAGTTGACTACTTTATCCCTAGGTGTGCCGTTGGTCACTGAAAAATACGAGATTAACACATTATGTCTCAATTCGCTTCAATGATGTGAGAAATTACTTTATTTTATACACTACTATCAGACTCACACAGTTGGGGAAGAGAATCACAGAAAGGAAGAGCACTCGCAACTATTACCTTAAAGAGAGCTACGGTTTAGTACGAGGGCTGGTCAATAAGTTCATGGGTGAATTGTGTTTCCCAAAACCGTTAAACTTGGAAACATGTTGGTCCTATCTTCTTTAAAGTAGCCCCCCATGTGACTTTATACGTTTTCTAATTCCAAATTAGTATGTCAGTCAGATCATCTTTTGTCAAGTTTGGCACATAGGGCGGATGTCATAGTTCTCCATGCCTGTCGGTCAGTTCCTCTTTCTCAAGTTTGGCACATAGGGCGGATGTCATAGTTCTCCATGCCTGTCGGTCAGTTCCTCTTTGTCAAGTTTGGCACATATGGCGGATGTCATAGTTCTCCATGCCTGTCGGTCAGTTCCTCTTTGTCAAGTTTGGCACATAGGGCGGATGTCATAGTTCCCCATGCCTGTCGGTCAGTTCCTCTTTGTCAAGTTTGGCACATAGGGCGGATGTCATAGTTCTCCATGCCTGTCGGTCTGTTCCTCTTTGTCAAGTTTGACACATAGGGCGGATGTCATAGTTCTCCATGCCTGTCGGGTCAGTTCCTCTTTGTCAAGTTTGGCACATAGGGCGGATGTCATAGTTCTCCATGCCTGTCGGTCTGTTCCTCTTTGTCAAGTTTGACACATAGGGCGGATGTCATAGTTCTCCATGCCTGTCGGGTCAGTTCCTCTTTGTCAAGTTTGGCACATAGGGCGGATGTCATAGTTCTCCATGCCTGTCGGGTCAGATCCTCTTTGTCAAGTTTGGCACATAGGGCGGATGTCATAGTTCTCCATGCCTGTCGGGTCAGTTCCTCTTTGTCAAGTTTGGCACATAGGGCGGATGTCATAGTTCTCCATGCCTGTCGGTCAGTTCCTCTTTGTCAAGTTTGGCACATAGGGCGGATGTCATAGTTCTCCATGCCTGTCGGGTCAGTTCCTCTTTGTCAAGTTTGGCACATAGGGCGGATGTCATAGTTCTCCATGCCTGTCTGTCAGTTGCCAAGGATTGCAGGTCTTGTGCATTTAAACCTGTTGATTTTACTTCATTCATAAATGTTCTTTTGAGCGTTGTTGTTGTTGTTGTTGTTGTTGTTGTTGTTGTTGTTGGTCTTCCCTGCTGTCTTTCCCGTCTGGTGTCCACATGAAGACTTGTCGTGAAATTCTGTCTTCTTTCATTCTAAGTGTGTGGCCGATATATGTCCAGCGGCGTTCTCTAATGATGTTTGTCACATATTCTTGTTTTTTGTCTCCTCTCTTAGTATGTCGTTTGATTTCAAATCTTTCCAATTAGTGTTTGTGATTTTTCTGAGGCATCTATTCTCGAAGGCAATTAACATCTTATCCATTATTGCAGTAGATTTCCAACTTTAACATCGATATGTCAATAATGGAACCACACTTGCATTGAATAGTTGCAGTTTGATGTGTTTACTTGCGATCTTCGATCTCCAGATGTTTGTGAGTTTGTTAAAGGCGTTGGAGGCGAGAGCGATTCGAATCTTGTTTTCTGAGTTGGTATCACCATCTTCTTTTATCTTGTTCCCAAATATATGAAATTTGAAACGTTGTCTAGTATATTATCATCTAGTTTAATTGATTCTGTCAGGCTGGTAAAGTTCATGATTTTCGTTTTATGTGTGTTTATTTGAAGGCCTATCTGTTGTGCAAAAAATTAGTCTCTCTATTTTTTTCTTGGAGATTTGGGTGTGCTGAACTCAGTAGAGCAATATCATCTGTGAATGTGAGATCTTCCAAGGTCTTGTTTACCCATTTGAAATAATTGTCCAAATTAGTGGAGATTGCGACTTAGGTAATCATGCCGTCACGAACTCCAAGTACGCGACAGACTAGCTTTCTTCATTTATTGGAATCCACACAGTGCATACGCGAAGTTGCATACTTCAGGTTTCGTATATACATGTCACACTGTCATCGCATGCATTTGATAAATATCAATTTATAACTGTTTGCCAGGGGGAAAATATCACCCGGGAATTTATCGAACTGCCTTTGTAATGTTTGTTTCAATTCTCATATATTATTAACAATATAGCTCGTTCCTTTATTACAGTTTCTGTGAGTGGTTATTTTAGCCGAGGTCTGTTGGCGTGGTTCTGGAGCTTCATCTCATAACTCGCCCGTGTGTTGTCGGGGCCCGAAAGGGGAGCAAAGAATAGCAATATTGTTTACCTTCCACGCATGTCGTAAAAGGCGACTAAGGAGGTTATGGGATGGAGTTGGTTGTCCCAACCAAATATAGGGTCAGTGACCCACAGTCATGCTGAAGTCGGATGTGTCATGCCGAAAGGCGCAGATATCGCAGCAATGCTGTAAACCATGGCACAACGCATTCCATTCTCCGGACTACATCCTGCTAATCTGCAGGAGTTTGATAACGAACGCAGAAGAAGAATAATCTCATAACTAGAAGGCTTCAATGATCACCGGTATGCAGTTTTGAGAACATCCGTGTGTCAGTATCTCTATCGCTCCTTCTACCTAGATGGTGAATACACGTAATGATATAGATGAAGTGCTATACTGGGACTTCTACGAGAGGAAAGACATTAATATATCATGTCATCTAACTGATGCATGAGTTAGAAAATGTAAATACAGAAAGAAAAGGACTGACCACGTCAGCTATGTGCTCCTGCGGCATAGTACATGAAGAGTTATCTTCATCCCCGACGGCAGGTTGCTGTCGCATGACCTATCGTTACCTTACATCTACTAAAAAATTCGCTGTCGTGTGGTGGTTGATCTAGCGGGACACTGGTAAAACATTCAAACATTTCAGATACGGTGGTAATATGAGGAAGAATGTATCTCAATACGTCGCCATAGTGCTCTGGCTAGCTCACTCGACCATAAATCTGGTGATTTTGGTTCTAGTTTACTCATCACTTGTGGCTTAGCAAAAATAAATCTCGTTCTTGACCATGACATTTCGATAAGGTCTCATGTTCTAGAAAGGTGGAGAAATTTGCGCAATTGCTAAGGAGTACGTACTGATAGTGGAAGTAAGCAAACGACTACTGCCTAGAAAGATGGACACTTAAAATTGTGCGATATGGCAAACGTACCTCCACAAATCCCTGCCTTTAGAATGTAAATAATTCGTTTGGTGCGGGATCTAAATGGAGCCAAGAATAGTACAATTGTGAACTGACATGCGTGTTGCAAGAGGTGGCTACAGACGATTGGATGTTGATTACCTCATTCCGTATTTTAACCCAAAAATGGTATGTTTGTTTTTTTTTCTTTCTTTTGCGTTCGTTCTCAAAATTTTGCATATCAGTAGGATGTAGTCTAGAAGATGGAATGCACTGTACCCTGGTTTATAATTGATCTGAGATATTTTCGCTTTTCAGCCTGAAACATCCGACTATAGCATGGCATCTGAGTCACTTTGACACTCTATGGGAGTCTTATATCCACCCCAAAACCACCTTAGCCGCCTCCTTCGACATGTGTGGTAGGTAACAGTCTTGCTATTCATTGCTCCCGTTTCGGGCCTAGACAACACACGGGCGACTATCCTTAAGTAATACTGTTATTTGTTTTGTTGTGTTGTATTCAATTTTCAATTTTCTGTTAACTTTATTTTATCTCTATCTTTCAAGATTTTACATCTTTCATTCTATTCAGGATTAACCCCTTTCAGCTGGAATGATGTGATTATGGACAGAGTCGCTCTTAATTCCTCGTGTGTAATGATCCTGATAAAACCTTTTGGTCGAAACGTTAATGTTTGTGTTATCCTGTATGTTTCTAGTAATTAGCAAAAATCCATTACCCTTCTTACAAGTTTCAAATATGCTTAAGTATAATATGACACATATAAAAGTGCAGATATAGTAGCGAACTTGTAACCATGACTACATCACAACATATGCGCAGTACTTTGCTCGGCTTTTCCTTTCCACTCGTGAAAGTTGAATGAAAGGTGCATGAAATATAGTCCGTAAACGTTAAACACTCAAACCTCCGTAGGAAATCAGAGCATGGCTCTTAGTGCTAGAAATTTAACTAAAAGGTAGGGAGACCGTCACCTCCCTTTTCGCAAACAAGATAATCAGCTTCCTCAAGAATGACGCAGAAAAATGAGCTAATGATCTTTTATTAGGTAACCACTACCTCCCCCCCCCCTTTTCGGAAGATGTATCCGAATGCAACCGAAAATGATAATAAATTAAAGATCCCGAATTAACCAAACTGTACATGCTCATATCGTCTATCGTCAGCATATGATTTGTTTTGTTCACTTTGCACTAAATCTGATTTTTTCCATAATAAATATTTGTTCACAAACACGACGAAAAGCACGATAGACACGTATTTATAACATTCAGGGAACGTATACAAAAGTCATAGAGGTTAAACAGCAACTCGGACAAATGTTTCGAATCTGTATTCTCAATCTTCCGCTACGTACAACCCCAGTCGTCAACTAATCGATTCACATTCGCAGACAGCAATGGCCAAGGTAAAGCTGTTACGAAGAACGGTTTCTGATTGGTTCGGTGGCGGTCTCATCAGTTTTCACATTTGCTGATATTCTTGGCAATTCGTTCATGCAAAGACCCCATTTATCAGAAGTTTCTACCTTGAGTTTGCTGTGCAGTTGATACACATGTCTCTTGTTAACTTTATGAAGCCTTAAAAAAAATGTTGACTTCTTATCCATTAAGCTGGAAAATATGAATAACCTCTCTGATTCGTCGTCTTTTAATGTTTTGTTTGTGTCTTGATAAAGACCTTTTGGTTGAAACGTTGTATATGATTTGTGTATTGTAATTTTTATGATTTCTTGTGTACTCATCATTGCCCATCATTACCAACTAGTTTTAGATATAGTCTATGGTGTCCAATTGAGACGATATATAAACCTGTGTTTTACGTAAGTCTAACTGACATACTAGATGATTTAACTTGTTTTATCTTTGAAATTTATTTCTCATCAATGTTTCATTCACGATTATACATGTCCCTGATACTAGATAACCACAGCTCGTAATCCTATGTGTGGATCTTGTTCTTTATGTGAATTGTATTTACCCCGTGTGAGGCGGAGGCTTCTCAAATATTGCATGCCGCTGAGAGTTAGTCTTCTGAGTATAAAATAAAGTTCTGGAGAAACCACTCCATTACACAATGGAACTAAGAGATAATCTCTCACACAATGGAAGTAAGAGCTAATCTCTCACACAATGGAAGTAAGAGCTAATCTCTCACACAATGGAACTAAGTGCTAATCTCTCACACAATGGAAGTAAGAGCTAATCTCTCACACAATGGAAATAAGAGCTAATCTCTCACACAATGGAAGTAAGAGCTAATCTCTCTTTATTCTTCTTGATTAGAAATTGGCCTCACAGCAGATGGGGCATTCCCATAAGTTCTCCGCCCTCAGTTCCAGCAGCCATCCGACTCGATGGTGTTTCAAGTCTTAATGCCATTGAAACAGACGTCGACATCAGGGCACAACTCTGGCTCTTGTGACAAGTTTCTTTTTGGTTCCGCCCACCCATGCCGTGCCCGCAACCAGTTCACGCACAACGTCAGCCTGTCGGAACAACATGGTAACTGTTGTCGAAGGTTACGACTACGGCTAATCTCTCACATAATGGAAGTAAGAGCTAATCTCTCACACAATGGAAGTAAGAGCTAATCTCTCACACAATGGAAGTAAGAGCTAATCTCTCACACAATGGAAGTAAGAGCTAATCTCTCACACAATGGAAGTAAGAGCTAATCTCTCACACAATGGAAGTAAGAGCTAATCTCTCACACAATGGAAGTAAGAGCTAATCTCTCACATAATGTAAGTAAGAGCTAATCTCTCACACAATGGAAGTAAGAGTTAATCTCTCACACAATGGAAGTAAGAGCTAATCTCTCACACAATGGAAGTAAGAGCTAATCTCTCACACAATGGATGTAAGAGCTAATTTCTCACACAATGGAAGTAAGAGTTAATCTCTCACACAATGGAAGTAAGAGTTAATCTCTCACACAATGGAAGTAAGAGCTAATCTCTCACACAATGGAAGTAAGATTTAATCTCTCACACAATGGAAGTAAGAGCTAATCTCTCACACAATGGATGTAAGAGCTAATCTCTCACACAATGGAAGTAAGAGCTAATCTCTCACACAATGGATGTAAGAGCTAATCTCTCACACAATGGAAGTAAGAGTTAATCTCTCACACAATGGAAGTAAGAGCTAATCTCTCACACAATGGAAGTAAGAGCTAATCTCTCACACAATGGAAGTAAGAGTTAATCTCTCACACAATGGAAGTAAGAGCTAATCTCTCACACAATGGAAGTAAGAGCTAATCTCTCACACAATGGAAGTAAGAGCTAATCTCTCACACAATGGAAGTAAGAGTTAATCTCTCACACAATGGAAGTAAGAGTTAATCTCTCACACAATGGAAGTAAGAGCTAATCTCTCACACAATGGAAGTAAGAGTTAATCTCTCACACAATGGAAGTAAGAGCTAATCTCTCATACAATGGATGTAAGAGCTAATCTCTCACACAATGGAAGTAAGAGCTAATCTCTCACACAATGGAAGTAAGAGCTAATCTCTCACACAATGGAAGTAAGAGCTAATCTCACACACAATGGAAGTAAGAGCTAATCTCTCACACAATGGAAGTAAGAGCTAATCTCTCACACAATGGAAGTAAGAGCTAATCTCTCACACAATGGAAGTAAGAGCTAATCTCTCACACAATGGAAGTAAGAGCTAATCTCTCACACAATGGAAGTAAGAGCTAATCTCTCACACAATGGAAGTAAGAGCTAATCTCTCACACAATGGAAGTAAGAGCTAATCTCTCACACAATGGAAGTAAGAGCTAATCTCTCACACAATGGAAGTAAGAGTTAATCTCTCACACAATGGAAGTAAGAGTTAATCTCTCACACAATGGAAGTAAGAGCTAATCTCTCACACAATGGAAGTAAGAGTTAATCTCTCACACAATGGAAGTAAGAGCTAATCTCTCACACAATGGATGTAAGAGCTAATCTCTCACACAATGGAAGTAAGAGCTAATCTCTCACACAATGGATGTAAGAGCTAATCTCTCACACAATGGAAGTAAGAGTTAATCTCTCACACAATGGAAGTAAGAGCTAATCTCTCACACAATGGAAGTAAGAGCTAATCTCTCACACAATGGAAGTAAGAGTTAATCTCTCACACAATGGAAGTAAGAGCTAATCTCTCACACAATGGAAGTAAGAGCTAATCTCTCACACAATGGAAGTAAGAGCTAATCTCTCACACAATGGAAGTAAGAGTTAATCTCTCACACAATGGAAGTAAGAGTTAATCTCTCACACAATGGAAGTAAGAGCTAATCTCTCACACAATGGAAGTAAGAGTTAATCTCTCACACAATGGAAGTAAGAGCTAATCTCTCACACAATGGATGTAAGAGCTAATCTCTCACACAATGGAAGTAAGAGCTAATCTCTCACACAATGGAAGTAAGAGCTAATCTCTCACACAATGGAAGTAAGAGCTAATCTCACACACAATGGAAGTAAGAGCTAATCTCTCACACAATGGAAGTAAGAGCTAATCTCTCACACAATGGAAGTAAGAGCTAATCTCTCACACAATGGAAGTAAGAGCTAATCTCTCACACAATGGAAGTAAGAGCTAATCTCTCACACAATGGAAGTAAGAGCTAATCTTTCACACAATGGAAGTAAGAGCTAGCCTTTCATAATTCCTGGAAATCGAAATAACTTCCTGTCATTGAATATGCAGGTTCCACTATCGCCGCCAGTCAAACACAGATTGAGACTGGTGAAAATTTAGAACGAAGCTATGCGTGTCATTCTTGGCTGCACCAGTGTAGCTATGAGGTTCCTCCTTAACTTTTCCAGAATATCTCAGAAATTGTATGTGGCACGCCCGTGCATACCTCAGAGTGAGTTCCGGCACAGATCATTCACTATACATCCAGCTATCTCGTGTAAACTTCTTCTTCTTCTGCGTTCGTTCTCAAACTCCTGCAGATTAGCAGGATGTAGCCCGGAGAACGGAATGCGTTGTGTCATGGCTTACAGCATTGCTGCGATATCGGCGCCTTTCGGCCTGATACATCCGACTTCAGCATGGCTTTGGGTCACTGACCCTATATGGGATGGGACAGCCAACTCCATCCCATAACCTCCTTAGTCGCCTTTTACGACATGCATGGAAGGATTTGTGCACCAGAAGGAATAAATCCTGGCGGGGAATGGATACATGTTCCCCATTTTCTTTTAGGATGTATTCAATACCGTTATTATACTGAGTGCAGGGAACGTAGCTCAATGAGTGTTGATACTGAGGTGAAGAGACTCATCTACGGACGTAGCTCTATGAACGTAGCTGCAACGTATCTCCAACATCTCCTGTCTCTTGTCTTGGTGGTGCACTCTGCTAGACTGCAAGCTGTCCATCGTGTGATATTACTCTATCACTTGTATCTCTGCCTACCTCTTGCTCGCTTCCCTTTGACTTTACCCTCAAGTAAGGTCTTCAATAGGGTGTCATGTCTTTTAATGTGTCCAAAGTATTTTATTTGCCTGATCTTTATTTCTCTAAGTAGTTCTTTCTTCATATTAAGTGTCTTTAGCACCTCTTTATTTGTTTTCTTCTCTTTCCATGATGTTCTCCCTATTCTTCTATATACCCACATCTCGAAGGCATCAATTTTGTCTTCTAATTGTTTATTTAGTGTCCATGTTTCTGAGCCATACATTAATATAGAATAGATGTAGTATTTATAATTCTCATTTTTAACTTGTTTGTAATTTGTTTAGATATTACAAATTTCCTCATGTACTTTTAGCCATTCCTATTCTCCTTTTGCCGGATATCATGAGCCTTTACCGCCGGATAACTCGGAATAGCAGTACACGAAGCCAGTGGGGGATTCACTGCAACAATAAGCAGTCTAACGACGAAGGCGTTTCCCTAACACAGGCACTAAACTCGCTGGAATCGCAGGTCTATTCACATGCGTGCATACTGAGTGACTCAATGAATATGATTTGGAAAGTTAAAACAGGAATGTGCATAGGCGATGTGGGGAGTCATTGAAGAGGGCTAAAAAGTGAGCATCACTGCGGTAAATTACTCTCATGTTTGTCCCCGGACACGCGGTGTGGAGGAAAACGAACAAGAAAAAACAAATTAGCCAGCCTCGCAATCATAAGAGATGGGCAGCCAATGGACCGAGCAGACATACTCAATGCCCTTCGGTAGTCCCTAAGATCGGCAGATTTTGAGCATGCGCATGTGTCAATATCACGAATGCGAGAATTTAGAGTGAGGATAGGATTGGCCCGCAGAGAAGACCTATCGAAATTTTAAAAATAAATCACAAAATAACACTGAAAGCAACACAGAACTGGAACTATTTGACGCTATACCTTGGAGATTTACTTTAGGAGATCTGAGCACCTATAGACATGTCAGATGTGCCAAGACGACAGTCAACATACCTAATACATGACGTCAAAGCATCAAAAATGTGTTCCTATGATTCATTTCGCTACTTCACATTCCTTCCGCTCTCCCACATATATATATATATATATATATATATATATATATATCATCGGGTACCATACCGGCTGTCGCAGGCGATCATGGCTCTCCTCAGCTCTCTATCTCCAATATTATGTATCAGGATCGTTGTTGTTTCCCTGCCGTGCCAAGTTGTTAAACTGTCTAGTATTTTCTCACGCTGCCGCCCTCTGTCTCTGTTGCCTTTAATCTTCCTGTTGTGACTATGTTCTCCAAACCTCCGTGTCTCATAACGTAGCCAATAAACTAATATTGTCTTGTTCTTATATTATTGATAAAGCTCCGTCTCGAATTTGACTCTTTCAACATTTCCACATTAGTTTTCCTGGCATTCCATGGTATTCTCAGCATTCTCCAGTATAATCACATCTCTCAATCAATCAAGTACCATGCCGACTGGCGTAGGCGATCATGTTTCTCCACGACTCTCTGTCTCGTGTGTTGTCAATAAGCTCGGTTGGTGAGCTTCTACCGTGCCACGATACAAGCCCATCTAGTAACTTTTCTCTTTGTCGACCTCTATCTCTACTCGCTTTGATCTTTCCAGTGGTTATTAAGTGTTCAAACTGTGCTCTTCTCAGCATATGCCCTAGACACCTTGACTGTCTGCTTCTAATGTTTGATATGATTGATCTTTCTACGCCAGCATCAATGAGAACCTCTGCATTAGTTTTCTTGGCTGTCCATGTTATTTTCATCATTCTTCTCAGAAACCACATTTCTGTAGCCTCCAATTCACTTTGAATAATGTAGTTTATAGTCCATGCTTCACATCCATAAAAAATAATCGGTTCGATATAACATCACATCTCTACTGCCTCTAATTTCCACTTACCTATTTGTTTATTGTCCAAGACTCACATCCATATGTTAGTATATGAGTTATATAGCACTGCAGAACTCTTTTCCTCACCTCTAACGACAAAGTCATTCTACACAATATATTTGTTTCTATTTTTCTGAATGCTGTTTTTGCCTGCCCCTATTCCCTATCTGCTTCTTATTCCTGTTGAACTTTCATCTGCTGTAATCGTTGCACCTAAATACTTCAATTGTGTGTATATATATATACTCGCGTAGCGAGTAACTTTATACGTCTCCACATTGGGCGATTATGATCAACGAATTTTCTCAAGAGATGTTATCGATTTTTCTATCTATCTATACGCTGCGACCCTTGTTGCCTATCAGCGTCAGGGGTGGAAGAGTTCTCTGGAGATGGTCTTCCTGTGTGCTGTTTGTAAGCTTGTTCCTGTGGAATCTTTGATTTCTGTGATCCATCTTTTACATGGTCTGCCTTTGGCTTTATAGCCGTGATGTCTATGTGTCATGGCCATCTACGGCATGCTATTAGTTAGCAGTCTGGAAGCGTGTGAAAACCACTTGATCTGTTGTCTTTTGATGTGTTCCATTACTGGTATTATTTTGGTTATCTGTCTGATGTTATCGTTTCTAATTATATCTCTTAATGACACTCCGGGTATTCTTCTTAGACATGTCATTTCTGTTGTCACTATTTTTCTTTTGTCTTGTGCTGTCATTGTCCAGGTTAGGCACTGGTAGCACAGTGATGGAATAATAATAGTCTTGTATAATGCAACTTTAGTATCTATGTTTACATTTTTTTTCTTGAAAATACGTTTCATCTGTCCTATGATCTGGTATATTGTGTTGCATCTATTTTGTATCTCTTTAATCTGCTGTCGATATTGAAGCTATTTAGAGATACTTTGAGAGAGTCCTTGAATGGTTTCTTTTGTCCACCGACCATAAATAGCTCAAGGTACATTTGCTTTTTTGTATGCGTTTGTCAGGCATGCTAACAACATTTCCCGTCCATCTCGGTTGGACCTTCAGCATTGTACATATCTTATATTTGCGATATTGGCTATAGTGAAGACTTCAGTATCGGAAACTATCTTGTCTCTTCATTCTGAGAAGTCTGCGGATACAGCAATTCTGGAAGTGAATTAACACTCTGTCATGTCTGCTGTACACTGCCTTTCTCTCACATGTTAGGTCTGCACGAAAGGAAACTATACTTAGTTTTCCCCATATGCTTGAAAGTGAAACAACATTGGCACCCATCTGAATGTTGTAAATAGCTACTAAGATAGTTTTGGGGTGAAGGTGGTTACCCAAATCCCATACATCAATATGCCCCAAATGGTATGTTGAAATCGACTGTTTCAGACCAAAAGGCGCAGTTATTGCAGCCGAGCTGTAAACCACGACAACGCATACCATTCCTAAAATTACATCTAACTAATCAGCAGGAGTTTAAGAACGCACGCAGATGAAAGACGCTTTAAAAGGTTCATATATTTAAAATCAAAATAAAGGAATGTCTTTGAGTCGTAAATGTGTAGAGAGACGTCAACCAACCGAAACGTGTGTTCATGTGGTGTGTGTAAATACATTATCAAAGCACTGAACAAATGCACAATGTTTAGGGAGGTCTTTTTTGGTTCGCAGTAAATGGATATTACACGCTGCATCGATATTTTGAGACGCGTGAAGGACACCACTCGCTACATGAGGACAAAACAGGTCGCTACAAACTCCTTGCTCTAGATTTAGGAGAAAATTGGAAACGGGGTAATGAAATTGTACTAGTCTGAGAACACATAAGAACACACACAAATCGACCTTTCGACCAAGAAACATTTTAAAAAAAGCACAACATAACAGACAACGAATAAAATACGACGCTGTCCACAATCTCATCACCGAACAAATGAATAACGACATTATCGATTAATACAGTGATGCATTTCTTCTTTGTTCATTCTCAAACGCTGCCAGCTAGCAGGATATTATCAGGAGAACGGAATTAGGTGTGTTGTTATTTACTGTTTGACTTTGATATCTGTTCTTTTCAGTCTGATAAATTGGTCTTTTGAATGTTAAGAAATTTGATCTTATTTCGGATGAAGTAACCTCATGCACAACCGCGCATTCCATGTTAAGTATGTTGCTTGTTGTCTTTCGTTCCGGTGAAGACTTTTTAGTCGATACGTCGTCTGTCGCTGGGTCTCGTTGTTAATATACATAATCTCGTTGCTACATAAATATAAATATTGTTTAATATTGATAACAGGTTACCTACCCCTGTTATTTTTACATTTTCCTCGTGTTACATCAGCCTTCGCGTTTCCAATTTCGTGTTGTTTCCCGATAGCTTAGTGGCTATCTCTGCTGTATTTTTAATGTTTATGTGCTACTATGCCGGGGCCCGAAAGGGGAGCAAAGAATAGCAACACTGTTTACACTGTCGTAAAAGGCGACTAAGGAGGTTATGGGATGGAGTTGGCTGTCCCATCCCATATAGGGTCAGTGACCGGAAGCCATGCTGAAGTCGGTTGTGTCAGGTCAAAAGGCGCAGATATCGCAGCAATTATGTAGTAAACCATGAAACAACGCATTCCGTTCTCTGGACTACATCCTGCTAATCTGCGGGAGTTTCAGAATGAACGCAGAAGAAGAAGAAGAAGAATGCGCTATTATACTAGAAATACGAAGGCTGGGGTAATACTCATTTCTTCGTAGCTTCTTACAACATGCATGGTTGGTCAGTTTTACTATATTTTACATTTATAAGATGCTAGATTTATAAGACACCCATAGCAGAGATGCAGAAAATGGGAAGAATGCAAACACTTGGCGAACGCAGAGACACAAAAGTACTAATTCAAGCAGAAAAGTTTCAGTGTATGCCAAGTCATCCAATGAAGGAAAGATTCCAAAATCTAGCAATGGGGCGACTGAAAAGAAGTAGCTTTATCCATCGAGCTAAACGACTCCGTAGACAACTTACATACGTACCTGAAGTTGACAGCCCCTTAAGGTCTGTACCAGAACAAACACCGTGGAGTGAAAGGCATGGAATGTCAATATACATTCAGACCCATGTGAAAGGAATACTAAGCGAGGACGAACAGAACAGTGTGCACCGAAGGACAGTCACCCTCAGTTTCCTGGATGAGGAATATTCACAAGATATATGGGTCAGAGTATACACAGATGGGTCAGCACAGAATGTTGTGAGGAATGGAGGTGCATGTGTATATATAGAATATCCACACAAGCCTAGAGATACAATCAGAACACCGACAGGAAAATTCTGCAATAATTATGATGCAGAAATCCAGGCAATTAGTGTGGCAGCTAAAATAATTGCTGAACTCCACCTCTGGCCTACAGCCTGTGATATTCCTGACAGATGCAAGGTCAGTGCTTCAAGCTCTCCAGTCTGGAAAACTAACAGACTTGGAAAAACTACTTAGCGAATTGTCTTACCAGTATAGGGTAACCATGCAGTGGATACCCTCTCACTGTGGAATACCAAGAAATGAAAAAGCAGACCAACTGGCTAAGGAAGGTGCTGCCGAAGACCAACCAGATATACCAATCACCTACCATCAGAAAAAACAGATGATCAAGTCAATAAGAAAGCCACAAACACCAACACAAGATGACTATCATATTATGAACAGATCAGAACAAGTTGTAAATCTACGTCTCAGAACAGGACACAACCGACTCCGCAGTCACATGTATACAAAGTTCAAGATTGGCAACACGGCCATGTGTACATGTGGACAGGCAGCACAGAGTGCCAAACATATACTTCAAGAGTGTTCTGAGCATGAAACGCCGAGGCAGACATATTGGCCAGAGGAAACAACACTGGAATCAAAGCTCTATGGGCCACTGTATGAACTACAAAAGACAGTGAGTTTTATTCAGGAGACAGAATTACAGATATAGACATGTTTCAAGTGAACGAAAGAAGAAGAAGAAGAAGCAGATGCTAGGGAAATTTATAAAAAGTATGCGTGTTAATGAAAGTAAGGTCAACCTTTCAATCCCGCAGATGAAGTGATGTGGAGGTATGAGGGGTTCAAATCCCCTCTTTAAGAAATAGAACATGGCATTTAGTACTAAAAGACAAAAAAAAAATTAGAAACAACCCACTCCCCCCGTTTGAATCCCAGCAATTTTTTCAAAAGGAATCCTAACAAAAACTATTAGCTTTTTCTGGTAATTCCTGTCAACTTCAGATTTATACTGAAGTCATATCTGCCGGCCTTCAACCCACTGAAAATAAACATTGCCTGAAAATTCGCTACGGTAGCCAAGAATGATGGCCTTACAGTTACATCTTGAATATGATATGCTACAAACATGTTTGACAATTTCAAAATTGCTGCACATAAGAAATAACAATAAAATTATATTGGGAGTCTCGACGACACTTGGGTATTTGTGTACTATTATACTGGGAGTCTCGACGACGCTAGGATGTTTGTGCACTATTTTATTGGGAGTCTCGACGACACTAGAATGTTTGTTCACTTATTCTTATGGTCCATGCCGTGTGACGTTGGTTATCATGTCTTTCCACAGCCTTCTATTTCGTGTGATGTCAATCATTTTCGATACTAATGTTCTCCCGTTGGTGATTTTACAAATATTTCCAGTTGAGCTGGCTATTTAACATTGGATCACCGACTAGGAAATCAGTGCAAGGAGTTGACGGCTACACTACAATGATGATGGTCGTTTAAAACGGAGAAAAGGAGTAGGGAATTACATCATTGTTCTCGTGTTACCACATGTGTACTCTACCCCTCTCAACGAAGCGATGCCCTCACTCTTTTACCTAGAGTACCGTTCATAGCACATATCGCCATAACTTCAATCGATAATCCACAGGGATCTAAAAAATAAAAACAAAACACTTCATAAACTTTAAACAAAACTATGCGAACGATATTCAGCACGCGACCTCCTGAGTTCAAAGCGAACGGCTTAGCCACTTCGCCAAAGATACCTCCGTAGTCCAATGATGGACATCTATTGTATTTGCTCTGTTTTTGCTGTAGGGCGCCGCAGGATTGAATGATAATCGATTTGGGCTATGGCACGTTTGATCGCTTGGTATGCAGTAACAGTGTGATCTCTCAGAACGTTGGAAATTCCTTCAATTCACCTCCTTCTTGGTTTTCCCCTGCCTCTTGCTTTCCATTTCCATGTTGTATACTCTTGCTGCTTTTCTTTAACATTTCAGTCTCTGTTTGTCAATATATTTGAGCACAGATGTTGTTCCAACAGTTATTGTAATATCTTCATTCCTCACATTATCTCTTCTTCTTCTGCTTGCTGTTTTTCTTAGACATATCATTTCACACGTAGTAAGCTTTCTCTCTTGTTCTTTAATAAGTGTCCATTAACACAATTTTTGCTATGAAGATTGAACGCATGATTTGCCTTTTCGTTTACATCGGGATAGATTTGTATTTCAAAATCGCCGTAAATTCAACCATTTCTGGTTCGTTATTTCCATTTTTAGTTGCATATAATGGTCATAACAAAATAAATAAAGCAAACATAAACATGTTATACACATATAAACATTACTTTCCATCTTACCCTTTGACACATCTTTTGTTTGGGGCTTCCAATTTTGCTGCTTCTGATGTGCCTCCTGATGGAGCTTCAGTTTCTCGCTCTCAGAAATATCACACGACTCCTCACTGGCTACGGGAACAACAATCCCCACAAGCGGGGAAGATTGAGACGCACTATTGACACTTTCACTGTCAGCATGTCTCAGTTCTAAATTATCAGCATCCTCACCTTCCCGAAGGTACGCTCGTTCATTATCAGTATACTCCATATTTTGATGAATCTTCAGCCAAATTACAAAACTACAATTAGAACAACGATCACTTAACTCCGAGCTAGGTAAATCGTTACAGAATTCTCTTCCAGATAGAGGAATTAGTAACAATGTCTTGAAATCTGCGCACCAACATTTGATGCGGTAAATGTATGCAAATTACTCGACTGTTTTTACAAAGGTGCGTTCTTCTGATGAATATTAATTACACAATTCATAACTATATATAGACACAAAACACGATATAATAGTTTACGATTTTTTTTTATCTCTATAGATCCTTAAGCGAAATGTCCGAACGTTTGATTAGTGGCCTCGGAAGCGTAGATGATAGTGAACGTTATTGCTATCACCGGGTTACAGCAAGCCACACACAAATTCAGGTTGTGATTTCTCGATTTACACGACCACTTCACCAGCCGACGCAATTGTAAATGATTATCTGACGCATGAGTTAGGAGAGGTAAAGACAGCAAGAAAAGGATTTCCGGTGCTCAATTAAGGCTGGGTCGACCAGGGAGCCGTTGCGATCTGAAAAAAACAATTCCGCCTCAACTCTGGGATGAACCCAGGACCACTCATATGCATACCCAGGACCACTGCGCTACGCGAGCACCAAATGTACAGTAAGAGATAAATTTTACTTAATCAAATATAAGATTGCCAGCTTGTGACATTGCATTCGACAGTCACTGTGAGCAAAACAGTCAGGTGGGATATTGCATTCTAGTCACTGTGAGCAAAACAGTCAGGTGGGACATTGCATTCTAGTCACTGTGAGTAAAACAGTCAGTTGGGACACTGCACCCTACAATCACTGTGAGTAAACAGTCAATTGGGGCACTACACCCTACAGTCACTGTGAGTAAAACAGTCAATTGGGGCACTACACCCTACAGTCACTGTAGATAAAACAGTCATCAAATACACAAATTCTGGAAAACTTCACTATAAAAAAAGAATGCTAAAGAATTGTCTATCTGGAACAAAAAGTAAAACTACACCGCCTGACAAAAACAAGAATAACACCGTGCACTGTCTCGGGTTTTATCATCATCATGTTTTGTTATTTGCGGGTACTATTTTCTTACCTACTCAACGAACTTTCATTTCTGGGATAAACTAAGCTCATTGTATCTTCCGAAGCCATGGTTGAGCTCTTCTGATTATTCTATTATACACATCACTTAATTGTGCGGCGAGGGTAGACATTCCAGGTGGAATCTAATCAACCATTTTATAAGGTTCATTCATGGCTTCCCTATGCTATTTCCTCGAGTAGATATCAGTTAGTAGAATACTCTAAACATATATCTCAGTAAACATAAACACAATGTTAATGAAGGTACATTACAGGCACACTAACACAGATATATCTCAGCATAAACATAATGTTGATGAAGGTACATTACAGGCACACTAACACATATATATCTCAGCATAAACATAATGTTGATGAAGGTACATTACAGGCACACTAAAACAGATCTACTGAATTGAATAAAGATCTCTACAGCATAAGATCTATGTCAAAAACCTGCCATATGAAGAGATGCAGATAAACTAGATTATGATAGCTGGAGTACAGATGAAGCGTTTTAAAGACACGATTACAAAATATAGTTGACACATTTGAACGTCAATTTACACTCGTTGGAAGGTTCAGGCCTGATCGTAATCACAGACTCGGCGCTCGTGCGAGACAGAGAGATATAAATACATCTGTACCGAAAGTAAACAAGTCTTCATTCCTTACTGTTTTTATTATTATCATGATTTTAGGTGGTCATTATTTATATACTTCTTGTCGCATGCCAAAAAAGCAAAGGCCGACAAAACAAATGCACGGAAATAACTAAAAAATGTCGGTTAATGTTGTCTGTCTGTACACAAGTCTTTACCGGAGCCCGGTAATGGTTCATGTAACAGCGGCATAGTGCATCAAACCAACTGCTTTTGCTGCTGCATTTTAAAAAAAGGTGCTAGAATAAAAAAAATAACTGTTATCCGGTTCTCGGAGCCCTCCTACAATCTTAATAATATTGAAGGAAGTTCCAAGACTATATTGGAATAAACAATTACCCGACAGGCATAATCGTGTGAGCTCAGTCGTGCTTATATTGTATGTAACTCACAGCTGCTATCCCCAATATAATATTACCAGAATTCATGTTGAACACAAACCACACTTCGTTACTCCGATGTAACGATCGACAAACTCTCGAACAACATTGACATACTTCATGACTGATAAAGTCAACAAGCAAAGCACTACAAGGCTATCTAAAACTTGGTATAAAAGTTACAATAATATTTTTAAAAATTAAACACCATTAATCCAAAGATAATATTCACATTTCAGGAACACGGTATGCTCGTATGAACACTGCCCGCCATTTTCTTATCACCATGTATACAATGGGTTTTTAATTTCAATGTATGACAGTACGGTTTGTGCGGGGAAGTCAAGCGTGTCGGCTATCAAAATGTGTTCGCCTGCGATTGACGGATATTGTGTACTACTGCTTGAAATCTGTGGTTTCTATTTGTTGCGATGATTCGTTGCAGAGGTCACTGAATGCATTTGACATTAACCACGACACATAAGAAAGATGATGTCTTAGCAACATAAATAGAGCTACATAGCGCTCTGTCATATAAAATGTGTAGCCAAGCCCGCCCGTAAATATGGGGGGAGATATGGGCAGATCAAACACCATCAAAAGTATACTATCCACGGATTTTGTGGCCAGCAAAGCGTTTATCAATCACCTGCAAACTCATACTGTCCACGGACTTTTGGGCTGCCATAAGGCTTTTCAGCGTCCTACGAACTCATAGTTAAAGTCATACCCGCTGTAGGATTTATTTATAAGCTAAACAAGCTATATATAGCTTAGAGCCAGCATTTTTTTAAAATTTCATTATGTATATACTCTTAATCGTTAAAGGGCCCCCATATCTCAAATAGCTTAGGGCCCCATATCTCAAATAGCTTAGGGCCCCATATCTCAAATAGCTTAGGGCCCCATATCTCAAATAGCTTAGGGCCCCATATCTCAAATAGCTTAGGGCCCCATATCTCAAATAGCTTAGGGCCCCATATCTCAAATAGCTTAGGGCCCCATATCTCAAATAGCTTAGGGCCCCATATCTCAAATAGCTTAGGGCCCCATATCTCAAATAGCTTAGGGCCCCATATCTCAAATAGCTTAGGGCCCCATATCTCAAATAGCTTAGGGCCCCATATCTCAAATAGCTTAGGGCCCCATATCTCAAATAGCTTAGGGCCCCATTTCTCAAATAGCTTAGGGCCCCATATCTCAAATAGCTTAGGGCCCTATCAAGTTTAAATCCGGCCCTGGTCATACCACCAACTGAACTTTCATAAAATACATATAATAAATGGTCATCACTTGTGATGGACGAACAACAACGGTTTAAATAGATATATGCTATTTTTTACCACATATTTTTACATACGCTATTTCTGCTCTTTAAGCTCTAGAATTTAGTGGACATTGTAAGCCTAAACTAGTTTAAATATGTCACCGCGCCAACCAGCTTTTTATATCTCATGAATTCAATATTGTTATGCAATGGATTCCTGTGCACCTTACCATTCACAAGCACATGGTAATGACACGGGAAAAAGGGAACAAGAAAAGGACAGTCATACACATTAATAACCATGCAACAGTAAAAAAAGATGTTGAAATGTATGAATAAAGAGATTTGGGTGAATGTGAGGGCAACGGGAAACACTGGGAGAAAAATCCACAAAACGTGACAGTCTAAATCTCAAAGACATCAACCTCTTGAATAGGGCCGGATTTAGACTTGATAAGGCTCTAAGCTATTTGAGATATGGGGCCTTTTACACGTCCTTTATACGTAATATATGACAATTGCTCACTCGGACAATTTTTTCTGAGGGGTGGGGACCAAGAAAGTGGGGGCCTAAAGCTATAGCTTGTGTAGCTTATATGTAAATCATGCATTGCTCCTGAGCAGCAAAGACCAGGCTACCATCTTCCGACTTCACACAGAACATGTAAGCCCTGCAATTTAACAATCAACTGAAATGAACACAATCACAATACACTCCAGGGTGTCGGCTGTGCACTCACCCGTATAAAACTGCCGAGCACAAACTTTTAAAATCTCCAGAGCTGGTTATTAGAAAAATGCTTCTCCCTCCAAGGCCAGATAAATGGAACACCCATATGAAACCAAATCGAGAGTGATGCACTTCTGTCTCGAATATTGGCAGTCGAGGAATCCGTGGTGTGACCACTTTGAGCCATTAGTAAAGCAGCCAGCACGCAATGGAAATATCATGGGTCACCAAAGAGTAATACAATTATAATCACAAATTTATGCAGCCAGGAAAGGTTATTCTTAACTGCTTTTTTTTTAAAACCAAGAATGATACTTGTTGAAGGACTTTAACGAGTCTAGTGTCAAGAACAATGCTATCGACTACAAGAACACCCTAGACAAGATTTAAAAAAGGTTTAAAAGCCGTAGAAGATTGACTTCACTGTACTCGGTTTCCCATATGTACTCCGTCCCTCTCAACGAAGCGGCACGCCGCCTGCCGAGAGTACCACTCATAGCACGTAACTCCGTAGCTTCAAGTGATAATCCACAGGGATCTCCGAAAAACAATCCACCTTATAAACAAGACGACATGAGCCGGATTCGAACCCGTGACCTCTTGAACACAAGGCGAACAGCTAAACCACTACGCCAGGGAGAACCCCACCCTAGACAAGATGCATACAGCCACCAAGAATTAATAATCTGGCAGACAGTCACGCGGTGTCATTGTATTCCACGACAATACACTCCCGCATATCGCGAAAGATGTGCAGGATATGTTAACACAGAATTAGAAACGATAGGCCACATCCAGCCTACATCACCGATCTATCACCATGTGACTTTCATTTGTTTGGACCCTTACAGACCCTTACAGCTCTGACAGTTGAACGATTCCACGCTGATAAAGATGCCATGACAGCGGTGGCTAAATGGTTTAATAAGGAAAGGAAGTCCTTCTTCTCAGACGAAATTCACCATTTATCCATATAGTGAAATACATATTTGAATATCCATGTTGCCTTATTCTCACGACTTCAGCTGCTTAAATATTCCCAAATAAATGTTTTACTTAGTTATAACACATCTGCTGATGTGCATTTCTTAGTCTTGTAATAAACCCACTTGAGTATGTTTCATTTGAACACACCTCGTATTTAGATGGTTTTTAATATATTATATATGTCCTTGTTTTTTGTTGTCCTCTTTTTCTCTTTTCTGGTATCTGTCCTTCAAACATTTCTTTTTCTAACAAATTATTTTATTATATGCTCAAACAAATGTTAGATTGCGTGATTTGATGATTTAATTAGCCATTTTGTATCTACGTTCTGGTAATTGGAAGTGTTTGCCGTAGATTGTCTCTATTCATGAACTTCTTGAAGCATTTCTAAGGTATCTCTTATGATTTATTGTCAGTTGCTTATGTCATAACCAATATCTCACATTCAAATGTCACCCTGGACACGTCTCACATTCATATGGCCATGTCTCCTCTAAGTCTCTGAGCCACCCCTGGGATACATTTCACATCCTCATGTCACATCTAGGACACATCTCACATCCATACGTCACCTCTGGGACAGGTCTCACATTCACATGTCCGTGTCTCCTATGAGCCACCTCTGGGACACATCTCACATCCACATGTCACCTCTGGGACACATCTCACATGCACATGTCACCTCTGGGACACCTCTCACATTTACGTGTCCGTGTCTCCTCTGAGTCTCTGAGCAACCTCTGGGATACATCTCACATCCACATGTCACCTCTGGGATACGTCTCACATTCACGTCACCTCTGGGGCATATCTCACATCCACATGTCACTTCTGGGATACGTCTCACATTCACATGTCACCTCTGGGGCATATCTCACATCCACATGTCACCACTGCAACACGTCGTACGTCCATATCTCACCTGTAGGGGCGATGTAATTTCTTATTAATAGTTGCAAATATGAGAGAATAATGTTGCCATGAGAGATTACCCACCACCAGTGATGTCTACTGCACAGTCTCTTGTTACCTCGTAGTTAACTCGTGTTGCTGAAACCTTCTATTTTAGAAGATCATATAACAGAATAATTGAAAAAAAGCTATTCAGTATCCGCAATGTAAACTTGATCAGCCTCCGCTTCTATGTTAACATTCGTGTGATATACTAAGAGTGAATGGTTGACTCGAGATATTCTGCTGCCTATATTATTGTTGTTTTTTATTCATACTTTACTTTCCATCTATAACCCTTTCAGTTGATTCTCCTGTACACGCCCCCATGTTTATACGTAGTTTGGGAATTGTTCAACACCAGTGGGAATACTAGTCACTCTCCTGTACTATTGTATGGTCCACATTCAATATAACGCTTATTATACAGTGTGGACTCTGGGGATCAATATGGTTACTCTGTACTCTATTGAAACATATTTGCTAACCTTGACCGGCAACGTTTTGTATTCCAGCCAACCTGTCATGCTTTCACCAGAAGACCTGCCTTTTAAACTATTACCCTCTTCACACGCATACATCAACAAACTGTATACTTCTTCTTCTTCTTCAGTGTTCATTCTCAAACTCCCACTAGATTTCTCTTGTAACAGGACAATGGTCCTACAAGATTTCCAGTTAAATGTAGTCAAGAGAATGGAAATGCGTTGTGTTGCCGTTTTATTTGCGTCAATGTCCCAACACATCCGTCTTCGGAAGTATCAAACTGTCTAATAATTATCATCATCAGTACTCGATCCTTCATTCTCTCTCCATTAGGAGTCAGCTTAACGCTACCATTCCTATAAGTGCTGAGCTCGCGATCAGCACAAAGGAACAGAAATATGTAGAACAGCAGCCTAACAAGGAGACACAGTGACAGACGACGTTTCAACTAAGAAGTCTTTATCAAGACACAAACAGGCAACAGGCAATGAATATTACAAATAAAAAAATCATAAAAATGCAAATGAAAGTACGATAGATCAGATGAGAGAGAGATAGAGAGAGAGAGATGCAAATACGACAAGAACGGGAGAAAGAAAGGAACAACCACAGAGCACTTATAATCAAACAACAGAGTGAGCATTCACAAGTTGATAAATGTCAAATATGTCAGAGTTTAGTTGTGGTTTCGAATCTTTCCAGAGAGGATTCTCCCGTCTTCTCTGGTCATTCCAATTTTCATTTTCTGAACATGTGCATTGTCTCTTTCAGCCAACACTTTATTACTGTGTTGTGTATCTGCCGTACTTAACTCGGACCTGTCTCTTTGAGAATCTTCATGGCCTACTAGTTCAGTTGTTCATCTTGTGTTTCTGCATTCATTCTCATGCGTCTATAGCTTCATAGGATGTTGCCCAGAGAACAGGATATGGCCCAGAGAACAAGATATGACCCAGAGAACAGGATATGGCACAGAGAACTGGATATGGCCCAGAGAACAAGATATGACCCAGAGAACAAGATATGGCCCAGAGAACAAGATATGACCCAGAGAACAGGATATGGCCCAGAGAACAGGATATGGCCCAGAGAACAGGAAATGGCCCAGAGAACAGGATATGGCCCGGAGAACAAGATATGACCCAAAGGGCAAGATATGACCCAGAGAACAAGATATGACCCAGAGAACAAGATATGACCCAGAGAACAAGATATGGCCCAGAGAACAAGATATGGCCCAGAGAACAAGATATGACCCAGAGAACAGGATATGGCCCAGAGAACAGGATATGGCCCAGAAAACAAGATATGGCCCAGAGAACAGGATATGGCCCAGAGAACAGGATATGGCCCAGAGAACAGAATATGGACTAGAGAACAAGATATGGCCCAGAGAACAAGATATGGCCCAGAGAACAGGATATGGCCCAGAGAACAAGATATGACCCAGAGAACAAGATATGGCCCAGAGAACAGGATATGGCCCAGAGAACAGGATATGATCCAGAGAACAAGATATGGCCCAGAGAACAGGATATGGCCCAGAGAACAAGATATGACCAGAGAACAGGATATGGCCCAGAGAACAAGATATGACCCGGAGAACAGGATATGGCCCAGAGAACAGGATATGGCCCAGAGAACAGGATATGGCCCAGAGAACATGAATGTCATGATCTATTTTATCATGAGGGGGGGGGGTTCGAATCCCTCAACCCTACTCACTCACTTTATCTAGTCTAAAGCGAGCATAACGGGGCAACTATTTTTTGTGGTTAAACGTTAATTAACAAGCGAGATAATGAAAGTATTAGTATATACACTCTTCGTCACATGCTGAGAGAAACTGGGAACCTATATGTATGCCCAGTCAACGTCGATTCGGAAATCTAAGTCAAACCAAAATAATGTATCAATAAACATCTCTTCACATGACAACCATCTCAAGTTAACATCCAAAAAATATTCTGCTACTTTAGTTCTACAATTATATCCGCCATTATGCTCGATGACGGAAATCAATACACGAACAGGAAGTCTGGCTACTACTTTTGGCAGACTATCAAAAGAGATCGTAAAAATTAACACAGAATTAGCAATGCAGACGAAGACATAAATCTGGCGGGTTTGTGTACTCAGCATTTCATTACACGACTCAGAAACATGGGCATTGACTCAGAAACATGGCGGGTTTGTGGACTCAAGATTCGAAATAGAACGGCATTTCTGTTATATTCGCTGTCTTCCCAAAATAAAAACAACCATTAGCAACACGTAATAACCGCAATAGATATACTAGCCAACACTCTCCAACAAACCGTTCAAATGGTTGGGCGATGTACACAGAATTAATAGCAGCTAAAGATCGTAATATAACAGGCCATGGGATGCTGGACAGCGCAACCTCTCCATCTTATGTAAATATACGTTTGGTACAATGGTCGCAGTTCAACCCCCATTTTCTGTGGGGGTAAAAAATTAAGAGAATTGTTGACGCACCACAAGGCAACCGGGAAACGCACCTTCAATAAACACGACAGTGCATCGACTAACATCTGGCGCTCTAGATTGCCGGTACAATCTAGTGCTTTTGAAACTATTCTGTGAGACATTTTCAAGTACTGGCCTCCAGAAACATCTCTATAGCCAATAGAGACGGCATGCAATAGTCAAGGAGTGACAAATTTGATACCGTTTTCCATATATTCTTTATTTCTGATTCCACTACGACATATTCTGCTATGACGTCATCATTTGTTGTGAAATTCGGCATGAGATTACGATCAAGGACAAGAAAATAAACATACAACAAACCTGAAAAACGCGTTTTTGTTGGAGCGCAGCGGTGGTTGAATTGTGATCATTGTATCATCTATAATATAAAAGGTACAGGGTGTGAGGTTGCCAAACTCATCAGGATGTAGAAGATAAGAGATTAGTGGAGATGTTTCTGCACGAAATGTCTCATTGTGACACCCGTACGACCTTGACGCGTTATTGGTTTATTATTATTATCTATAATATAATAGCATTATTCTGTCAGTCTCTCCAGAACGTTATGTAAATAGTACATTTACGTCACGGAATTCCGTGCAACGTCCAATCAAAACGATTGATGTCGTGGCGTTATAAAAAAAAAGAAGACATTTTTGTATACAAATGTTACTGAGGCGTTAATAGATAAAATGTCTGTATCAGCTTGTGATTAAAGTTATCAAAAATACATTATATTTAAAATATACATATAATTTGCTTTAAATAATGGATAAAGTTGATCCAACCGCGAGAAAGCTCCAAAAACAAAAGAGTGAAAACTAGATGGTTAAGTCGTCAAGGTCAAGAGTCACTCAATCGGATTCGTGCCGCAAATGCTACGATATCTTTTAATTCTAATAACTCTGAGTAGGATGTCATTTCTCAAAGCATCGCACACATCTAAGAACTTATGCGTTCTGGGTATGAAGTAAAGCTCCGAAGAAACATCCAAATTGAGTAAAAACAGAATGTAAGAGCTGTATTGCTCATAATTCGTGGAAATTGAAATAAGAGTTATGAGTTATGAACAGATATCATTTCACTCTGAGAAGACCCATCGATCCTGATTCTTCACCAACAAATGTTGTAAGCATGCATGCTGATTGTTACTGTGGCTTATTGATTGAATACGCTTCTCTTTCGCACTTGTAGACATCCAGCTGTACAACCTCCACGTTCAATAAAAAATGTTCATAATCTCAGTCCTCCTCAATCCCTGCGTATGCATCCAGCAGGAGCTCGTGAAGCAGTTTCGGTGCGCCCCCTTGTTCATTATCAGCTCACTGTCTATTGATTCAATATATGCAAGTCTGCCTGTTATCTCATTACCACGAACGTCTGCATTTTCCAGGCAGCAAATCCATGTGATGCCATGGCGGTTGGAAGCAGCTATAGATGTCAGCCTCTGCATTCTGCGTTCTCGTCTTCTGCGTTCGTTCTCAAACTCCTGCAGATTAGCAGGATGTAGTCCGGAGAACGGAATGCGTTGTGTCATAGTTTACATCATTGCTGTGATATATGCGCATCTCGACCGGACACATCCGACTTCAGCATGATGTCAGCCTCTCATATCGAACATTGTTTATCTTTCAAAGCGTGCACTGACAGTCTGACACAACAACTGCCTTAATAGTAAATACAGTTCCAGGGAACCACTTGAGGGCGACGGTAACTACCTCTACATCCATCCGCATGTTCGGTGTGGTTGTTATGTATGCACAACTGCATTCATCAATGACTCTCCCACTCACCCTATCACCCTAGATATATAACTCCAGCCATACTTCTCACCCACATGCACAGACCGATAAGTGAGCATAATGACATCGCCATCCCCGAAGTGACCAACAATCAAATGAGATATTTCAATATTTGCTTTACCTTTGCTTGGCCGTTTGCCTGGACGTTTTCTTGGCCGCATACGGCCGAAAGAAAATACAAACAAAGCTTTCAGTCTGTACAAAAACCACAATTTGTAAGAATACTTACAGCAGTCTGTTCCTATAAGATACATTTTAAACTTATCACAGTTCACAAAAAGCGCGACATGTGATCTTCTTGCTGCCGTGTATAAATATTGATCTTTACAAAATCGATGTATGTTCAACCAGCTACTCCAGGCATTAATATCGATTTCGATCAATCTTAAGGATGTAACTATTCAGATCACCAAGAGAGGTCAGATGTTAATGGTAAACTCAATCAATACACAATATCTTAATAAACTAGACCAGGACTTCACGTAAAACTAAACGGCGATGATAAACAACAGTTTCAGTCGTGTTGTTGCATCTCTCTGGTATGCGCGCAGATAACTGAACAGTCCAATCCTGGTAGAGAATCCCCTGGGATAAATGTTCCAGTGTTGGGTAACAACCCTAAACAGGAAGCAGGTGGCTGGAGTAACACCGGGCAAATGTCAAGATAAACAAAAATAGGTAGATTTTTGGTAACACATCTACCTATTTTTGTTTATCTAGAGAATCCCCTGCCGCATTTGAAAAACGCTTAATCAGGATTGGTCATCTTTGTGTTTGTTGTTCTATCATTTCGGACAGAACTTTTATTATGACTGTGTTTTTGTTCCATCATTTCGGGCAGAACTTTTACTGTGACTGTGTGTTTTTGTTCCATCATTTCGGGCAGAACTTTTACTGTGACTGTGTGTTTTTGTTCCATCATTTCGGGCAGAACTTTTATTATGACTGTGTTTTTGTTCCATCATTTCGGGCAGAACTTTTACTGTGACTGTGTGTTTTTGTTCCATCATTTCGGGCAGAACTTTTATTATGACTGTGTGTTTTTGTTCCATCATTTCGGGCAGAACTTTTACTGTGACTGTGTGTTTTTTTTCCATCATTTCGGGCAGAACTTTTACTGTGACTTGTGTAATTTTTGTTCCATCATTTCCGTCAGAACGTTTACTGTGACTGTGTGTTTGTTGTTCCATCATTTCGGGCATAACTTTTACAGTGACTGTGTTTGTTGTTCCATCATTTCGGGCAGAACTTTTACTGTGACTATGTTTGTTGTTCCATCATTTCGGGCAGAACTTTTACTGTGACTGTGTGTTTGTTGTTCCATCATTTCGGGCAGAACTTTTACTGTGACTGTGTTTGTTGTTCCACCATACCGGGCAGAACTTTTACTGTGACTGTGTTTGTTGTTCCATCATTTCGGGCATAACTTTTACTGTGACTGTGTTTGTTGTTCCATCATTTCGGGCATAACTTTTACTGTGACTGTGTTTGTTCTTCCATCATTTCGGGCATAACTTTTACTGTGACTGTGTGTTTGTTATTCCATCATTTCGGGCAGAACTTTTACTGTGACTGTGTGTTTGTTGTTCCATCATTTCGGGCAGAACTTTTACTGTGACTGTGTGTTTGTTGTTCAATCATTTCGGGCAGAACTTTTACTGTGACTGTGTGTCTGTTGTTCCATCATTTCGGGCAGAACTTTTACTGTGATTCTGATATTTAATGATCTCCACAATGCGAGTACATTCTCTGGTTCTTCTGCGCCACACTAGACGACTCTAAGCGACAGATACCCAGAATGTGACGTCGATGTTGAAGCTCTTTAGAGACACTTTGAGAGAGTTCTGTCCACTATTATACAAACAACAGTATGAATTAAGAAAACTACGCGCCAAACAGTCAGATTCGTTAAAAAAATG
The DNA here is from genome assembly GCA_034231615.1 of Meghimatium bilineatum. Lineage (NCBI taxonomy): Eukaryota > Metazoa > Mollusca > Gastropoda > Stylommatophora > Philomycidae > Meghimatium > Meghimatium bilineatum. The sequence goes on from CM067319.1 coordinate 63,863,506, forward strand.
CGCATATACAATTTTTTCTCTCAGGGAAACAATAACAAATACAAGCTGAAAATCTAATACAGTTTATTTTCGGCGCTAGATTGAGTTTACAAATTGAACTTCCAGGTTGTACTGCGTCTGTTGTAGGCTAACGATTGCTATTATTGAAATGTTGTTGATTATTTTCAAAGGAAAATGAACATGAATGTGTATATAGAATGTACATAATCAACAGGAAATTGAAATAAAATTACTTTTGAAGGATGATTTCTGATGAGTTCACATGACTGTACAATAAACGAGGGACTGGACTAAATCTGTTGAAAACTGATCAAATTAAATATATCTTCGTTATGACAAGCTTTATCTGTATGGTTAGAAAATATATCTAACGTTAGGGAACACTATCGGCTAATGTGTTTTCCTCCAACTCTTATCGTGGCATGCAAATCTTGAAGTGTGTCCATACATCTAGAGATCCGTGAACGGCTAGAAAATATATCTAACGTTAGGGAACACTCTAGGCTAATGTGTTTTTCTCCAACTCTTATCGTGGCATGCAAATTTAGAAGTGTGTCCTTGCATCTAGAGATCCATGTATGGCTAGAAAATATATCTTCTTCTTCTTCATCATCGTTCTTCAGTCAGATATCAGGTTACAGCACCAATAGCTTCAATGAATTGTGTGATTCGCTTCAGGTCATCCATGGAACCCCTCAAGTCTGGAAGCAGTGCCGTCTCAGTTGGCCATATTTTCTCCCTCTTCTTGGTAGAGTTGACAGGCATGAAGAATGTGTTCTGCAGTCTCTGGGCGCAGTCCACAGTTGCACAGGTCTGTCTCACCAATATTCAGCTTTCGGAACATGTGACTTCTCAGTCTGTTGTGACCAGTTCGTAGTCTGAAGATGATGGTTTGTTCCTTGCGTGACATTTGGTGGTAGGGGTCATATGGTTCTGCAGTTGGGTGCATTTGCTTCCACTTTTTCTTATATTCTGCTTTTAACATGGTCTTACATTCATGGTCTTACATTCACTTATTATAATTTTCTATTTGTTCCAGTGATCCCCCTGTCCTTGCTAGGAGATCAGCTTTTTCATTTCCAGGTATGCCACAGTGACCTGGGATCCACTGCAGTACTGTTTCTTTGGTAGTACTGCTGAGGTGTAGTAAGCAGGCCGTAAGTTCATTCATGCTCGTGTTCTTTGGATCTTTCAATGCCTGCAATACTGACTTTGCATCCGTTAGAAAAACTACATGTCTGTTGTGACTCGGCAAGCAATTCATGAGCATTTTGGCTGCCTCTATTATGGCTTCCATTTCTGCTTTGAAATTTGTGGAATGTATGCCTGTGGGTATGGATTTCTCTATTTCTTTTCCATCTGGTGTTACTATATATATATATTCCTGATCCTCCATCTAATACTGCCTCTTACGCTGATCCATCTGTATATACATGTGTCCATATATCCTTTGGGTATGCTTTCTGTATGTGATTCTTAGTTGTCTCCTTTAGTACTTGTATAGTAGTTTCTGTTTTCGAAATAATGCTTGGTATATTGTCCATAATTCTTGGGAAGTTTTTCCTGTCCCATGTTGGGTATGTGTTAAAGGTGTTAAGTGGTTTTAGGTTTTGTAGGTCTGTATCTGTGAATGATTTCTGGAACTGTTTAGCGGAGTGTAGAAAGCTACCTCTTTTGAGTCGCTCTTTTGTAGGTCTGCTTAGTTTTTGGTTCATGTGATGACCCTCCAAACATTTGAACTTTGCATACTGTGTGAGAAGTTTTTCATTTCTTCTTTCTTCCATTGATGGCAAACCTGTGCATGTTTCCATTTCTGTGATTGGGGTAGTATTCATTAAGGAACACTCTCGGCTAATGTGTTTTCCTCCAACTCTTATCGTGGCATGCAAATCACGTAGTGTCTCCTTGCATTTAGAGATCCGTGTATGGCTAGAAAATATATATAACATTAGGGAACACTCTCGGCTAATGTGTTTTACAACTCCAACTCTTATCGAGGCATGCAAATCACGTAGTGTGTCCTTGCATTTAGAGATCCGTACATAGGTCATGAACAAATGTTAGGAATAATTTCTGGAATGGGTTACACATGATGGTGTTTACCTCATTCCATAAAGACATACCGATTATGTCCAATTTACTAGCTGAAGTGTCCGCGGGGTACCAGACATACCCGATTATGTCCCATTTACTAGCTGAAGTGTCCGCGGGGTACCAGACATTGTGCGTTGTCCTGCTCAACTAGGTAACTCCCCCCCCCTCCCCCTTTCCCCTTTCTTTTAAAAAGTTACCGGAAAGTTAAACATTTAATATTCATAACAGGTGGTCACAGTCACCCCAACCTGCTAAAATGTCAACTGTCAATACTGCATTTTTCCCGTTAAAGTGTTGCAGGGAGGGGATTGAATAGATGTGTGGTAAAGGCCGCATGATCTTACTATGTCACGGTATGTACAGGATGAGTATTTTTTTTAAATTTACCCTCCACAGAAAAAAAACCAGTCATTACCTGGGATCGAACTCTAGACCTTACTAATGTACTCTAGACCGTACCAACGTTCTAAGCTCTCGGTATGCGCTGAAATGTATATTACCGATTACAGTAGTCTGCCAAGAATGGTTTTTTTTATAGAGGGAGGGTGAAGGAGTAGATCGCGTGGTGTGGTGGATAAGGCGTTACTTTGTACTCAAGAGATAGCGGGTTCGAATCCGGCTCGATCGTCTTGTTTACTAGCTAGATTTGGGTTTGGGGTAAGGGGAGGGAGTTCTCCCCCTGAGGATTACTTCATGAAGCTGTGGAGTTTACATGCTATGGGTGGTACTCTCGGTATGCAACATGTCGCTGTGTTAAGAGGGAAGGGGTTTACACGGGGAAACCAGTGTATAATTAAATCAATTCTCTACACCTTTCAACTCAGTCTCATGAATGGTGTCAAACGGACACGGTGTGTCCAAACTCTCACTTAAAATATTTCCTCACAAAGAATTGTGTTTGTCTTGAAATCTGTCACCCCGATAGCAGCGGCGTTATTTCAGTGTTTCTGAAATAACTTTTGAGATATTCATTCCCAATTTAACCATTCTGATCTGTCGTGTTCCCGCCGAAGACGGATGTGTCGGGCCATTGGCGCAAATAAAACGGCGACACAACGCATTTCCATTTTCTGGACTACATCCGGCTGGAAATCTAGCAGGACCATGATCCAGCTAGATCCAGTTGGAGTTTGAGAATGAACGCAGAAGAAGAAGATCTGTCGTGTGACCTGACGCCGGAGTTATTCAATATCTTGAGCTATGGTCGATGTTGCAATTACATAATAGCCACATGTAGGGAGAATTACCAAAACAAAATCTTGAAAATAGTTACACAAGACAAAAACAGTATATGCTAATGTTACCTTGGAAAAGGAAGGGGTTCTGACAACAGGATATGAGGCTGAGACCAATCCAGAGACACAAAAGCATGGAAAATCCTTGTCAGTGGTATATCGTGACCGTCGACACATATGTAAGTAAGTCCTAACTGCTAAAAGTAAAGAAGTCCGTATGTTTTTTATTATTATCTGCTTATTTATTGGATACTATTTATATAACTGGCGTCGCCCGCCAAAAATAATCAAGGTCAACCAATGAAACTCAGGGCAATAATCACAACCGGCATTCTAGGCCATCAGACAACAGGTTGTTACCTGAGCCAGGTTGTCGGCATATGCATTATAGAATTTGAAAACAAAATAGGGAGCCCATAAACTTGGCCGTGACGTTCGACGATACTTATAAGACCTCCGTACATAATTAATTAGAACTTCATTCGCTGCGCCTTTGATTATTGTCGATATTTTGGTTGGTTACTATTTATATACTTTGAGTAGCCTTGGCTATTTTTGGCATGCGACTCCAAGTATATAAATAGTGACCAACCACAATAACTACAATAACATAGCAAAGAATTAAGGCCTAATTGACCCCCGCTTGACTCTGTCAGCGGTTCTTAAAGTGTAGTATGCGTAGATAAGTTCTTTTTTATATATTATCACCTATATTTTATATTTTACTCTCACTTACATACATCATTGTATTATCACTGTATTTTCTTCCCACCATTATCTACTCCTACTTATAGTCTCTCTCCACTGCCTATATCTGCTCGGTCGTTTCTTTCTTTTCTCCCTTTTTTCTCTTCTTTATTCTTCATCTCCATCTCTCTCTCTCCCTCATCTGATCTCTCCTACCATCCTCTTTTGCGTTTCCATGACGACTGTATGCTAATACTCATTGCCTGTTGCCATTTCAGGTAAGTATCTGAATTTATCCTCATTTATCTTAGTCTACTTGCTATTACACCTTAACTATTTTCACTCCTCATCTCCTTCTGTGTTCTTTCCCCTCCTCACTTCTTCCCATACCCTCTTCCTCCCTGCTAGGCTGCTCCATCTCTGCTTCCTCTGCTATCTATTCGTTATACTCATTGCGTGTTGCCACTTTTGAGGTAAGTATCTTAACTTAACCTTATCTATTTTACTTACTACCACACCTTATCCATTTTCGCTCCTCACCTCCTTCCGTGCACTTTCTCTCCTCACTTCTTCTCCCCATACTCTCTTCCTCCCCAATATGCCGCTCCTTATTTACTTCCTCCACTATCTATTCACTATCTCTCCTCCTCTTTCCTCACTATCAACCACGTTTGTTTCCATGTAAGATTCGTTGTACCGTTGTCTTTCGTTTGTCCTGATGAAGGCTTAATAGTCGAAACGTCGTCTGTCCCTGTATCTCGTTGTTAGGTTGTGTTATGTTTTATTTTGGTAACACATCTACCTATTTCTGTTTATCTTGACATTTGCCCGTTGTTACTCCAGCCACCTGCTTCCTGTTTAGGGTTGTTACCCAACACTGGAACATTTATCCCTTAGTATGCGTAGACCCTTGAGAATCTATGATGTTCGCGAAGACTTAAATAAATATTATGAGCAATTACAAATTAAAAGAAAATTGGCAGGGTCCGCATCAGAAGAACATTTTTAAAGACCTCAGCTAAAAGATGACAAGCCTCTTAGTCTTCTCTATGACACTACAGTTTCTACCTACGATACGCTTAGGCTTTGGATACTAATTAGTTTCTGTGTCGTCCGTGTGTTGCCGGGGTCCGAAAGGGGTGCAAAGAATAGCAACGCTGTTTACCTTCCACGCATATCGTAAAAGGCGACTAAGGAGGTTGTGGGATGGAGTTGGCTGTCCCAACCAATATAGGGTCAGTGACCCACAGTCATGCTGAAGTCGGATGTGTCTAACCGAAAGGCACAGATATCGCAGCAATGATGTAAACCATGACACAACGCATTCCGTTCTCCGGACTACATCCTGCTAACCTGCAGGAGTTTGAGAACGAACGCAGAAGAAGAAGAAGTTTCTGTGTATAAATTGCGGAAATGAAAACAGCTGTCTGTGGAGTTGAACTTGTGTCAACCACGCCTATCTCGGACTAAGTGATCTGCCGAGATAGAACAATCTAGGTGAAGGAATTTGACTGGGTTTGTTTCACCTTCTAACACTTTGATCAAGCATTGTCCTGAACATACGAGGTTTTCTGCAAATAACAAAATGTGATAACGTTTTACTCGTCAAATGCAACAGATCAGTTGGATGTTATGAAAGTGACTTCATCAAGCAAAATACACTGGAAAAAAAAAATAGAACACAGCACTAGTTGTGTACTCAACAGCTACGCCTGTATATTTATGGGATCCGAAAGAGGAGCACAGAATAGCAGCACTCTTTACATTACATGCATGTCGCAAGAGGCAACTAAGGAGTTATGGGGTGAGTTGGCATCGCATCCCATAAAATGTCAAATACCCAGAAGTCATGCTAACTCGGACGCATCATAACGAAAGAAGCAGATATCACAGCATCGCTGTGAACCAATATAGAATGCATCTTGTTTTCCGAACTACGTCCTGGCAAGCTACCGGAGTTTGAGAACGAACACAGAAGAAGAGGATGAGTACAAAAAATCAAATAATGTGAAACTAATTGTATTTACAAGTTAACGCCAAAGACGGATGTGTGTGGTCATTGGCGCAAATAAAACGGAGTCACAACTCACTTCCATTCTCTGAAATATATCTTGCTGAAAATCTAGTATGGCCATTGTCCTACTACAAGAGAGATCCAGCGGGAGTTTGAGAATGTGTCCTGCTACAAGAGAGATCCAGCGGGAGTTTGAGAATGTGTCCTGCTACAAGAGAGATCCAGCGGGAGTTTGAGAATGTGTCCTGCTACAAGAGAGATCCAGCGGGAGTTTGAGAATGTGTCCTGCTACAAGAGAGATCCAGCGGGAGTTTGAGAACATTGTCCTGCTACAAGAGAGATCCAGCGGGAGTTCGAGAATGTGTCCTGCTACAAGAGAGATCCAGCGGGAGTTTGAGAACATTGTCCTGCTACAAGAGAGATCCAGCGGGAGTTCGAGAATGAACGCTGAAGAGGAAGAAGCTTTACAAATTAACAATATTACATGTATCACTATCAGAAAACGATGGAATTAAATTGGACATGTACTTATAATGAATGAAAACAGACTGCCACTACAATCATTAAAATGGTACAGATAGCAAAAGAAAAAGAGGAAGACCAAGAGAGACTCTTTACAGAACAACCATCAAAGAGGGTATGACTATGGGTATCAACAACATGCAAGAATTACACACAGTAGCATCATATAGATCGAACTGGAGAGCTCTGGTTTCTGCCCTATGCACCATGTTCGGCGCTGAAGGAAAATAGAATAGTATTATCACAAACACGAGTAAATTATAACAGATTATTTGTAAGCTATAAATGAAAGAAAACAGAACAAAGTAATACGATAATGGGTCGAAAGATAAATATTCAGATCGATTATTCGTAGAAGACGATTTAGTGATTCGGGCTTGAATGTCACTGGTATCGAAATGAACCGGGCTGTTGAAGTTAGTGGACATTTGGGGGTCAAACATTAGTGGCATATACCGTGCAGATGTTGATAGAAATGATCACAAAGCCTCTTTCCACTTTTACCTATGTGGGTCCAGTGGCGTAGCGTGGGTCAATAGCGGCCGGGGCGGAATCACAATTTTCCGCCCTTGTGACATTAAAAAAATATGTCAGTGATTGTGAAAGACTGGACGAAAATAAATGTGCCGCCCTCCCGATGATGCCGCCCGGGGCAACCCGCACCCCCTCACTACACCACTGTTTTGGTCAAATCATAACTATCTATTCGTTAAACACTGTGTTGCCTTTAAGCGTCATGGGTAGAGGAGTTTTCTGGAGACGGCCCTCTTGTGTGCTGAGTGTATTGTGCAGGCTGTCGCCTCTTTAATTTCGGTGGTTCATCGTATTCGTTGTTGGCTTCTAGGTCTGTCATCACTGTATCTGTGTAGCATAGCTTGCTGTGGTATGATGTCTGATGGTAGTCTGCTGATGTCTGAAAACCATTTGATCTGTCTCTTAATATATTCCAAGATTGGGGTGGTGCCTGTTCTTTGTCAAATGTCCTCATTCCTCACTCTGTCTCTTAGCGATATTCCTGGGATACTGCGTAAGCATGCCATTTATCACAAGTTTACGTTTGTCTTGTACTGTCGCTGTCTATGTTTGGCATTGGTAGCACAGCGTTGGAATAATAATCGTTTTGAATAGTGTTATTTTGTTGTTTAAATCCACATTTTTCTTTCTGAAGATTGGTATCATTTTCCCTAGTATGCTTTACTACATCTATTGCGTATTTCTTTGGTGCTCTTGCCGTCTATTGTTATATTGCTTCCTAGGTACATGAATTATGTCATTTGTTTACGTCTGTTATTTCCAATATATATGTATATATATATATATATATATATATATATATATATATATATGTATATATATATATATATATATATATATATATATGTATATATATATATATATATATATATATATATATATATATATATATATATATATATATATATATATATATATATATATATATATTCGTGTTTCTTTCTGTTTTTCCTATCTTCATTACTCGGTATTTTTTATATGTATCTTCATGTTAAAGGTTTGGCATGTTTGATGTAATCTGTCTATTTATCTTTGTAGTTGTTCTTCTGGTGATGCTGCTAGTGCTTGGTCATCTGCAAATAGCAATTCGTTTAAGTTATCCTTCGGATTGTTTTCTTCCGTTATCTCTGCTACTTTGCAGATATGATCTATGTATGTTATGAACAATAGGGGGGATAGTACACATCCCTGTCTCACTCCCGAGTGAATTTGGAAATTATCGGATGTACATGTGCTCGTTCTTACTGCGCGTTGACTATTGGCATATATTCTCTGACATAGGCTGCTTATCAGATGTTGGGGAACTCCATATGTTTGTAGTATTATCCATAGTTGTGCTCTATCCACTCTGTCGAAAGCTTTCTCAAGGTCCATGAAAGCTAAATATAAGTCTTGGTTATGTTCTTTCACTCTTTCTGAAAGTTGTTTGTGGACGAAGATTGCGTCTGTAATGCTTTTATTTTTCAAAAAGTCCAATTGTGTGTTGTTGAGCTGTGGTTCTATATAGCCGCGCATCCTTTTCTCTAGTATCTTGCTAAAGAGTTTCCCTATGTGGCTTAAGAGTGTTACGCCTCTATACTTAGTGCAGTCCTTCTTACTGCCGTTTTCTTCCTGATAGGGACAATCACCACTGTATTCCACTCATGTGGTGAATTTTGTGCCTTCCATATCACATTGAACATTCAGTGTAGCCACGTTATACCTGTCACTGTTAGCATTTGTATTAGTTTTATACATATACCGTCTATTCCTGGTGCTTTGTTATTTGGTGCATGTTTAACTGCGTCTTCAATTTCGCATTTCAGGATGTATGGTTGTAGCTTTTCTTTTATTGTATTTATTGTTGTAATCACGTCTCCTTTCTTTAAGTTTAACAATTGATTGAAGTAATTTTTCCATCTTTCCATGATTTCTTGGGGCCTATTTAGTATGTTGCCGTGTTCATCGTTGATTATTTCTGTTGATTCGTGTCGTTTTTACTTCTCGTGTTTTGTACTTTCTTGTAGAACATCATTGATGCGTTTTGTCTATCTTAGTTAAGAATTGAAGTCATATTCCTGCCATGACTTAATTTTTGCAGATATGATGATTTTCTTGGTAGTATCATTGCTGTCTTGTATACTAAGTAATCTTCATGCGTTTTGCCTGTTGCCCATTTCTTGTATTTTTTTTTTTTATATTTCGTTGCGTTCTTCACCTCTTCTGTCCACCAAACTGTTATATTTGGTTTCATGCCTTTATATTTTTTATATCTGCATATGTTTCCTGCTGTATGTATGATGGAATTTTTTGAAATATTTACATTCTTCTATGTGCTGGGTGTTTTCTGGTCGCTTTTCGAATTCTTCGTTAACGTCTTGGGTATATTTTTCGCGCATGTTTAGTTCTCCCAATTTCTGTATATCGAGTTATCCTTGGTGCTTTGTGCTTGTTATTTTTCGTTCTGTTTGTTTTGACTGTTATTATTACTGCCTTATGGTCAGTGAGTGCACACATGCTAATCATAACATGCATATGTTATGATTAATCAAAAACATTGTCTAAAGCCTGACTCATATGTTGCACGTGTTAGATCAAAATTAGCGAGACATTTTTTACATTTGTGGACTCGACCACGGCTTTCTACATACATAAGATCACGTAACGAGATATCTTACATCACGGGAGCAGGTGGTTGTATACAAAGATGGCAAGGATTTCTTTGACATTACTATTACCTTTACCTTACATTTGTGAACGTTACCGATGAAAACTTATCAAACCGGGTACCACCTACTTAAAACAGTTTTTCATCATCATGTGCTAGAAGGGATGTGTTTGATTCTTCTTCTTCTTCTTTCGTTCACTTGAAACATGTCTATATCTGTAATTCTGTCTCCTTAATAAAACTAACTGTCTTTTGTAGTTTATACAGTGTCCCATAGAGCTTTGATTCCAGTGTTGTTTCCTCTGGCCAATATGTCTGCCCATTGTGTTTTGTGCGTGGCATCTTGATTATCTGTGCGCCTTTTGGCTGGATGCCTCCGTCGTCAGCACTCTGCTTACTTGGGCAGGACTATGGTCCTGCTCGAGTGGGACTGCCCGACCAGTCTTAGTTTCCAGCCCTTGATGGCTGAACTAAGCCCCATCACCACTGCACGGTGCTGGTCTCGATGGGGATGTGTTAGATAAGTGTTCTGCTTATTTATGTTTGGGGGGGGGGGGTTAACCTACAAACAATAACTGTTATTAATTTATTTTTGTGCGTAATTCATTCGTTTTCATGAGATTGAATGTCGCCTTCCTGGGAAAAGCTGTTGGGGGAAGGGGTGTGAACATTTCTCGAGCCTGTTGATTAAATTCCTGGTACTAAAATATGCTCTGATTTCCTAAGGTAAGGAGGGGAGGGGGGGTTTAACACCCAAATCCGCATGATCAACAGAACTATTTGTTAGTCACTGTTATACTGTAAAATAACCGCCAGCACTTGTTGTGTTTCTAACCAACTGCTACCATGACGCAGTAATAGTTGTGTTTCTAACCAACTGCTACCGTGACGCAGTAATAGTTGTGTTTCTAACCAACTGCTACTGTGACTCAGAAAATCCTGCTACATAATCGTATATCCCCCCCCAAAAAAAAAAAATATTCCAATACACAAGCTAATAGATTGTGGGCATATTAACAACACAATGGCATAGAAAGATTAATCATGGAGGGAACTATTCAAGGCAAAAGAACAAGAGGCAGACCAAGACAATAATTAAAACAGGATATTAAAGAACTTTAGAATATGGCACTGGAAGAGTGTGGCTGTGAGGATAACATACGGCAAAGGACACGGCACATAGAATAACACGCGTGTAGATAGAAACCCCAACCCCCATTTAAAACCAACTATTAAAAATCAGCTATTGAAAACAGCAACTATTGAAAACAGAAACTATTGAAAACAGCAACTATTGAAAACATCAACTATTGAAAACATCAACTATTGAAAACATCAACTATTGAAAACAGCAACTATTGAAAACAGCAACTATTGAAAACAGCAACTATTGAAAACAGCATCTATTGAAAACAGCAACTATTGAAAACAGCAACTATTGAAAACAGCATCTATTGAAAACAGCAACTATTGAAAACTGCAAATACTGAAAACAGCAACTATTGAAAACAGCATCTATTGGAAATATCAATTTAAAAAACATGAATGTTTCTTTCTTACGTAATCTATAAATGTGCAAGATTACCTCGAGAATGATTGATCACTGCCCTGACCCAGTTCAAATGAGTGAGGAAGTGTTACTAAAAATAGATACATTTTCGTTTCAGACGCACGGATCTCGAGACAGCTCCGGTAAGTATACGTCATGGTAACAGTTGGTTGTAAACGCCCTGTACTGGGAGATTATTTGCAGTAGTATGAGTTATTTAATAACATTTTTGTTAGTTATAGCAACACCTTCTTCAATATAAGACCTCTAAATATGACTCCATTCGTGACGTTCTTTATTATTCTCGTGATTCTTGTTAGTCCTTATTTATATACCTGGAGTTGCATGCAAAAATAATCACGGCCGACAAACAGATTGCACGGAAAACAATCCCCTAGATCATGTTTACGTTTTAGTTGAGAGGTCTTCTATTAAAGAATGTGATAGTTATAGGCCCCTACTATGGAAACTTTATAAAACTGGTTATACTTTCCATCAGATAATTTTCCTTCGTATATCAATAAAATGTATATAGTATATACTCGTCAATCAGTGTATAGATTTTATGTAATTTTTACAAAGTACACAAGTTGTAAGTACACAAGTTGTACTTTGTATTTCGTTTTGTTTTGTTTTGTATTATATTTTATTTTGATTTTTTACAATCTGTGAAAAGTTCTCAGGGTCATCCTCTACTTTGATACAATGACGTAGGCAAACGCGATTTGCGTGATAGGGGCATTGGTACGTATTCATGGGAACAAGATGTTATGAATCGAGTTGCATGGAGGAGGAAGATAAGAAAATGTATAATATCAGAGGAGAGACTGATAGCAGTTAGTTCAAGGACTGCATATCTAAGAAGACACACTCCAGCATACGATGGTACAAGTGGGCTGTTATTACTTGTACATATTTTATAGCTGAGATTGGTCTTTTGAATCACATTCTCCGCCGAAGACGGATGTGTCGGGCCACTGGCGCAAATACAACGGCGACACAACGCATTTCCATTCTCTGGACTACATCCTGCTGGAAATCTATTAGGACCATGGTCCTGCTGTAAGGGAGATCCAGCGGGAGTTTGAGAATGAACGAAGAAGAAGAAGAATCACATTCATAATCGCCATGGATCATAGATTATATTTCTTATAGTACAACAATAATATTATCGTCTGGACAGACGGAAAGGGGCCCATGACGATGCATAAAATGATAAAATTGTATCTGTCAAATCTGTACACTAATTAACACGTATATAATTTATACATTTTAGAAATATACAAAGGAACATTATCAGATGGAAAGATAACCAGTTTGACCTAGTAGGGACCCATAACCACTTTTAAGTCTCATGTTTTGGAATTCAGTATGATTTTTCTGTGTTTGTTTTAGCTGCAGAGGACCAACAGCTAAAGGCGTATTCCACAGTTGTTCTGACTACCCCTGTATATAATTATTTTAGTATTTTTAAGTTAACGTCCCAGAACTTGCCCTCTAATTATTTTCATTACTGCAAGTAAAATGAAAGACTTAATTTTGTGTTTTCCCGATGTTTGGTTTTCAGGTGTGTCAGGTGTCGAATGTAACTCCGAGGAATGTTGGTGAATCAGTTTGTGATATCTTAGTTATTTATTTTTATAAGAATGCGTGCTTTGCATGGTGAATGAGAAATATAGTTGTCACAGTTTTTGAGTGATTTATTTTTAAACCATAGATTTCTGTCCAATTTTCTACTTCCTTGACTGCCTGCTGTAAGGGATAGGCAGCTGTTGAGATGTTGAGATGAAGTCTTTGGAAGTCCAAACTACAAAATTCTCTGCTTGCAGGCTATCTAAGACGTTGTAACTGCAGCACGTAGTAATGTCATTTATATATATTAAGTAGATGGTTGGTGCTAGTATGTTTCCTTGACGACTCCATCTCTTAATTTGAATGTTCTGCTAAGATGGTTGTCTAGTTTTATCTTTGTAGTTCTTTGATATAATTGAGTCCTAATCCACGAAACATGTTGTGAGTGACTTCTGTTAGCAGTATTTTTTACTGAGGTCTGCATGCCACGCTGTATCGAAGGCATGTGATACATCAACGAATATTGGCTGTTTGTTTTAACTTCATTTGAAAGGCATTCTCTATTTCTTGTGTGGGGTATGTTAGTTGATCCTCTGTGCTTCTGTTATTTCTGTATCTAATTTAGTAGGAGTCAATATTGAGTTAGTTTCCAGAAACCATACTCGTCTTCTGTTAATTAATCTTTATATTAGTTTCCCCACACAACTGAGGAGACTGATGGTTTGTAGTTTATTTCTTGATTTTGTTTTGCCTTTTTCTGATTTCAGTATTAAATTCATAAGTGGGTTTTTTTCTGGATTTTTTTCCCTTTTTCTGATGTCAGTATTAACTTCATTAGTTGGTTTTTTTCTGGATTTTTTGGGGCCTTTTTCTGATTTCAGTATTAAATTCATAAGTGGGTTTTTTTTTCAGATTCAAGATATATAGATATCACTACTGTGCCATCTGTGAATTAATATGTTGAGGAGATTCTTTTTGCTGAAATGGCCAAACATTTTTAGGAATTCATTTGAAATTTGATTTGTAATGCCATCAGATCCATCAGAACATTAATTTTCCTATTAATGTTTTTATTTTAACTTCTAATTCTTGTAGGGTAAATTTGGTTGACGTACATTTTAGGGCAGTTATGTTTAGAATCAGTAGCAGCAGACACGGAATCAGCAGCATTAATAGTTATGTTTGTTATGTTATGTTGTTATGTTATGTTCCTCCAGGGACATTAGCAATAATAGTAGTAGTAATAATAATAGTAGTAGTAGTAGTAGTAGTAGTAGTAGTCTATGTTCCATAGGGAACAGTAGAGTTTCTTAGTAATATTAGTATTAGCAGCAGCGGTAGTAGTAGTAGTAGTAGTAATAATAGTAGTAGCAATAGTAGTAGTAGTAGTAGTAGTAACAGTAGTAGTAATAATAGTAGTAGCAATAGTAGTAGTAGTAGTAACAGTAGTAGTAATAATAGTAGTAGCAATAGTAGTAGTAGTAGTAGTAGTAGTAGTAGTAGTAGTAACAGTAGTAGTAATAATAGTAGTAGCAATAGTAGTAGTAGTAGCAGCAGCAGTAGTAGTAGTAGTAGCAATAGTAGTAGTAGTAGTAGCAACAGTAGTAGTAATGATAGTAGTAGTAGTAATAATAGTAGTAGTAGTAGTAATAATAGTAGTAGCAATAGTAGTAGTAGTAGTAATAGTTGTAGCAATAGTAGTAGAGTAGTAATAGTAGTAGTAGCAATAGTAGTAGTAGTAGTAATAGTAGCAGTAGCAATAGTAGTAATAGTAGTAATAGTTATAGCAATAGTAGTAGAGTAGCAATAGTAGTAGTAGCAATAGTAGTAGTAGCAATAGTAGTAGTAGCAATAGTAGCAGTAGTAGTAGTAATAGTAGCAACAGTAGTAGTAGTAATAGCAGTAGTAGAAATAGTAGTAGTAATAATAGTAGTAATAGTAATTGTAGTAGTAGTAGTAGTAGTAGTAGTAGTAGAGCGATAGTTGCAGCTTCATAGTTCGTTTGGAACAATGCGGATTATTACAGCAGTTCTGCTTACGTGATAATTCACACTTCTAAAAATAAAAACATTCACATCATATTCTAAGTAGGTCAACAGACTCCTGACAAATTGTAATACATGCTTCCGGGCCACCTTTCTTGGAACCTCTTGAATACATTTCTAAAATTATACATGCACATGAAAATAATACCGCCATAAACCTAGTTTCCCCGTCCTTAATACATGCAAGCCAATTTACTGTCTGTACAACACGTCCCTGTGCTACTTTATTGTTCGATTAACTGCCTAATGTACAGTAATTATGCTGATAATTTACCAAGCAACACACAGCAAATGTGCAAGCAGATATTACTACCCGCACCGATCCTTGCAGAATGTAGGTCAGACTATCAGACCTTGAATACAGTCCTACATCCTCGTTAGAATTGTTATTCGGCTACACAATAACATCGTATGATATAATTTTATACATAATTTTTGAACACGAATATTTCTCTGGTAATTTTCCCTTTTGTTTTATTTATTATTATTTTTTTTTTATTTTTTTTTTATAAGTATGATATTTTTCAGAATGTACTTTTATAAGACTAAAATTCTACACGATGGCTTGAAAGAAGATTGACCGTTGTAAGAACTACTCTCTCTCTCTCTCTCTCTCTCTATCTCTTTCTCTCTTTCTTTCTCTCTTGATCGTATACATTATAATGCAGTTAACCATATTTTATCGGCATTTCTTATTTCGTGAAATGTACCCCCCTACACATTCAAAATAATCCGGGAACACAGAAATTGGAAATAGCACTACAAACCAAACACATAAATGACTTCCGTGCAGGAACGGCACACTAGCCCCGAGTAAAAAGGAAACGTGGGCTGTATTGAGGAAATCTGGTCATCAAAGTCTGGCATTCGCCTAGCTAGTTCCATCAGTATTCTCGATAAGTAAGCACAAGGCAGGCGAGAACGGGGAGATGGTAAAACGAGACGTGATGCTCACAGAAAGCGAGGGGTATGAAGGTAGGACTAAATCTACAGCCATTACTACAAATGAGATTCAGGCTAGATAACTGCTTACTCGTGAGTATAACTTATGATGCATTTCCTGTTTCCAGAAGTTCACGCAGACCTGGATGTAATTTAAAAAACAAAATGGATATACAAGTAACGAAAGGTTTCGTTTAGCACTAGTGGATGCACATAAATTACGTCAATATTTAGGGGTGAGGGTCAATTAGGGGTCTGAAATATTTTGAGTTTGACAGGGCATAGAGGGAGCTGACAAGAGTTGGTGTCAACTAGGTTGTTTATTCTTCTTCTTCTTTCCTTCCTCTTTTATCCTTTACGGGTGTCGAGGGAGATACAATGTTCTTGTTCTCGCTTTTCTGGCAGCTTCAGATAATGTTATTTGGTGTTCGTGTAATGTCTCTTTGATGTTGTCGATCCAGCGTACTCTAGGATAAAAAGTTTGAATTAAATTAAATTAAATTTAATTTAATTGTTTGAATTTGAAACAATTGTCCTAAAAATCTCAACAAAATCATCCAGTTTTTTTTCGTACTTTTTCTGGTAAAACAAATTTATGTGGAGGGGGGAGGTGCAGTTGTTTGACATGAATAAGCACATGTTAGAACATTTTGCCAAAATTAGTCTGGGGTGGGGTCCCGGGGAGGGGAGATAAAACTGTGCACACAATTGTTTTACGTAATTTATGGACAGCCCCCCCCCCCCTTACCACACTGCATGGTTTTCAGTATTTCTATCTGTCGATCTATATTCTGTGACCCTTCTGTGCCTAGAAGCGTAAGTGGAAGAAGAGTTCTCTGGAGATAACCTCCTTGTGCGCTGTTTGTTAGATTGTTCCCATAGCCTGTTTGATTTCTGTGGTCCATCTCTTAAACACTTGCCGGCACTACGTATCCTATTTCGACATTTCTCTATCCTCCAGTTAGATCCCATCTCCAGTCCTGCATTTCCCTCTCTTCCACTAGTCGGTTTTCGGAGGGACAGAAACCTTCGGGACCTCTTAGTTCATTTTCGCCTGCGCACTTCTGCAGGTCAACTAGGAACTGTCCCTTGTCATCGAAACTGTTTGACTTGCCCTTTTGTTATTCTCACTCCTATTTTACAGTTTCCTAAATCACACTTTGATATTCATGATTCTTTTTCATGTGTGTCCCGTAACTTAATATACTCTATCATATGTAAGCGTTGTGATATGAAGTATATTGGTGAGACTGGTAGACGTTTAGCTGATAGATTCGCCGAACATTTGAGAGATATCACGAATCATCGTGACTCCCCAGTGGCTAATCATTTTAACAGCCCGTCACATCATGGTAGCTCTGATGTCTCTGTAACCGGTATGTTACGTTGTTATACCGGTGACCGGCAACGTCAGTCCTTGGAATATCGTCTCATTTGTCATATGGGAGTCTTGCAACCACACGGAATGAACATTAATCACCGTTTTGTTTGAGTTACCCACCTTTTCTTTATGCCCTCTACTCCCGTATTGCACTGATTCTTGTAATTATTTGTCTCTGTACACTTTCGTGAATAATTGTTATTTTTGTGTTTGCCGTTCTTCTATATAATTCCTTTATGTCTTCTTTCGTTTGTGTATGTCAATATGTGATTATTTTGTACTCTGCCATTTTGTTATTGTTAAATCATTTACATATTTAGATTTTGATTTCCTCGTTTTTATTGCAGTTGTCTCTTCGATGGGTGCCCACACATATATAGTTATTTGTATATGCATTTTGTTTTACATGGTTCTATGTATCCACACAATTACTTTGGGCCACACATTTGTATGTATACATATGCAGTTGTTATAGCATTATCTTTATGTGAACGAACGTTTATATTTACATTAATATATGTATATGTTTCTATGTGTATGAATGTTCATGTTATTATTTATGTGAGAAAGTGTTTATGTGCATGAATGTTCATATTTATGTATACATATATATATGTATATTTATGTGAGCGCTTTTTTATGTTAATGCACGTATCTCCATTCTGTGTCAATGTGTATACCTATTCTGGTGTGAGCCCTTTCCTGTGTGTCGATACATTTACATGCCTGTGCATTTTGTGTGGGTATCCTTCACACATCTGTGTCCATCTTGTTATGTGTTTATTTCTTGACTCTTGGTGTGTGTTTACATTTCTATGTATGTTTAGGTTTGGTTTTATATATATGTTTATGTCTATATTTGGTTTCACATTCATTCCATGTGTTTTCAAATGTTGATTCTTTTTCTATCCTTCCTTCCCCAAACCCACTCACCCCACCACCACACAACCTCATCATTACTCATCTATCATTGTCATATGCCATTCTTGTTGGCGTAGGTAACCATGGTTCTCTGTTCACAGTATTGTTATCAGGATCGTTGTTTCCAAGCCTTGCTAGGTTGTCACATGAATATTTTCTCACGTCCCCATCTGTCTCTGTTCCCTTCAGTCGTGCCTGTTGTGACTATGTTCTTAAAACCTGCCTGTCTGATAGAGTGACAAAAGGGGTATTTTTCTTATCTTTTTCTTTTATTATTCTTGCACTCATCTATAGTGTCTCTAATTTCCCACTTTCGGTTTGTTTATAATGAATGCACGCATTTTCACTTTTACTAGATGCGTTGCCATCCCTGCGCTATTATGGAGACGGGGCTTGATGAAATATAAACATCTATTTTGTTTTTTATTTTGTCGTTTTCTGTTGTTTGTCTCTTGAAAAAGGTTCAATTTGAGCCGATACGTTGAGAATTGTCCTGTTTAGTTTTATTGTATGTTTTTTTTAAATTTATTTTTATTAATAGGCTAGGTAAGTGTTTTAGTAATCTGTTTACCTCATTTTGCGTTACTATTTGTTCATTAGGTTACTGCGGCACCATCCACTTTGTCGGACACCCTCTGACCATTTGGTTATTTATATATATCCATCTCTTACATGGTCTGCCTCTAGCTTTATAGCTGTGGTCTTTATCTCATGGCTATTTGTGGCATACTGTTGACACTCTGGACGTATGTGAAAACTACTTAATCTATTGTTCTTTGAATTATTCTCACTAGTGTGTTGCCGGGGCCCGAAAGGGGAGCAAAGAATAGCAACACTGTTTACCTTCCACGCATGTTATGGAGGTTATGGGATGGAGTTGGCTATCCCATCCCATATAGGGTGAGTGACCCAGAGCCACTTAATCTATTGTCCTTTGATGTATTCTCGCCCTTGTGTTGCCGGTTTACAGCATTGCTGCGATATATGCGCCTTTCGACCTGACACATCCGACTTCAACATGGCTCTGGGTCACTGACCCATTATGGGATGGGACAGCCAACTCCATCCCATAACCTCCTTAGTCGCCTTTTACGACATGCGTGGAAGGTAAACAGTGTTGCTATTCTTTGCTCCCCTTTCGGGCCCCGGCAACACACAGGCGATCGAACATAGCTGAATTGCCTGACGAAATCATTTCTGGGAGAAAGCAACATCCCAGAGTGTCCTCGAATTTGCTAATTAATAATAGCATTACAGAATCAGCGCAGCTAGACTATAATTAAATAGCTATTTTGAGTGTTGTTCTATTGATGATCGTGAAATGATATATTGCCCAATTTTCTAGTTATCGATAAACTGTGATCTTGTCACACACGTGTCTCTTAACGTGTGAACACGTGGCGCATGACGAGTGAGTGACGGATGTGAAGCTAGATGATGTTGAACGAACCTATCTCACAACCTTGGTACTTGTTTACACATCCTGCTGGACCCCGTAAACACACGGAATAGCCTAGTAGTATATAAATAAAAGAGGATAAAACCTTTAACTTTTTTCGCAAAACTCATCCATGAGAAAAGATACCCAAAAAAAAGTGAACAACTATTTTTTCGATAATCTCCCCTGTAGCAAAGTCGTATCAATGGCCGAAAACATGATCATCATAATCAGGTGCCATGCCGGCTGGCGTAGGCGGTCATGGTTCTCCACAGCTCTCTGTCCACAGTATTATATATCAAGGTCATTGTTGTTTCTTTGCCGTGCCAGGTTGTCAAACTGTCTAATATTTTCTCACGTTGTCGCCCACTGTCTCTGTTACCTTCAATTTTGTCTGTTGTGACTATGTTCCACAAACCTGCCTGTCCATGAAGTGGCAAAAAAAGAAAAATATTGCATATTTCTTATATTATTGATTAAGGTACGTTTCGCATTTGACTCTTTCAACATCTCTACATTAGTTTTTCTGGCAGCCCATGATATTCTCAGCATTCTTCTGTAGAACCACATCTATATTGCCTCTAATTTCCCACTTTCCAGTTTGTTTATTGTCCAAGACTCACATCCATATGTTAGTATAGGGGTTATATAGCACTGCAGAGCTCTCTTTCTCACCTCTAATGACAAGGTCATATTACACAATATATTTGTCATTTTTCTGAATGTTGTTTTTGCCTGTCTTATTCTGCTTCTTATTTTAGTTATAAGTTTAGCCTCCGAAAGCAATTGAAGGACAAAAGTAACAGCCTTCATCTACATTCTCATACACTAAGTACTCTTGTGTGGCCCGTTACATTAGACAACAACTCAGTCATGTATCCTGAGGTCGTGGTGTCTGGATTACCAGATTTGCGACAACCATTACTTGTGTATGGTTGTAAAGCTATGATATAACCAAATTGGACTAACGTCATCGGTTGACAGGAGCGTATCTCACCATATCTCACCCTAAGAGGTACATTTTACTTAACGAACCAAAACAAAATAGAGCGCGTAGATGACATTATTACTAGCTTCAAAGCCCCAGCTATATTTCTCATTCATCATCATCATCATCAAGTGACATATTCTTTCCAGAACGTAGTCTTTCCTATGGATCTCGTGATTTCTCCGCGTCTTGAGCAAGTTGCCCTGTATCTTCCAGTGACATGCGCAGGCATTCTTTAATGTCTTTTGTCCAACGGCGTCTTGGTCGACCTTTGCCCCTGTTGCCTTCTATCATCCCCTCCAATAACACTCTCTCCATGCCGTCGTGTCTCTTAATATGACCGAAATACGAATTATTCACCACATCTATAGAAAATATATTGGCAAAATACTCCTGTAGTTTGCCATTGCTTTCAGGAGGAATATCCGATTTAAACTGACACTGAGGAAAACACATACATTCTCACTCGCCATTTTGACCGGAAGCCCATTTGTCATTTCGACGGGAAAATCCATCCGCGCATGTAATAATATTATCCTTCCCAGCGTTATCAGCGATCAGATTATTAATATCACGATAAATACATGTTCATTACACAAACCATTACATTTTCTGCCATGATTAATCATAACTTGTGATATTTTGTCATTGTTTTATCAATCAGAATTGTCTTCTTCTTCGTTCGTTCTCACCCTCCTTCAAATCAGCAGGATATAATCCGGAGAACTGGATTAGTTTTGTCATGGTTTACAGTTTAGTTGCGATATCTGAGGCTTTCGACCAGACACATTTGACTTCAGTATATATTATGGGTCACTTTGACCCTTTAAGTGATGGAGCAGAAGTCTTCTAGTTAGGCAAGAGATATCATCACTGCACACAGGACACCTACATAGATGCTCCAATCTCTTCCTGAGTATATTCACAATAACACGATGACTGACAGTTTCAGTTCTTTGTTGATTAATATATATTCTTAGCTGATCATTAGAAGTCCATTTCTTACCACGCCATATTTCAAGTCCAGCTATTTTATTATGGACATGGAAAATGAATCATCATCTTCTTTAATTTCGTTAATGAAATCTTCATTAGTTATGTTTGTTGAGTGCTGGATTCGACTACGCCTACTCGGGATGCCTAGTCACTTCGCTTTCAACCTAGTCCTAAGAAGGACTTTTTGGTTTTATATCACGACGCTGGGTGCGGACGGGAACTGCCGAAAAGTACTTGAGCCTTGGCGAAAATGACGAAAAGGCTGACAAAAGTTTACTGAAGCTTGCTTTTAATCCCGGGACGTACTGCAGATAAGAAGATGCGATTCTCTCTTGGAAGTTTCCAAGTCCACAGCAGGCTCCCACATCAGCTGGAGATCGTTAGATCCTTGATAGATTAGCCAGAATGCTCTGTTGCCCGGGGTACTCCGCGAGGAGGAGTATGAAGGTCTGAACCAGTATGAGTCCTGGTCCTGGCGAGCGAAGCGAGCAGATGCTCGCCTCAACGTCTCTGTACTCCATCTTCATTAGTTTGATCGTGCAATTTCTTTTAAAGAGAATTACATTGCTCTGCTATTCCATATAGTGGCAGAACCTACCAATCTATCTGCTCTCTCATTGTCTTAAACGCCCGAATGACCAGGCACAAAACATATGTGACGCCCTGCAACTTTGAGACAGCATCAAGCCACTTTTCATGAATTGTATTTTCTCCTTTGAATTCCCCCCCCCCCCGCGTTATTTCCAGATCATGCTCATTGCGTTTGAGAATGCAGACATGAAATATACTCTGCCTATCCAGTTTAAGTCCATGGTCACTGTCATAATTTCCATTGTAATCCTACTTGTAGTCACAGTGAAAGTTCCATCTTTCTAATAGTCTCGCCTACCCACTGCGCACTGAAGGTTCATGATGTACTACGAACACAACTAACAACAGCACTATCAATATATATATATATATATATATATATATAATACCATCCTTGTAATTCTCACTAATCAAAGCCTGCACCTTAGATTCAACAGCAAAAGAACAACTCTCCCTACATTCTCTATCAAGACGTATTACTACCCGTAAGGACGTATGGCAATCTACAGTAACATTTGCCCATTCTATACCATGTGCAACATCCTCTAGGGAGCACTCACGCTCAATTTGTATAATTTCCTCAGCAAGTCCCAATCCACAACTTTTCTCTCTTTGAGATACTACCTTTCACGCTGTAAAATTTAGTACGTAGTGAATGCTCTTTATCAGGGCTGATGTGGAGGTAGATTGCTCGGCACAACTGTAGTCTATGTTCCTAGTTGGACAGTCAAGTAAAAATCGCGTTGCTCGTACAGATATGTCTCTCGTGCACCCAACAATAATGCGCATCGCCTCATTCTGGACCGTATCCAACCTTCCAGTCTGCGACTGACTGAGAGTCATAATTGCTAGTGCATATTCCATCACAGAAACAACCACTCATTGGTATATGGAAAATAGCAACCTTTGTTTACTGTAAGCAGCATCGATTATTTTCATTGCTGAAATACCTTTTTTTGTCCATGAAATTATGCGATCAACAGGATAATTGAAGCTCAGAATCCTGTCAAAAAGCAAAACCTACATTTTTCATTTCTCTGATTCTTTCACGAGTGTCCCCCCACACAAAGTAACACTCGACATTGATGTAGTTGAAATGTGATTATTGAGAGAGAACCAAGTTACAGATGATCATACGGTATCCCTGCACCTTCGTGTGATCTTTACCAAGCTTGGGTAATGGAATCAAGTAGCCGTGCAACTACTATTAGTAAACATGCTTGCCAGCTACTCAATTTCCTTAACCCTTATTCTGCTTGGTCCTTGTGCTGTATTTTTTTTTAAAATTTTAAAGTGCAGTTTTGATCTCATCAACAGTAATTGTTGTTGCTTCATCCATAGCATGTCTCTTGCACATTTCTGTAACACTTTTCTTAATTTTATAATAGTTTCTAATGCTCCACTGATCTTTACGTGCCAGCAAGGTTGTACCCTTAGTCTCGTCCGTTTCATTCCACGTGGGCATGTGCTCTGAAAGTTAGGAATACTCTGGCACGTTTCATGCCCTTTCACATATTTATGCAAGTTCCAGAACAGCTTAAGTGGCCTCTCAATTGCAATCTTTTGACACAATTCCTCCAATTTTGTATCTTTACAATACTTTACAGCTTTAGCACTCTTCGAATTTATGAATTGTTTCATCTCTCATTTGTTTCAATTGTAAGACAAGATTAGGTGGCACCGAATGTTATTTTCTTACTTTCTGTCATTTTGTTTTAGCTTTTCGTTTATCACCCCATGCTGTTTACACATCAACATGTTGTTACATCTTGTCGTTTATCGCTTCGTGCTGTTTACACCTCAACATTTTGTTACAACTTATCGTTTATCACACCATGCTGTTTATCACCCCATGCTGTTTACACCTCAACATTTTGTTACAACTTATCGTTTATCACCCCATGCTGTTTATCACCCCATGCTGTTTGCACCTCATCATTCCAGCAAGATGGCTGATTCCAATTATTTCTCAAAAAATTATGAGACTTGGGTTTTTCAGTCTAATTACGTTCACGATATGAGACCCGTGTTGTCATATTGAAACCACTTGACTTAATGTTTATGCTACTTTTTTCTTTCATTTTCCACTAATATTACACATGGGCGATGGTCGTTGTCATAATACCCCAACCCATCCTATTTTCAAACTGCGGCTATAGAGGAAGATACCAAAGCCAGGTCTTCTTCTTCAGCGTTCATTCTCAAATTCCCACTGGATTTCTCTTGTAACAGGACAATGGTCCTACAAGATTTCCAGTTGGATGTAGTCCAGAGAATGGAAATGCGTTGCGTTTCCATTTTATTTGCACCAATGGCCCAACACATCCTTCTTCCGCGGGAAAGCCATGTCAATAACGCTATCTTCGTCACGCTCTCCGTTTGTTACTCTTGTTACGCGACTATTGTTTATACGTAGTAGCCGTAGGTTCGTAACATCAAAGTCATCTTCGAGCTCCTTCTCCTGTTGAGTGAAAGCGTTTACTTCCGGTCAAAATGGTGGCTAGCAACACAAGCGTTTATGCAATTCATCAACAACTTCACTTGAAATAATGGATTTTTTCTTGAACTTCATCTAGAAAGTTGTGCAGTGAGATCTTCGCCGGTCCTAATTGTGTAAGTGCATCTGAACTGAAATTTTCATAATGGTGTACGTGCATCTGAACTGAAATTCCCATGAGTATTTTCATTATTACAACGATTGATGGTGACAGCTCTTACAAATGGCTGTCACGTTAAAACATCGTAGACGTGGAGGAAAGAAACGACACGGTAGGCGGAGTGACTTTGGGAGAAAAAGCTAAGTCAGCTTGCCTCGATATAAAGAATCTATGAATTTTATTATGGAATTGTGCGAACTCAAACTAAACGCCGACCATTGTTTGTTTACTGGTGGGTTTGCCTTTTATGGCCGAGGCACAATCTTTCAACCTAGGAGAGATATCCTTCTTGGTTATATCAAGTTTTATCGCTGACCAGAGTTAGACACGCTTATTTATAGCGCTGATATTGTGACACTACAGGAACCAAAGTTGGACGCGCATAATACTGTGAGGCTCCCTGGCTT
This sequence comes from Meghimatium bilineatum, assembly GCA_034231615.1. Taxonomy (NCBI): domain Eukaryota; kingdom Metazoa; phylum Mollusca; class Gastropoda; order Stylommatophora; family Philomycidae; genus Meghimatium; species Meghimatium bilineatum. The sequence goes on from CM067319.1 coordinate 63,888,726, forward strand.
TCACATTTTTTAAAGCAGATGACAGACACATCGGACATCGCTGTTCTTGTGAGAGAAAGTGGTGATGTGCTTGAGATGTGTACAGATGGAATAATGACGTTATCCAACTACAGGCAGTAAGAGTCATTAATGTATCAGCATCATCAGGAGCCATGCCTGCTGGCGTAGGCGGTCATGGATCTCCACAGCTCTCTGTCCACAGTATTATGTATCAAAGTTGTTGTTGTTTCCTTGCCGTGCCAGTTTGTCAAACTGTCTAATATTTCCTCACGTTGTCGACCTCTGTCTCTGTTGCCTTCAATTTTGCCTGTTGTGACTATGTTCTCTAAACCTGCCTGTCTCATGAAGTGGCCAAACAAAGAATATTGCCTTTTTCTTATATTGTTGATTATGGTCCGTTTCGCATTTGATTCTCTCGACACCTCTACATTAGATTTTCTGGCAGTCCATGATATTCTCAGAAATCTTCTATAGAACCACATCTCTGTTGCCTCTAATTTCCCACTTTCCAGTTTGTTTATTGTACAAGATTCACACCCATATGTTAGTATAGGGGTTATATAGCACTGCATAACTCTCTTTCACACCTCTAATTAATGTCTAACATGTATTAATGCCGGTTAATGTATATTCATGTAATGAATACATCATTTGAAGTGCTGGGTTGGCGATGTCTTGGGAATATACTACAGCTAGAGAGACAGATAATTCTATGCGGTGATTTTAATTGGGACAGGCTCGTGTTCTTGTGTGTGTGTTGTTCTGCAGATATAGACGGCAGAGTAGCTGATGCTGATTCGGTGTGCGTTTTTAGATGGTTGGTTGGTTGGTTGGTTGCTGATCCAGCGGTCCATGGGCTCATGCCCTTTGACCTAATGCCATTAGATGGCATTATATTGCTGGGAAGTCTGTGGATTGTCGGCCCACCCCGGGACAGAGCCAGAGAATAACTATCACACCTCCAGGAAGGTAGGTTTCAACCTATGCACTGCGCCTAGCCACTGTAGCCAAGATAGGCTTCACTGTGCTCATTCACCGCCACCAATTGACTACTGGTTATGCCAAACTTCTCTATTGCTCTAGGCATGCAACCAAATGTTCAAGTCAAAAGGATCGTCACATCCTGAGTCACTGTGCCTCTATGATGGGCCTCAGCCATAGGGAAAAAACAGTGATGTCTGTTTCCTCCTCCTCAGTGCTGCACAGTAAATCTCTGGCTCCCTCCCAACCACAGAGGGTGCATACATATATATTCAGGCAAACATGAAAAACATTTAAACAACAAAACAAAATCATAACTGTATAGATGACGTGCCATGAAGCTTCTATAAGAAGATAACCTCAATATAACGGCATGTCATCCACTAAGGTTTTCTGTTTCATGGATGGTATGTCTAGTGGGCCATTGGTGAGACCCACAGACGCAACCACATGCGTGCGTTTTTAGATCGTAGCACCAAGTTCTCAGTCGAAATATCGTGACTTTCTCGTTTTTGTTCAATCTGTTGATGTTGTCTTGTTTAGTTTTGTAGTTTACGTTTAGTTCTCTCTACTAGGAGGTCTCATAAATTGTTTTAGCAGAGAAAGTTATTTCCATCCTCCTTAATCGTCTTTTTGTCATTATTGGTTGGTTGCTGATCCTGCGTTAATGGAATGATGCCCTTTGACCCAGGCATTATATTGCTGGGAAGTCTATGGATTTTCGTCCCACCCTGGACCACAGCCAGAGAATAACTATCCCAACACCAGAAAGGCAGGTATATATCTATGCACTGTTTCTAGCCACTGCAGATTGAGTTCACTGTGTTCATTCCCCGCCACCAATTGACTACTGGTTATGCCGAACCTCTCTATTGCTCCAGGCATGCAACCAAATGTTCAAGTCAAAGGGAATGTCACGTCCTGAGTCACTATGCCTCTATGATGGACCTCAGCCAAAGGAAAAAAACAGTGCTGTCAGTTTCCTCCTCCCCTGTTCTACGCAGTCCATCTCTGGCTACCTTCCAACCACAGATGGTGCATACATATATAACAATAACAACGCATAAAACACGTTGCAACACCAAAATAAAAGCATGAGAAGCATAATTGTATAGATGACGTGCCATGAAGTTCTATAAGAAGAGAACCTCAATATAACGGCAAGTCAACTACTAAGGTTTTCTGGGTTTATTTTTTTTTTGTGCATGGGTGGTTTGTCTAGTTGGCTATTGAGATCAACAGACGCGACCGCATGTGTATTTGTCATTGTCATGTAACGTATTCTTTCCAGAATGTAGTTTTGCTTATGAATCTCCTGAAATTCCTGCGGTCTTTGGCAAGTTGCCCAGCTTCCTTTAAGCGACATGTGTATTCCTGAATATTTCTTGTCCAGTGGCATCTTGGTCATATCTGCCTCTTCTGCCTTCTACATGCCCTCCAAACAACACTCTTTCCATGCTATTATGTCTAATCGCCTTAATCGCCTTTTAGTGCCGTTCTGAGTTGCACAGTGTGGCTCTGTGGCGAAGTGGTACAGAGCTCGTATGTGACGGCCAAGGTACCGAATTCGATCCCCCCACAAGGAATTGTGCACTGGACCGTTCAGAAAGCAATGGCAACTATTGAACGTATTTATATTGCCTAGAAAATCACCACAGTCAACAAATGCTGGGTTGATAGCTAAGTCCTGTAAAGGATATGCTACCAATTTATTTTCAATTGTGTTTTTTTTGTTTTGTTTTTTTATTGTGTTTTTTTTTCAGGTTCCGCCAACTGGTCATTACGACCAAGATGTCCATGTGATTAAGCGTATTGCTTCAGTCCTTTTCATCGTTGAAGCAACAATCTAATTAACCCAGGAACGGTATACAGAAATTACATTCTGGAAGATTATCTATTTAAAATGGTAGCATATCCTATTGAGGACGTGACTGTCAAACCAGCATTTTGTGGCTGTAGTGATTTTCTAGGCAATATAAATACATCTAGTAGTTTCCCAGTGCTTTCTGAACGATCCGAATACACAACTGGCGGGGATCGAACTAAGTACCTTGGTCGTCAGAGACGGGCCCTGTACCATTCTGCCACACAGCCAGACTAGATTATCAATAGTCTTTTAATTAATTAATGTAGTAATTTGTCGACTTTTTGAGAAATTCCTTAAAAAATGTATTGGTTTTGCGCGGGAATCCATTCTTCAAAATGTCCGTATATAAGACAATATAGGCTTACGGATCTTAACACTGTCCTACCAGGCAAATAGCATGCTACATTATAGGATATTTCTAAGTAGATGATATGACTATGTAGCCAGGAAATTTTTTAAGTGAAAATCCACCCCCATCCTTTTATTTATTTGTATTTACAGTTATTCATTTCAAGTAGGATGTCTTGTGTATCCAACGTATGTATTGCTCATGTTTTGTCTCAATTTCGTAATTTTTGTCTTCTATCAAATAATCCCAATGGAAGATGTAGGAATGCAGGCCAGCGAACATTACATCTCTGTCCGAAGGGGCAGACTCCAGGTGGCAGGGAATTCCAGATGTACCATCACTGTAGATGGGTTAACAAATATGACAGAAGCATAATGAAATAATAGGTCCAGAATTATAGACTACGCTTATACACTGCGTGACAATTCAGATATACTGCCACATTTGAATGCCCCTTGGAAGACCACAACATGTATCTATAACCCCTTTAAAGGGGAGACCAAACCGTGTATATATAATCCCTCTAGCGGGAGACACAACATGTATCTATAACCTCTGTAAGGAAAGACCAAAATGTGTATTTATAACCTCTGTAAGGGGAGACCAAAACATGTATCTATAACCCCTCTAATGGGATACCAAAATGTGTATCTATGACCCCTCTAACGCAACCATGTCTTTAAGGCGACGGATCAGATTGAAGACTAAAGCGTGTATATATGACCCCTGTAACGAGAGAACAGCATGTGTAGCATAACCCCTCTAATGGGATACCAAATTTGTATCTATAACCCCTGTAAGGAGAGACCAAAATGTGTATCTATAACCCCTCTAACGAGATACCAAAACGTGTATCTATAACCCCTCCAATGGGATACCAAAATGTGTATCTATGACCCCTCTAACGGAACCATGTCTTTGAGGCGACGGATCAGATTGACTATGCTGGAACTCGAAAGGGAAGAAAACAACATCAGCGCTGCTTATCTTTCAAACATGCCGTAAAAACGTGACTAAGGATGAGGTTTCGACGAAAGTTGGTCGCCTATGGAATATAGAGTCAAAGTGACCCAAAAACCATGCTGAAGTCGGATATGTCCGGCCGAAAGTAGTTGACCTCACCACTAATCTGTAAACCCTGACACAACGCATCCCGTTTTCCAGATTACATCCTGCTAATCTGCAGTAAAGAGAACGAATGAAGAAGTGCAATCTGCTCCCCGCACAAAAGACATTATTTCATCATCTTCATCTTCAACGCGTGCATGTGTGTGTGGTATAATGTATAGTAGAGAACTACTACACTACTGCGATATAGTGTTTTTATTTTGGCCCGACACATTTGACTGCAGCTTGCTATAATGGTTCACTTTGACCTAGACGATAATGGAATATCCAATCTCGTTTCTAAACCTTTTTATTTGTCTCTGCCGACATATATAACAGATTTCAATATTACAGTGGAATCCAAATATAGCAACTAGATCCGTACCAACTACATATTACATATTTTACAGATTACAATTATAACAAATAGGTCCGACCCGCCTACATATTACATATTTTACAGATTACAATTATAACAACTAGGTCCGAGCCGACTACATATTACATATTTTACAGATTACAATTATAACAAATAGGTCCGACCCGCCTACATATTACATATTTTACAGATTACAATTATAACAACTAGGTCCGTACCGACTACATGTTCATTTAAAAACAAATGCTGTATATACAATATATAAACAAACGAATAAAAATCATCGGCGATTTTGAAAAGCATTTTTAAATAGGAAATTTAGCTAAACGCGAATGCGCTATAACAAGATTCCACTGTACTATTCTTTGCTATCCTTTCAAATTCCTGGAACACTGGCAAGGTTCATAAATTAAACATGTCTCTACCGCACGATGCCTTCATATACAAGTGCACCTCGGCTGCACATAATTTGGAAATGCCACTAGTGTTTACTGCCAATAGTTCTTCTCTAAAACAGCGCTTCTCAATTTTTTATTATACGTTATTCTACTGTCACATCGAGCATGAGGATGGAGATAGAGGGAGTTACAGCAGCTCTTAATTGGTCGATAACTGATACATCAACACACTCGGTAATACTCACATACTCTCAAAGCATGTTGCGCAAGATAGAAAAGTTCAAGCTAAGAAAAGAATGGTGGGACTTATTGAACAACTCAGTTGTCCAGAGTATTACATGGATATACTGCCCTGGTCATGCTGCGGTCAGAGGAAACGAAAGAGCCGACTTATTGGCAGGCAATAGACAATGCGGCGATAGACGGCATAATGCCGAGAAGAGATAAAGCAGACTTAATGAAGGCAGTAATACATTCATTTCAAGATTAAGATGATGTCAATGAGGTTGAGAACGTACACATACAGAGAATGTTAGAAATGAGATTATCTAGAGGTGAGGGGAGGAAAAGTACATTTTTTGGAAAGTCCCGAAGATCACACAATCAACTCCTGACTGGAACTATGAGTCTACATACACTGGGATGGCTGCTGGGGCGGAGCACTTATGGGAATGTCCCGCGTGCTGTGAAGCCAGTTTTTAATCAAGAATGAAGAAGTTATTATACGTGGAGTCCACTTTCAGTTCTATTTATATATGTGGTCCACAGGAGGCCCACCTTTCCCTTTTGTACCATCAATCTGAAATCTTTCATACTGATGTCATTTCTAAGTATCGGAAACAGTTGTATATTTATGAGTACTCGAAAGGCAAATCAGTTGACTTTGGTAACAGTTCAGGAAAAATAGTCGGCCAACTGATTGGCACCACAGAGTGAATGAGTTAAATTCTCGTCAAATGTACGATACTACATTCAAACTTTACTGCTAACTATAGTACTATCTGTGACACAGTAGTAACAGAAATTAAAGACAAATGCCTTTTGTTAAATAACAAGAATATGAATGTATGTTTGTAACAAACAAAATCTCCCAGCCTGCAAGATCAAAGTGAATGAAATAGTATTCACACAGGTCCCCACAATTCAAATATTTTGAAACACTGATGCCATCAGATGGAAGAAGCTCAACAGAGAGACGAAATAGAATAGGTCAGGCAAAAACAACATTCCTAAAAATGAAGAATATACTATGTAATATGTCCATGTCAATAGAGATGAGGAAGAGATAATACCGATTCTAACATATGGATGTGAGTCATGGACAATAACTATACAGGATGGCGGAATATTAGAGACAACACAGATGCGGTTCTATAGAATAATGATGAGAGTCGCTTGTGTGTTGTCGGGGCACGAAAGGGGGGCAAAGAATAGCAACACTGTTTACCTTCCATGCATATCGTACGAGGCGACTAAGGAGGTTATGGGATGGAGTTGACTGCCCCATCCCATATAGGGTCAGTGACCCAAAGTCATGCTGAAGTCGGATGTGTCAGGCCGAAAGGCTCAGATATCACAGCAACGATGTAAACCGTTCTCCAGACTACAACCTGCTGATTTCCAGGAGTTTGAGAACGAACGCAGAGGAAGAAGAATGATGAGAGTATCATGGACAGCTAGAAAAAAAATTAACAAGTAGGGGCTGGAGGAGTTAAATGCGAGGCTAGTGCGAGAAGAAGCTTACTTAATAATATCTGAATGAGACAGTCTTTATGACACGATAAATACATAATTATGAACAATATTAATAATTGATAACAATAAGAATACAATTACACCAGGCAAGATAGAAGGCAAGAAAGACCGAGGATGACAGCGTGAGGAAATATTAGATGGTCTGACATCATGGCATGACAAAGTCTCAACAATTCTCTTGATAAAAGATAATGGAAATAGTTGTGCCGATCCGTGATCGCCTGCACCAGTTTGCACCGCACCTGGATATCATCATCATCATCATCATAAGTTATAACCAGAATTTGGTAAGTACCACAAGGATTTTAGTTGCCATATAAAGAAAACTTCGGAATAGCAATCACAACAGCTGGTGATCACAGTATATTTCTAACATTAGCGTAGAATATGCTGCGCTGGACGAAAAAATGCATGAGAATAAAACAAAGTGTCACACGTTCTCAACAACGCCTAGAGTATCACGTGGTTCTCCTGTCCGTGCCATGTGGGTGTCAGATGCAATGAAAGAGCTGACTCACTTGCGAGCACAATTATAGTGAATGACAAAGTTATGAAAAGAGTCTGGGCTGTGTTAATTAGAGCAATTATGAATACATTAAAATATTAAAATGCAGAGATACAAGTAGTAGAGAATATAATGAGATGTACAGGTTACATTCTAGCAGAGTCCATCACCAAATCAAGAGCAGGTGATGTTGGAGGTCCATTTCAGCCATTCTTCATTGCGGAGACGGAACGATGGTGAATACATCACAAAGCGAAAAGATTATGCTGAAATAGACAATATGTTCAGAAACTGATAGAAATGGAAGAAACAGTCAATGCCGGATTTACCTATAAGCTAAACAAGCTATAGCTTAGGGCTCCAATTTTATGGGGCCCTAAGCTAAACAAGCTATAGCTTAGGGCTCCACTTTTATGGGGCCCCAATATTTTTTTTAATTTCACTATCTATATATTCTTAATCGTTAAAGGGCCCCATATCTCAAATAGCTTAGGGCCCCATATCTCAAATAGCTTAGGGCCCCATATCTCAAATAGCTTACGGCCCCATATCTCAAATAGCTTAGGGTCCCATATCTCAAATAGCTTAGGGCCCCATATCTCAAATAGCTTAGGGCCCCATATCTCAAATAGCCTAGGGCCCTATCAAGTCTAAATCCGGCCCTGGTAACAGTGGAAAGTGGAGGAAATGCGTCTTCAATGGAAAGACAAGAGGAATATATAACCGATAGCTGACTGGGTTTATACACTTTTAAATGGCTAACAGAATGGCAAACAGAGCATTTATTGGAATGTCCATTGTAAAATAATGCTGGTTCCTGATCAAGAATCAAGCCACCACGACGTGTACACGGTGTATTTTTTATGTTAGATAAATATTATATAGATACATATTCTATCTATTCTATCTCTACGCCCGTGCGTTGATGTGGTTCAAAAGGGAAGCAATGAATAGCGGCATTGTTACCTACCAGACAGAAAGATGCGACTAAGGAAGTTTGGGAGATGGAGTACCACCGGATGCATAGAGAGTCAGATTGATCAAGATGCCATGCTGAAGTTGGACTTGTCAGACTGAAAGGAGAAGGCATCACGGTCTAGCTGTTAACCATTACGAAACACATTTAGATCAAAGTTACTGCTAATTTGTAGATATTTGAGAATGAACACAGACGAAAGAATATTGTCATTAAGCTGTTGCCCTTGGCGCTGACCAAATGAGTGGATCAGAATTGTACCTCCAAAGCACTGAAGAAATGTGTGGATGAGAATTGTACCAACATGGCGCTGAACAAGTGAGTGGATGATAATTGTGCCTTCTTGGAGGGGAACAATTGAGGGGATGAGAATTGTACTTCCACGGAGCTGAACAAATAAGTGGATGAGAATTGTACTTCCACGGAGCTGAACAAATAAGTGGATGAGAATTGTACTTCCACGGCGCTGAACAAATAATTGGATGGAAATTGTACTTCCACGGCGCTGAACAAATAATTGGATGGAAATTGTACTTCCACGGCGCTGAACACATAAGTGGATGAGAATTGTACTTCCATGACTTGCAGTACTAAAATAATGATAAATTAAATCCACACGGTAACCTGTATGCGGTCCACTTAGACAAATATGTGGCTCCCAAAAAGCCCGTTATTTTATCCGTGGTCTGTCAGCAATAAGTTATGGCTACCTGATGGACCGACATGACCGCGATTGAGAACCTCTGCTCTACATACCAGTTGTCTAGCTTATTATAAATGAATGTAGTTTATGTGAACATAATGTGTGTGTCGCTGCATGCATTACATTTAAGCCCACCTGTTACTCACCTGTAAAATTCCGCCTCTTCAATGTCTGTGCAGGACAACCTTCCGTTTTACACAATTTTATCTGATTGTGCCCAGGTTTATTGGTAAAATACCAAGTACCAAATTGAGGGAGAGATAGGGGTGTTTATTTCTCCATCTTCGTCAGCGTACATTCTCATACTTCCGTTGGATCTCTCTTGAAGCAGAACAATTGTCCTACTAGATTTCCAGCAGGATGTAGTCCAGAGAATGGAAATTTATTGTGTCGCATTTTTATTTGTGGCAGTGGCCAGACACATCTGTCTAAGATGGGTGGTGTTTATTTAAGAGAGTTGTATTTACATCATGTGTTATCCTAAGTGGCAATACATTTAAACATTAAGAAATATCAGATTTAATTCCCTTACAGTAATCCGGCCAGAACTAGAGTTTTGGCTTATTTGTACCAACCTGGTACAAATTTGTTCTCAACAACACAGAGAAAATTTAGATTTCTATATATAGGAACAGAGATGAAGGCGGAGAGAGAAAGAGAGAGAAAGAGAGAAGGCACTGAGTATCGTTATTTCTTGGAAGGAAGCTATAGGTTTCTTTGTACCAGACCTGGTACCTATTTACATATACACACAGAGAAGAGAGAGAGAAAGAGAGAGAGAAAGAGAGAGAAAGAAAGAGAATACTAGTTTCTTTGCAAGGATTGAAATCCACAGCGAAACTAGCTAACATCAATAAAAACATGACATCAAGGCATATCGACCTGTGCTAATTTATGTATTTATCCTAAATGATAAATGTACTAAACGTATGTGCTGCTGTGTCTGTGTACAGCAGTTAAGTGCGTCATGTATGTGGTGATGTGTCTGTGTACATCAGTTAAATGTGTCATGTATGTGCTGCTGTGTACATCAGTTAAATGTGCCATGTATGTGGTGCTGTGTCTGTGTACAGCAGTTAAGTTTGTCATGTATGTGCTGCTGTGTCTGTGTACATCAGTTAAATGTGTCATGTATGTGCTGCTGTGTCTGTGTACATCAGTTAAATGTGTCATGTATGTGCTGCTGTGTCTGTGTACATCAGTTAAATTTGTCATGTATGTGCTGCTGTGTCTGTGTACATCAGTTAAATGTGTCATGTATGTGCTGCTGTGTCTGTGTACATCAGTTACGTGCGTCATGTATGTGCTGCTCATTCTCAAATATCTACAAATTAGCAGTAACTTTGATCTAAATGTTTCTGTGTACAGCAGCTAAGTGCGTCATGTATGTTATGATATGTTTCTGTGTACCGCAGCTAAACTCTTTCATGTACATGACATTGTTATTCAACTATGTTTAGGTCAAATTAAAAAGAGAATTCAGGCCCCATGCCTTCCCTGCCTGAATGTTTATGTTTATGTCAAACATGTTCCCCCACATTCTAAAATGTTCTGGAGAAATAGGACGAAAAATCTACATTATTTTTTCCACATTTTTAGACAAATATTTCAAATTCAAACAACTTATTTCATGCATATAAAACAGATTTATTGACGTCAAATTTTGCTTCAAACTAGCAGCATAACGTACTTCTCTCTCACCAGCGAAAATCACACACATTTTCGTGCTGACTATCAGAGAGGAAGGCAGAAGAAACTAACCCCCCCCCCCTTGTCAACAACTGTCAAAGCTGTTCAAATCACCTCCCACATAATTAAAAACGTAATTTATGTTAATTGATGTACAGTCGCTGACAGTTTTATCCCTTACTTTCGTTCTGCGGACGGATGTGTCGGGCCATTGGCGCAAATAAAGCGGCGACACAACGCATTTCCATTATCTGGACTACATCCTGCTGGAAATCTAGTAGAACCATGGTCCTGCTAGATGCAGCACGAGTTTGAGAATGAACGCTGAAGAAAAAGAAGAAAACTTTCTTTCTATCTGGCAAACATAATCTCCCTCCTTCATCCAACTTCACAAATTATTTGTTAATTGTCCGAATATTTGAACACTTCTCCATTCAATGATACAAAAATAAATCACGGTTATTTCTCTCTAATATTGATAATAGAAAATATGAAAAAACAAGGTCATTCAAATGGAATCATCCACACGTAAAATAAACACTCAAGACATAATCAATGTTCTAACAGGGAGATAATCACAACACAAATTGTAATGTAAAATATTTTTCTCGTGCACATGTTGAGTTGTCTGCACGAACAAAATTGTGGAAGTCCGTACGAGTTGAATATCGTGGTTTCTGTAAGAAATCTTGTATTTATGTGTATATCTATATATACCACTAAATGTGAGTAAATATATATATATATATATATATATATATATATATATATATATATATATATATATATATATATATATATATATATATATATATATATATATATATATATATATATATATATATATATATATATATATATATATATATATATACAATGTAAATATATATATATATACACACAAATTTTATTTTCATAACAGAAGCGGCGGTGAACGGTGTTCTAGTACTTTGGGTTATAAATACTTAGAAGCGAGCACATGGGATCGCTTCGCTCGCCAGGATCAGGACTCTTACAGGTTCAGACCTTGCTACTCCTCCTCGCGGAGCACCCCGGGCAACAGAGCAATCTGACTATGCTAGCAAGGTTCGAATCATCTCCAGCTGAGGTGGGAACCTGCTGTGGACTTGGAAACTTCCAAGAGAGAATCGATTCTTTCATCTACAGTTCGTCTCGGGATTTCAAGCAAACCTCAGCAAAACTTTCTTCAGCCTTTTTGACTTTTCGCCAAGGCTCAAGTACGTTTCGCCAGTCCACCGGTCACCCCAGCGTCGTGTATCGCCAGAAAGGTCCTTTTTAGGACTAGTTGGAAAGCTACGTGATCAGGCATAGCGAGTGCCTGGTCGAATCCCGCAACTAACAAACAACAAACAGGCAAATCGTTTGGAGGTAGTGGTGACTGGATTACCAAAACCACAACCTCCTCTTGTTGTGATGGTTAAAAAGTTCTGATATAGCCAAATTGGACTAAGTCCACTGTTGAAGGAGCGTATCTCACCAGAAGAGGTACACTTAGCTAGAAAAAATGTCTGGATTATCAAAACCGTGATCTTCACTATTTTTTTAAAGGCTAGAAGCTCTGATATAATTAAATTAGACTACAGTTCATGGTTGAAAGTAGCTGCAGACAGTAGGGACCATCTGTGTGAGTGATTTGTCTGCTGTACTCTGTTCATGTCTGAAGACAGTAGGAACCATCTGTGGGAGTGATTTGTCTGCTGTACCCTGTCCATGTCCGAAGACAGTAGGAACCATCTGTGGGAGTGATTTGTCTGCTGTACCCTGTCCATGTCCGAAGACAGCAGGGACCATCTGTGGGAGTGATTTGTCTGCTGTACCCTGTCCATGTCCGAAGACAGTAGGAACCATCTGTGGGAGTGATTTGTCTGCTGTACCCCATCAAATGTCTTATGATGAAAAAAGGAATTACACACAGACACAAGTCTATTTGTTGAGGTAGAAACCCCCTTGCTTTACTAAAAACGCACCCACGGCCCTGCTATATCTGCCGTGCTCAGTCCATGTCTAACAGCATGATTTAAATATGCGACAAACAGTGATAATGTAATCTGTTATTGTGCCAATGATTCCCAATGCACAGACTGGATGCTTGAAATATGAATGAATGGAGCCCATTGTGACTTCACACACGCGGGATAATGTGTAGATCGACTGGTCTATCCGTGTGTGACTATGAATATGTGATACATTTTATACATGTTATATTCCATTTATAGGCAGCATCTGGACGATGATACAAGTAATGAAGCTATTAATTGAGGATTTAGCAAATTAAGAGTTGTCTGCAGTGAGAGCGAGGGGAGCGACATTTACAGGAACTATCAATGCCCGTAAGCTTCATTATCTGCTGAATTATATTGAACAGATATATGTACCGATATGTGTGATGTTTCAGCAAATCACCAATACTTTCCCTGGTCGTGCATGGAGTAAGTAAGTAAAAGTAAAGTAAGCCATAGCATTTATTAATGCCGTAGGGGTGTGAGATGTTAACGATCTCATATTTCAGAGGCTCTGCAAAAGAGGGCGGTAGCCATCTCCTCTCCCTCGCAGTCTTTACTTCCCGGATTAATCCGGTACCCATTTAAGGCTGGGTCGACCTGGGAGCCGTTGCGATCTGAAAAACATTTCCGCTTCAACTGGGGAATGAACCCAGGACCACTTATATGCGAAGCCAGTGCGCTAATCACTGCGCTACGCGGCTCCCATGCGTGGAGTACAGGGTGATGAGAGAACCGATAGACATGCTTACATGGAACGGGTCGGTTCGCTGCCCGCAGAAGTTACGTATTTCATGTTCTATATAAGCATCACATGGATAATGAAACACATAGGAACTTCTAAAGAGATTCAAAGTACAAGCTAATGATTAAGATCTAAGATACAAGATAATCGTGAGATTATACAAGCTAACGATTAAGATACACGATAATCATTAATATTTCAAATACAAGCTAAATAATAAAATTTAAGATACAAGCTAATAATCAAGATTTAAAATAAAAGCTAATAATTAGCATTTGAGATAGAAGCTAATAATTAAGATTTGAGATAAGAGCTAATAATGAAAGGAAAGAAAGAAAAACGTAAATTTTAGTTAACCTAGCTATTACCAACTTATATTACTTATACTGCTAAAAAAGGGAAAAGACAAAAAAGTAAAATTTGAACTTATTATACTGTTTTCTGTGGTCGTGTTTTGTATGTTTGCTTTTTTTATCTTGTGTTATAAATGATGAAGCGCATATTGGGCATTACTTGTACACAAATTTAACCGCATAACCCGTAGTGTATCATTAGTTGCCATGTATGTCAAAAATATGAAAAGCAAATATTGAACGCGGAACACTGTTATAATGGGGAGGGGGGCTATAACGTTTAAGTCTTGCAAGTGGGCGGTGGTCTGAAAAAGTTAGAGAACCTATGGTCTACATCATTAGACATACTAAGAATATGAAATCACGCATCTTTAGTGACTCATTTGACTGCTTTGTGAACAAGTGAACACGGAAACTGACAATATACGCTTCTTCATTGCACCTTTCACCCTCGCTCGATCCATTTCTTCAATAATCGTGGATTGTAAAACTCTTTCGGATTGTACACAAAAGTTTGAATTGTAAAGAGAACCTCTGATCGTTAGTGCTCGCGAGCACTGTTTAACTCGCACGTATATCGAGGAGCACCACATGCAATAACGATAGCAATGTGGTGCTCGTGAGCAACCCGTTGAGAATGCCTGCTGTATACTTTCATGTTTACTCAAGCACAAATAAAAACAAGAAATCCGCATGTTTACATCCGAGCAGACTCAAACCGTAACCAATATACAATATAAGACCTGTGGGATCAATGAAAAACAACCTTCTAAAGTGACTCATTAAATTTTCATTGGTTGTCGACGCAAAGTGACCAATGAACCACACGGAAAAGGATACATGAGTCACTTTATAAAGCTATTCTCCAATGAGCCAGCAATACTTATGTTGACGATTGCTCACGATCAAACGCCAAGTTGCTTCGTACATTCACTTCTACATGCATGACCTTATCTCACAGCAACAGTTGTCTCACTCCAGCATTAAACAATGACTAACAAGCTCAGGTGCATGTCCTATATCTGCCTGTGTAATGAAACTGAAACCGTTTAGCGATATTTATTTGTAGTTTACCTATATCGTTCACAGCTCTTACTAAAAATAAACTACGATGGCTGGAGCACGTACGCAGAATGTAAAAAGAACGCTGTTTTAAGCAAGCGCTGGCCGAGGAACTGTCTCAAGGGCAAAGGATCCGCTGCGGACTGCTTTTGAAGATACAAAGATTTTAGTAAATCATCAATTAAAATGTTTCTCTATCGAGCAATTTTGATTGTGTAGTATCTGAAACGGATACTACACAATGCGAAACGAACATTAATCAACAATATAAGAAAAGGCAATCTTCTTTTTTTTTTGGTCACTTCAGGAGACAGGCAGGTTTAGAGAACATAGTCACAACAGGCAAAATTGAAGGAAACAGAGACAGATGGCGACAACGTGAGAAAATATTAGACAGTTTGACAACCTGACACGGCAAGGAAACAACAACGACTTTGATACATAATACTGTGAACCGAGAGCTGTGGAGAGCCATGACCGCCTACGCCAACCGGCATGGCACTTGATGATGATGAGTATCTGAAAACATGTAATAGGCCTACATGATGAGGTTGTGTATCATGTCCTGCTCACATGGGTAGAGCAAACGGGCTGCCCATATATTAAGTTAATCATTTGTGTCAATAATTTACACCTCCCCCTCTTCCTTTGGCAACAACTATCATCAGGAGTTCATGGCTTTTCCTGCTTATTTATATTATAAAATACTAAAACATTAACACCCCCCCCCCCCCCCGTTAAAAAATATGTTTATCCAAAAGATATGAAAAAAAACTAAATGATTTCTTGCATATATTTAGAAAAATGTTTCATTCACAAATAATTTAATTTGCGTATATATAAATTATTGTTGACGTAAACCTTAGTGAACAACTGTCAAATATTTTCTGTCGCACACCGCTTGAATTGTTGGTGTAATTTGTGGGTAGCCCATTTTGAGATAAACAATGATTGGATAAAAATTATCAATAGAAAGTTTTCTCTAACAAGAGTAAGAATTGAGAATTGATGCCCTAACAATCTGGAAATACACTCTACTAACACGTGCAGAGTAGTTGCAGAATGTGGAAAAAAACTCTACTCAAATGGACAAAGTAGTTGTAGAATAGATGTACAATCTGGAAACAAACTTTACTCAACAAGGCAGAGTAGTTGTAGACAAGTAGCTAGAATATCATAATTATAATGTAACAATCGACCCATCATTGTTTGGCTGTAATGATTTTGTAGATAATAGGTTTGTAGACAGTAGGTTTGTAGACAGTACGTTTGTAGACAGTACGTTTGTAGACAGTAGGTTTGCAGACAGCACGTTTGTAGACAGTAGGTTTGTAGACAGTACGTTTGTAGACAGTACGTTTGTAGACAGTAGGTTTGTAGACAGTAGGCTTGTAGACAGTAGGTTTGTAGACAGTACGTTTGTAGTAGACAGCAGGTTTGTAGACAGTAGGTTTGTAGACAGTAGGCTTGTAGACAGTAGGTTTGTAGACAGTACGTTTGTAGTAGACAGTAGGTTTGTAGACAGTACGTTTGTAGACAGTAGGTTTGTAGACAGTAGGCTTGTAGACAGTAGGTTTGTAGACAGTAGGTTTGTAGACAGTAGGTTTGTATACAGTATGTATTTTCCAGTACGTTTAGTGGGTTGTCACTAATGGGAATTAATTACGTAACATAAATTACGTCAATAAATTGTCACCAAGTCATATTAATACAACAATTAAATTGTTTGATTTAGGAATAATATTTTCTAAAAATGTGCAAGATGACATACTGACATAATTGTATGGGGAGGGGGGCATTTTTAACACAATTAAGAAGATGGAAGTCCGTGTATTCTTAGGGGGTGGGCATAATTTATGAAGAGCCAATGAGATGTTTTTGATGACCTATGCTCAGCAGGGAACTACAAGGTTTTGTGCATCTTCTTCTTTTGCGATTGATGTCAAACTCTTGCAGATGAGCAGAATGTATTCCAGAGAACGGAATGTGCTGTGTCATGGCTTACGGCTTGGGTGCGTTATTTTCGCCTTTCAGCCTGACACATCCGACTTCAGCATAGCTTCTCGGTAAATTTGACCCTCTGTGGGTTGGGAAAACCAACTCCATCATTCCAACCTACTTAGTCGTGTTTGACAATTGGCTTGACGGGTAACAGTATCGCTATTCTTTGCTCCCCATTCAGGTCCGTCAACACACAACCGATGGTACGTGTGTATGTATATAGGTTTATCATTGCATTCTGAAAGGTTCCGATGCATAGCTGCCTGGGTCAGAAATTGGGAATCTTGTTACCTAGGCCGCCAGAGACGCGGTCTGTACCTCTCCACCACAAAACCGGATTGTTTTAAAAATAAAACAGGCTAAAAAATGTACAGACTAAAGAGAGTAAAAAGCCCAACATAAATGTTCTGTAGCTGGAATTATATCACACGGAAGGTTCATTCACGAGAGGTAATGCTTACTGAGTTACATTGTGCTTAATAACCGTCTTTATGACTTTTTGTGGCTGGGATTAATCTTGTGAGTCTCACCCATTATCGCCATGAATCGTAGATTATGTTTGTGGTTTGTTTAGATCCCAATGAATTGCGTAAGATTTTCTCTTACTTCCAATGTGCAGTAGGGTCGTTTCTCGAAGCTTTCTTTCATACCCAGGAGACTTTCAGCTTAATGCAATGACTAACTGGGTGATTGGTAACTGGGTATCAGCACCAACGGTTATTAACCCGGGTCTGCCACAGGGATTGCCTCTATCTCCTGTGCTTTTCAATGTATGTACAGTGCATATCACTAGCAATCAAATCGGAGGTACTAGCAGAACGATGTCGTATGCCGATGACATCCTGGTGTATAGACAGGGCAGAAATCGAGAAGAGTGCGTCGTGGAACTACAGGGGGAACTGGACAGACTTACGAATTGATGTAAAGATACGGGAGTAGTAAATCCTTCTAAGACATTCGTGACTAAGTTTTCCTTGAACAATCACATGGTAAAGACACACACGCCACATCTTTTGTCGGCTGGAAACAGGTTAGAAAGAACCAGCACAATGAGATACATGGGTGTGTTTCTTGACAGAAGTCTGAGTTTTAGGGAACATGTTGACCACGTTATCATAAGGGTAAGCAAATGCTTAGGAGCAATGAAGTTTATGGCTGCTGCGCAGTGTGAGCAGAGGCTATTTCATTTGTACTAGGGTATGGTGGTGGCTGTGGTGAAATAGGCACTGGCAGTTCTTACTGTTAGCCAAACTCGGATAAAAAGACTTCATAGAGTCCAGAATGCAGCAAGTTGTATCATTCTTGGGTGCACAAGAGACACATCGACAAGAGCTATGTGGTACTTACTTGACTGTCCAACTGCAGAGCATAGATTACAGTATGCTATTGCCGTGCACAGGCGTACCTTCAAATACATGCAGAAAAGGAACACCCACTGCATTCCGAAATACAGAAAGTTAAAGGCAGCAGACTTAAGAGAGGGAAGTCGTGGGTGGGACGTGCTGAGGATGTCATGTAAAACGTGTGCAGATTACAAGATGTGGCAGCAGGTGCGAAATGCATAGGTCTACCCGCAGATTTCGAAACTTGTTTGAGAGTAGTAATATCACATAGCAGGGAATGCAGATAATGGTGTCCCACGGGTTTGGAGCAATCGGTGCAGAGTTTGATCAGTGAGAATACCAAAGAGTGGGATGGGATTACATACACTAATGGATCTGTGATTAGACATGTTTGCAGTTTTGGGCCTTCACAGCTCAGTGCGCAGGTAAAACGATCAGGGAGGAGAGTGTGACCTTGCATGACCATGGAGATTATGGTGGTGACCAGGGCATTTGAGTGGGTATGCACACAGAAGGTAACACAGGTCTGCATATTGAGTAACTCTGTTAGTATAATTAGAAAGGTACAAGTTGGTCTCGTTCGTGAACAGTAGGTTGAGACCTTGAGAAAGGCGAGGTTGAAAGCTTCTTCTGAGTTGTGTAACTGAGGCGAACTCGGATTCACATAAGCATGAAAGAAAAGGATGTGTTATGGAGGTTTATGAATGCATGTTTAGTCGCCGAAGGCAGAATCTCCAGTGTGCCAGAACAGAAAGGGTATTGCTGACAGGGTTGTACATAAGAAAGTGGTGATAGATTCGTATACCCTCACCTACTCCACACACACACACACATTAGGTAAAAAGAGTATAGTTGAGACTTATTTTAAAAATTGATATCATATCCCATCAAATTTATATTATATCCCATCAAATTGATATCATATCCCATCAAATTGATATCATATCCCATCAAATTGATATCATATCCCATCAAATTGATATCATATCCCATCAAATTGATATCATATCCCATCAAATTGATATCATATCCCATCAAATTGATATCATATCCCATCAAATTGATATCATATCCCATCAAATTGATATCATATCCCATCAAATTGATATCATATCTCATCAAATTGATATCATATCCCATCAAATTGATATCATATCCAATCAAATTGATATCATATCCCATCAAATCGATATCATATCCTATTCAAGGTGTAGCCATCAACCAATCATTTTTAGTTATACTTCTTCTTCTTCTTTCGTTCACTTGAAACATATATTCACTTGAAGTATATATTTGGCACTCTGTGCTGCCTGTCCACATGTACACATGTCCGTTTTGCTAATCTTGAACTTTGTATACGTGACTGCGGAGTCCGTTGTGTCTTATTCTGAGGCGTTGAATTATAACTTGTTCTGATCTGTTCATAATGTGATAGTCATCTTGTATTGGTGTTTGTGGCTTTCTTATTGACTTGATCGTCTGTTTTTTTCTGATGATAGGTGATTGGTATATCTGGTTGGTCTTCGGCAGCACCTTCCTTAGCCAGTTGGTCTGCTTTTTCATTTCCTGGTTTTCCACAGTGAGAGGGTATCCACTGCATTGTTACCCTATAGTGGTACGACAATTCGCTAAGTAGTTTTTTCAAGTTTGTTATATATATATATATACATATACACACACAGTAGTTTTCTATTGCTTTTTGAACGGCCAGGATGCACAAATGTCTGCGATGGGATCAATTAAGACTACAGAGCGAATTAACAAATACATTAACAAAAACAACAAAACGTCCTCATTATGACTATACCAGTGCAAAGAGCTGTTGATTTTTCATAAAAAGGGATCCTCCAATACGAGGTGGATAACTGTTTCCTTTGGAAACATGCTCCTACCTGGCAATCAGTTGCCCTGATGAAAGTAGTAAAAACAAACATTTTGACACCACGTCAGCATTCGGAATGTTTATCTAGAAATAAAAGAAAGTTAGAATTCTAAGATTAACATTGTTAACCCCATACTCCACTGGGACACAAAGATTTAGCAGCAGCAGTAGCAGTGATGGTAGTAGTAGTAGTAGTAGTAGTAGTAGTAGTAGTAGCAGTAGTAGTAGTAGTAGTAGTAGTAGTAGTAGTAGTATCAGTAGTAGTAGTAGTAGTAGTAGTAGCAGTAGTAGTAGCAGTAGTATTAGTAGTAGCAGCAGTAGTAGTAGCAGGGAAACATTTAAAACCCCATTTTCACTTTGAACACACGTCATGGTCTTCCTAGTGTAGTGGTTAAGCTATATGCTAAATAGGTAGCTGGTTCGAATCCAGCTCGTGGCGTCTTGTTTACAAAGTTAATTTTTCTTTTAGATTCATAGCAACTGTTGCTTGAAGATGCTGAGTTATGTGCTATGTGCTATGAGTTATGTGCTATGAGTGGTACTGTTGACAAGTGGCATGTTGCTTCGTTGCGATGGACGAAGTACATTTGAAGCAACCTCGTAAAATAAAGTCACTGATTTTGGCTACACCTTTAAATCGAATTACGCATTTAGCAGTTGGGGGAAAGCGACAGATGTAGCCCATGTGCAACTGGGAACACGGATAAGTATCGGAAGAGGGGGGGGGGGGGGGATAGCGACTGATGTAGCCCATATTAAACTGGGAAAATGTTCTAGTTGCAGTACGGGAGATAGACAGGTGTAGCACATGTTCAACTAGCAATACGTTTTAGTAACAATAGGGAAGATAGACACGTGTAGTCCATGTTCAACTGGGAACACGTTCTAGTATCAGAATGGGAGATAGACAGGTGTAGCCCATGTTCAACTAGCAATACGTTTTAGTAACAATAGGGGAGATAGACACGTGTAGCCCATGTTCAACTAGCAATACGTTTTAGTAACAATAGAGGAGATAGACACGTGTAGCCCATGTTCAACTGGGAACACGTTCTAGTTTCAGTAGGGAAGATAGACACGTGTAGTCCATGTTCAACTGGGAACACGTTCTAGTATCAGAAGGGGAGATAGACACGTGTAGTCCATGTTCAACTGGGAACACACGGCTTTAGTAGTTGCAGATGTTGTTCCATATTCTACCTGACATTATCTAATCTCTCATTTTATTTTCAACATTGCATCTTTGATAGGATCGTCCTACATGTGTTTACACTGTTCCCATCATCACTCAAAGCAGTAGATGGGGGAGGGAGAGAGACTGAAGAGAGAACACTATATCTAGCACAACAAACCAGTGGTAACCCATCCCCTTGCGATGAAAATAATGGAACCAGGATGCAGTTCCCACACAATATCCGAGACTCTCGACTGTAGAAGACCTCTGCACAGAATTAATTATGACTTCATTCGTTGCTTTGTGATTGTCATTATCTTAGTTGGTCACTATTTATATATTTGGAATCGCATGCAAAAAAAATAGTCAAGACCGATCAATGTAATGCACGGAAATAATAAAAATAGGCATTTCAGGTCATGTTAACATTTTCTGTACACAGGTCGTATACGGGAGACAGGTCATGTAATATCCCCAAAATAAAGTGGATTTTCTTTTTGTTATTAGGTCAGGGTTTCTCAAAGTTGGCAAAAACGTCCCCAGCATGGCAGTGAGAGACTTCGGGTGGGAGGCTGTTGGAAGGGATAGGGTCGCAGGGACGGCGAAGAATTGGGGGGGGGGCGCCCTAAAGAATTTTAGGAAATACTGAAGACAACAAATTGCACAAAAAGTATTGAAAGTACTTACAATTGTGTATGTACAATAAGAATAGAGTTGTAATTCTTGTGATATTAGTTCAAGTTTATCTGAAACTGGTCCCACTAGGATTATGTACAATACGAATAGAGATGTAACAATGTTGATATTAGAATACGAATAGAGATGTAACAATGTTGATATTTGACTACAAATAGAGATGTAACAATGTTGATATTAGACTACGAATAGAGATATAACATTGTTGATATTAGTTCAAGTTTATCTGAAACTGGTCCCACTAGGATTATGTACAATACGAATAGAGATGTAACAATGTTGATATTAGAATACGAATAGAGGTGTAACAATGTTGATATAATACGAATAGAGATGTAACAATGTTGATATTAGAATACGAATAGAGATGTAACAATGTTGATATTAGTTCAAGTTTATCTGAAACTGGTCCCTCTAGGATTATTGAAACTAGTGAGAAGCTGTTGACAGCGGGTATTTATTTTTCTTTTAAACGAGTATACCAATTAAACCAATCTAAAACATTTCAACAATAACAACAGCAAAGTTTGGCTTACGGGCGCAATGAAACCTGAAAATATACTTTTTAAACTGAATCTAGTCCAATAGAGAAAGCGTTCTAGCGTCCTATAGGAAAAAATGTTCTAACTCCCAATAGGAGAAAGTTTTCTAACTCTCATTAGAAGAAAATGTTCTATCTTCCAATAGGATAAAGTGTTATAGCTCTCAATATTAGAAAGTATTATAATTCCCAATAGGAGAAAGTGTTCTAGCTTCCAATAGGAGAAAGTGTTCTAGCTTCCAATAGGAGAAAGTATTATAGCTCTCAACAGTGTTGTAAGTCCCTATAGGAGAAAGTGTTCTAGCTTCTAATAAGAGAAAGTGTTTAGCTTCCAATAGGAGAACGTGTTCTAGCTGTTACGCTGTGTTTAGTATTGTTTTTCTTGAGACTGGCAGTGAGCTTCCGTAAAACATAATATTATTTGTACAATTTCTATCCTAAATTTTTTTTTAATCCTCAACAATGACAGAAGAAACCCCCCAAAAACTCGTTGAATCAGTATAGTGTTAAATACTTTCAATGCTGATTCATTGATTTCCCTCATTTAAAAAAAAACCTCGCCCTTGTGCTTAATGTGTGAGATTTTTTATTTAATGAACACATCAAGATTAAATGATCATTTTGAAAAACGCTCGCCACAAAACGAAGAAGTTACCTTTTATTAATTATTTATTTTGGGGGGGGGTGTGAACACTTCTTTTTACAGAAGACGTTTCTACGGCTCTGGTTTGGGTGATGGCATTGATCTATATAATATATACACAAAGGAAGTGATGGCAGGAAAGAGTTTGAGAAACACTGGTTTAGGTAAACCCACCCTTGAGTAAAGTCTTATCGACGGATTTGTTACTTACCTCGTCTTGATTAATTGCACCAGTTTTGATAAACTGCACCAGTTTTCCCACCACTTGAAAAACACAAAAAGGCTCAACTTTATCAATGTAAGGTGCACTTGTCACACCCAGACATGTACGGAGCCATATATCAGTCTTCGTTTACATAATACTTTCCGTTTTGTAAACTGCTCATGTTTCAGAAGTTTATGTAAGAGATTGCGACACTGTAATAGAACGAACTACTATAACGATGTATGTACGCTAGATGGCGGGCTGATTTGAATTCGTCAGAGATCGTGTATCAGATATGGGAAACGGCACCGGTATTAGGAATTGTTACGCCCTGGACAAGCCCCTCTTCGTCATTTTTAAAAATAAAATCTGACTTCATTTCGCTGGATATTGCTTTTGATGCTTGATACTGGGCGGACACCGCGGTCACCCCTCCCTAGTTTCAACGCTGATGGCAAAAATGTACGATGTTCCCACTAAGTGCGTTAAAAAAGGTTATGTATATTTAAAAATTCAAAAGGACCAAATGTCAATATGAGTGGATGCTAACTATAGCTGCTTCCCACAACTTGGGTATCACCTGGATCTGTTGCCATGGATATGATGACGTTTATAGCAGTGACTGAGCAGACATGCATTCAATGCATAGGTAATCGTTGAATTGAAAATTACAATGGGAATATAATGATGATGCTATGCTAGGATAGTGGGAAATTAGAGGCATCAGAGATGTGGTTCTACAGAAGAATGCTGAGAACACCATGGACTGCTAGAAAAACTAATGTAGAGGTGTTGAAAGAGTAAAATGCGAAACGGACCTTAATCAACAATATAAGAAAAAGGCAATCTTCTTTTTTTTGGTCACTTCATGAGACAGGCAGGTTTGGAGAACATAGCCACAACAGGCAGAATTTTAGGCAACAGAGACAGAGGGCGACAGCGTGAGAAAATATTAGACAGTTTGACAACCTGGCACGGCAGGGAAACAACAACAACCTTGATACATAATACTGTGGACAGAGAGCTGTGGAGAGCCATGACCGCCTACGCCAGCCGGCATGGCACCTGCTGATGATGATGCTAGGATAAAGTCTGTTGGATGTGGACACTTCAGTGCATAACCCATCTAAAGCTGTCATTTGGAAAGTTGTTATTAAGCGTGGTACAAGTAAGATTGTGGTCACGTGAGACAGGGCGAAACATTTTTACATTAAGATCAAGAGGATCTATTAGTATACCTTACCCTTCAATACCTGCTTCTTAGCTTCTATGAGTTTGTTTAACGTTCCATGCCGTCAGTTTATAACCAATAAAATATAGGATGTCTATAAAATTATTTTGCTTCCGGTCAACTGGCGATGGAGAATGTATGTGTTTTCCTCGGTGTCAGTTTAAATAGGATGTTTTTCCTGAAAGCAACGGCAAACTACAGAGTATAGTACCAAGACATTTTCTATGGATGTGGTGAATTATTCGAGCTAGTTTTTTCGGTCACATTAAGAGACACGACGGCATGGAGTGTTACTGGAGGGGATGATAGAAGGCAAAAGGGGCAAAGGCCGCCCAAGACGCCGTTGGACAAAGACATTCAAGAATGCATGCGCTTGTCACTGGAAGAGGCAGGACAACTTGCTCAAGATCGCGGAGAATTCAAGAGATCCATAGGAAAGACTTCGTTCTGGAAAGAATATGTCACCTTCTTCTTCTTCTTCTCGTTCGCAGTTTGACATGTCTACACAGCAAGTCCTGTTTTCTTAATAAATGCTGCTGTATTTGAACGCTCCTCAGTGCTTCCATAAATCTTTCTGCAGATATCCATCTCTGTGGACCAGTGAATATGTCACCTGATGATGATGATAAAATCGTTGTACATTGATGTTTCACAGATCTGCAATAAATACAATACATATGGCGTAGTGTCACAACCAATGTAAACGCTGTAGACACCAGGTATTAAAACGTGATGTAGACGCGGCATTTTAAAGTGTGCTCTATAAAGTCTATAAAGTATAATAAACTCTATAAACTCTAAAAAGTCTAATAGTCTAAAAACTCTATAATGTAATGTATCTGATATTATATACTTTCGTTACTGAATGTTTTCCTGTTAAGGAGTGTAGGGAGACATTTAAGGCTCCTATAAGGATATTATATACATATTATATTATATTATATATATATATATGATGAAATAATCCCTTTTGTATGCGGATATAGCTCTAACTAATAGCCTTTCGGGCAAATAAATAAGTTATGATATTTCCATTCTCTGGACTATATCCTGCTGGATATCTAGTAGGTGCATTGTCCTGCTAAAAGAGAGATATAGCGCGAGTTTTAGAATGATCGCTAAAGACGAAGAAGAAGAATAGCCACAGCGACACAAACGCATACGGTTTACTGTCTCAAAGGCATGGCCGTGTTAAAGATGAGTTATGGTGCATTGTTAAAGATCTTATTTGAGGGTAAAGTCGAGGGAAAGCAAGCAAGAGGGAAGTAGATACAAGTGGGAGAGTAACATCGCGAGATGTACGGTTACAGTCTAGCAGAATTCACTACGAGGGCGAGAAACAGGGGGTGTTAGAGATCTTTTGCAGCCAACCTTCGTTGCGGAGACATTTAATAATGATGATGATGGATGCATGTTTAATCCTCAAAAGTAAGAATTCCATGCGATCCAGTGTAGCAGTATCCCAGGATCTTCAGATCCTGCCAAGAGAACATCATATACGTCTGTGCGAGCTAGTTCAATATTCTTACGTCAGATCTGTTGACCCATCTGCAGTGATGATACTCCTAGCATTTCACATCCACTAACATCTGCAGTGATGATACTCCTAGCATTTCACATCCACTAACATCTGCAGTGATGATACTCCTACCATTCCACATCCACTAATATCTGCAGTGATGATACTCCTACCATTCCACATCCACTAATATCTGCAGTGATGATACTCCTACCATTCCACATCCACTAACATCTGCAGTGATGATACTCCTACCATTCCACATCCACTAATATCTGCAGTGATGATACTCCTACCATTCCACATCCACTAACATCTGCAGTGATGATACTCCTACCATTCCACATCCACTAACATCTGCAGTGATGATACTCCTACCATTCCACATCCACTAATATCTGCAGTGATGATACTCCTACCATTTCACATCCACTAACATCTGCAGTGATGATACTCCTACCATTCCACATCCACTAACATCTGCAGTGATGATACTCCTACCATTCCACATCCACTAACATCTGCAGTGATGATACTCCTACCATTCCACATCCACTAACATCTGCAGTGATGATACTCCTACCATTCCACATCCACTAATATCTGCAGTGATGATACTCCTACCATTTCACATCCACTAACATCTGCAGTGATGATACTCCTACCATTCCACATCCACTAACATCTGCAGTGATGATACTCCTACCATTCCACATCCACTAACATCTGCAGTGATGATACTCCTACCATTCCACATCCACTAACATCTGCAGTGATGATACTCCTACCATTCCACATCCACTAACATCTGCAGTGATGATACTCCTACCATTCCACATCCACTAATATCTGCAGTGATGATACTCCTACCATTTCACATCCACTAACATCTGCAGTGATGATACTCCTACCATTCCACATCCACTAACATCTGCAGTGATGATACTCCTACCATTCCACATCCACTAACATCTGAAGTGATGATACTCCTACCATTCCACATCCACTAACATCTGCAGTGATGATACTCCTACCATTCCACATCCACTAACATCTGCAGTGATGATACTCCTAGCATTTCACATGCACTAGGAGTTTGCTAGAAAAGGACAAAGGTGCAATATTCGCTGGCTTGTATATCTCCATCATTCATTTGGATCATTTGACAGCAGACAAAAGTTAGAAATCAAGGCAAAACAGTGACAATGGATTTTTCACAGGTGATATGTTGTTAGTCCATCTCCCAACTTTCCTTAGTCCGCTCCTGCAACATACATAGAAATATGACTATTCATTGCACCCAGAAATAGAAGTCCAACCCCAGGTTGCCACCCAGGCGTGAGAACGATGAAAATACAGTGGACATCTAAATAAACACAAATGTTGAATTCTCCAGAAACGCTGGAGTAAAAGGACAAATTATAGCAAATAACAAAATCAATCACGATTGTTAGATAACTATAGTAAGTAAATATACGTTACAGATATCTAACACTGCTATGTTTTCAGGGCCGTAGATACGTCTTCAGTAAGAGGGACAGGGGATTACCAAAACAAACAAAACAAAAACACTCGCCCATTTTTGTGAGAAATTTCTTCATTTGCATAAATATTTCGGTGACCAGATTTTGCACAATCGTAAATGCGGTGGATTTTGTCTAAATTCCTATTACTAAAAGTCTTGTTTTTATTTCCTAACATTTGAATACCTAATTCTCCCTCATTCACGAGCTTGTATGTACGTAACACGTGCATGATAATTCACTGTAATTACATCGGTATTTGTGTTACTGCGACCCAATTTTTTGGGGTAATTATATACAATATTTTTAGGGAATGTGATGAAAAAAAAAATAAAAAGCACATTTAGTAACCACCAGAAAGAACAAGGGGATGAGAGAGAGAAGACATACGGAGACGTTGCTGTATGGGTTATCGTCGTGGCACGAGATAATATCACCAACCGAACTTATAAACAATACGGGAGAGAGAGTTGCCTAGAAACATGATCTCCTACTCCACTCGTCATGTCATTTTATTTATTGAAACCAGAACTGTGAGCATACAAATAATAGAGGATGTGACTACAGGAAACCTACCATGTATACTAGCAACCATTAAAAACGCATCATCATATTTTTACATGAGCCACTGCATGTGCCGAATTTAAATTAACTGAAACTATTTTTTTCACATTTATGAACCATTTGCTCATTCTTCTTCTTCTTCAGCGTTCATTCTCAAACTCCCACTGGATATCTCTTGTAGCAGGACCATGGTCCTATTAGATCTCCAGAAGGATGTAGTCCAGAGAATGGAAATGCGTTGTGTCGCCTTTTTGCGCCAATGGCCTGACACATCTGTCTTCGGCGGGATTTGCTCATTCAAATCTGCAGTATTTTATTTTAAAAATCAAACAATTCAGACAAGTCACAGCCATCATTAATATCGCGTGTGTCCCCTAGTAGCATCAATGTAAACTTGACATTGGATTCCCTTGAAGTGCCTTGAAAAATGTTTGGGGGTATGGTGTTCCCTTCTGCATGGAGTGCTCGTTCGAGATAATTCACATTGTTAAAACCGTGCCGCTGGAACCTTCTGTTCAGTTCACCCCAAGCGTATTAAATCGGGTTCATGTCAGAAGAGTTTGTAGGCGAATCAGTACAAGAAAAGGTTGATGGGCTAAGAAATTCCGAGTTGCATTAACAATGCGAGGCCTAGCAATGTTGTGTTGAAAGATTCCCAACTTTTGGTGATTGTGGAAGAAAGATAACCGATATGTCGCAGTGCATGATTAACGTAGACATCAGCGGTTACGTTTTCTGTGAAAACATGAAGGTGGGAACTGTGCTCATGGGAGAATTCACTTCAAATATGTACGCTTCTTCTGTGAAAACATGAAGGGGGGAACTGTGCTCATGGGAGAATTCACTTCAAATATGTACGCTTCCACTTCATATCTGTAATGCTGAACTATACACACAACATCAACATATTTTTCTCCAGGATGACGCCAGACTCGATTTCTCTTACAGCAAACCTACAGTAAATCAGACATTAAACCGGGAGTCATAAGAGAACATTGTCGATCTTCATTCAGCCCTTGGACGATGAATATTTTGTTGGCCCCATGCCAGTCTGTCGCTCCGGTGGCGGCTAGTAAGGATATGTCAGGACTTCTGTTTTTTAAGCACAAAGTACGACGTCTCCTTCGCACAATGTTTGCACTAATAAGTCCCAGAGTGCCACATGTACCAGCTGCTGTTTGTTACTTTTTGAAAGTGGTTGCGCAGATACATCAGTACAATATGACGGTTTTGAGCTAGTGATGTTACATAAGGTTTACCAAGACTGACGCGGTTATTGGTGGTACCTGGTGCCACAAATCGTTGTTTCAGTCTTACTAGTGGACGTCACAATTCAAATGTCTGGCAATTTCTTTGGTCGCATTTCCACTTAAAATAATACCAGCAGCATGACATCACTCTTGTAGCGTCAGTTGAGGCATGAAAAAAACAAGCACAGACCTTCTTTCCATCTCCAGTTTACTTTTATCTTTTGTGTTCTAGTCGCCGTTTCACTCTGATATAAGCAAATTTAATATTAAGATACGATATTTGAACTAACGTTCTTAATAGTAACTTCGTTCACAAATCAGCTTTATTGCTCATCGAACCATCGATCTGTCAGGTCTTATCTTAAAGATATTATTGACTGGCAACCAAATGGATATTCCCAGAAGTAATCTTCGCTCCGTTCCGACAGCCATCCAAGAGCCTACAGACTCATTGTCACAGTCAGATGTCGATTATGTAATTTTCGGATCTTTCCAGAGAACACAGACTACCCCCCCCCCCACTGTGCCCCCACACACACATTTGGTCTTCCTACATTTCTATAATTCTTTGTATGTGCACGTTATCACCTCCTTTGTCATTCTCTTCAGGCTGTAGTAAATCAATAGCTGCCATTATTAAGTAAGCTCTCTCTTACTTCTTTGTATTGTTTTATTAAACACCGAATAGTTCTATGAATCTGCTTTTAGAACACATGTTTCTGAGTTCCACAAATGACACACAAAAATCTGTGTTCTACGTAAGCACTATTGTTATTCAGTTTCACAGCAGCATTATATTTTACGAATCTACTCTACGCTGTCTCTGCGTGACCAGGACAGTTTATCTATGTAATACTTCGGACCATCGATTTGTTCCGTAATGTGACCTATTCGTATATTTACATACACCTTTCTATCATACGCAGCATGTTTTAGAAGTCTGAGAGTATCACAGTATAAGTTGGTATTTCAGTTACCAACTGAGTGCCGCCATCGCTGCTTGTAATTCCATTTACATGCTCTGGGTTATGTTTACTTTTTATTGGCAGGGACAGCCAACTTCATCCCACGATCTCCGTGGTCGCTTATGCGACATGCACTTCAAGTAAGAGTGTCGTTATGGGTCACATTACTGAGGTAACAGTGTCGCTATGGGTCACGTTACTGAGGTAATAGTGTCGCTATGGATCACGTTACTGAGGTAACAATGTCGCCATGGGTCACGTTACTGAGGTAACAGCCCCTATGCTGTCACGTTACTGAGGTAACAGTATCGCTATGAGTCACGTTACTGAGGTAACAGTGTCGCTATGTGTCACATTATTGATGTAACGGTGTCGCTGTTGGTCACGTTGCTGAACTATTTTTTAAACACGTTCTTTATCATGTCACGTCAGTGTTATAGCAGCATACAAAAAGGAGGAGAAGAAAGTAACACTGTTCGCTATCTGGGCTACATCCTCCTCGCCAGCAGGAGTTTGAGAACGAACGTAGAAGACCTAACACTGTCGCATGATGTCCTGAATGTGCAATGGCGATGTTTATTGAATTATTAGTTATTTATAGGTTGTTGGTAGTGTGTTAATATTCGCAAAATTTAGAGCAGACAGTCCAGATTTTTGTGAACACCTGTCTAAATCTTGAACATTTAGTAACAACTAGAAATATCAAGGGGAAAAGAGACAGAGGAAGACAACGAACGAAATTGCTGGATGGGATGTCACTGTGGGACGAGAGAATGTCACCAACTGAACTTCTTAACAACACAAGAGACAGAGAGTTGTGTAGAAATATGATCGCCTACACTACTCGTAACAATACTTGATTGATTTTATTCCTACACTACATAACAATTGATTGATTTATTGATAACTTGACTGATTGGTGATGAATCAAAGTCTCGGTATGGTGACATACGCCGTTTCAACCACGAACGCGAGTCCGTCTAGGTACTAACTATAAAGGCGTACGACCATAGCGATATTGAAGGTTGCGGTTCAAGATTACTGTGACCACAACCTCTGAGTCACAGTTTTACCCAGAAAATTAGGACCTTACAACTTGTCACACATGTTGGCTAACTTACCTTCGATTGATCCTTCGATTGATCCTTCGATTGATCCTTCGATTGATCCTTCGATTGATCCTTCGATTGTTGGCTAACTTACCTTCGATTGATCCTTCGATTGATCCTTCGATTGTTGGCTAACTTACCTTCGATTGATCCTTCGATTGATCCTTCGATTGATCCTTCGATTGTTGGCTAACTTACCTTCGATTGATCCTTCGATTGTTGGCTAACTTACCTTCGATTGATCCTTCGATTGATTCATTGACGGACAAAACAAAGTATGCGTAAGCATGACTAATGAAAAAACTTGATCAGTCGGATCAGCCAAGATGAGTGATGCAGTCCATAAGGCCTACATATGCCGAAGGATTTGTGTAGTCAAAATAGAAATAAATCAAATTGGAACATTCTAGGTTCTAGAGTGTTCCAATTTGATATATTTGTATTTTGAATCCATAATTTTGAACCCTCTTCCCTCCACCCCCACTAATGAATCAACCCAACCGCTGCCCCTTGTAATACATAGAGACGCTTAAGGAGGTCAAGGTTTACGGTTTCCACCTCGCCATTATGGTTGCTATAGTGAACCCTGCCTGTAACCCTGCCTGTATTGGTGGGAAGAAATAAACCCTGTTATCTGCAACATGCTTAGATAGTGCAAATTGGTCACGTCACAGCCATTCCCCTACCCCGAAGTACAATCTCAACGGTATGCACCAGAAAGCTTCAATAGGACACTCCTACGAACTTGTCGGATTATGGGTTTTATTATTATTATTATTATTAAATGAATATAAACCACCGAAGACGGATGTGTCGGACTATTGGCGCAAAATAAAACGGCGACACAACGCATTTCAATTCTCTGGAATATATCCTGTTGGAAATCTAGTAGGACCATTGTCCTGCTGCAAGAGAGATTCAATGGGAGTTTAAGAATGAACGCTGAAGAAGAAGAAATGAATATAAAACAAACTTATAAAACAGGTTGAGTATTGTTTATACATTGAACAAATGCAGTCAGATCCCATTATAACAACTTGCTCTGGAACGACGAAATATAAACCTATATGTAGGATATAAGGGACATGTTATAGAGGGGTTTTAATATATATGGAATCCACGTTTCTCCCAAACAGATCTTTATCAAAATATAGGCGAACAAACACAGAATGTAACAACAACGTAGACCTGAGATTACATGGAGTTATATGATATGCCTGCAAAGGATGACTTCGTTATTAGGAACATGACAACTGTAGCACGTGTGTTACCAGGACTTGAAGTTGAAGCAACGAGTAGTAACATTGTTACCTGCCATGCATGTTGTATGAGTTGGCTAAGAATGTTGTGAGATGGAGTTGACTGTCCCAACCAAAGATGGTAACAGTAACACAGAAGCCATGCTTAAATCAGATGTGTCAGGCTGAAAGACGCAGCTATCACAGGAAAACTGTAAACCATAAGACGAGCTATGTTCTTTGGATCACATCCTATTAATCTGCAGGAGTTTGAGAACGAACGCAGAAGAAGAAAAGATGACAATTGAAAGCGTGACAATAAACTTCCACCACCAAGCGTAGGAAAGAAGAGTCATAAATTAGCATATTAAATATTGCGATTATTAGGTGTCTACGACTCACGTCTGGTTAACTATATACCAGAACTATATGAGGTATACAGTGAAATCCCTCTATAGCGTATTCTGTTATAACAAAGTTCCCTATATAATGATACTTTATAAAATGTTCAATTATATTTTTTGTATATTGTTTATACTGTAAATAACACATTTCTGTTATTAAAAACACATTTGATCAGTCTGGAACACGTTGTTATAACGGGATCCAATGTATAACAGCGTGATTGTTTGCTTTTTTCTTTTATGCGCCGTCTGGGACCAATTTTGACAATGCTCAATTTTCCTGCCAGTGTGTATTTTGGGTAACCTAAGCTGCCGTTTGACTTTTTGTGGCACCGGACATACACGCGACACGATGCCGCCAGGGACGTAACGGATTGCACAATGTAGCCATTACGTAGGGCTATTGTGCTCGAAAGTTCTACCATTGTCTAACTGCAATGTATACTTATTCCCACGTGGTATCTTCTGGATATCGTCCTCAGAACCTGTGTTTTGATGTATATGATCAAATTAGCTCAGAACGTGTAATATAATTTTTGTAAAAATTGCATTCGTATATGTCCGTAATATAGACATTCTTAATATCAATAAAATCAAGAGTGGATACATAACCCGTTGACCAAATTTGGCCCTGTTAAGCTATTTTTACTGGCCAATCAGACTGATTCAAAAGTACTGTATGCACTGGCCCTTGAGCTTAGAAAGCAACAAACGGTTCAAGAATTCCTCTAAAGGGCATCCTTTTATTTAAAAATGTCCGTATTTACATTTTTCAAAATCATCAATTATATATATATATATATATATATATATATATATATATATATATATATATATATATATATATATATATATATATATATATATATATATATATATATATATATATATATATATATATATATTCTTTATTATTTATATTATATGAAGATAATATCTGTTATTACATACATATTTTG
Source organism: Meghimatium bilineatum (assembly GCA_034231615.1). NCBI lineage: Eukaryota > Metazoa > Mollusca > Gastropoda > Stylommatophora > Philomycidae > Meghimatium > Meghimatium bilineatum. Next base: position 63,922,863 of record CM067319.1, read on the forward strand.
TCGGTCTTGACCAAGTTGTTATAACGAGATTCCACTGTATTAGATGAAGGAGGATTTCTGTTATTACATACATATCTGGTCGGTCGAAAGTATGAAGAGATTTTATGTTATTAAATACATATTTCGCCGATCCAGTCAATGTTGTTATAACGAGACTCCACTGAATTAGATGAGGAGAATTTCTGTTATTACATAAGTTCTAGCACATTTCGCCCAGAATATGGAGATAATTTTTATTTCATGCATATTTCGCCGGTCCAGAATATGGAGATAATTTTTGTTATTTCATGCATATTTCGCCGGTCCAGAATATGGAGATAATTTTTGTTATTTCATGCATATTTCGCTGGTCCAGAGTATGAAAAGAATTTATGTTAATATAAACATATTTTGTTGGTCAGAGTATAAAGAGAATTTCTGTTATTACATACATTTTTATCGGTCCTGAAAATGAAGAGATTTTCTGCTATTAAATACATATTTCGCCGATTCGGACAAAATTGTTATATTGGTGTTTGTTGTTCCTTCTTCTTTTTCCTCTGCGTTCACTTTCAAACTCTTGCAAATTTGCAAGATGTATTCCAGAGAACGTAATGCGCTGTCATGGTTTATTGTTTGGCTGCGATATCTGTTTCTTTCGGCCTGACATCCGAATTCAGCATGGCTTCTGGCTCGTTCGACCCTATACGGGATTTGACAGCCAAATCGACCCCAAAAACATCCTTAGGGTCGAGTTGGCGTAATATTATTAAATAATCCCCTTAGTGAAAACAAGTAGCTCGAGCTCATAGCATTTCTTTCAGACAAGACTATTTTTACTCCACGATAATGAATTTTTTTTTAAATATTGCTCTATTCCACGCAAGAAAAGCACAATCTAGCACGTTGATATAAAAACTTTAGCCACCTCTGAGTAAAATCTACGGACAGATAGCTACTACAACGGTTATAGATACATCATTCTTTGATGTTTTCTTCTTCTTCAGCGTTAATTCTCAAACTCCTGCTGGATCTCTCCTGTAGCAGTACTACTAGATCTCCACCAGGATGCAGTCCAGAGAATGGAAATGCGTTGTGTCGCCGTTTTATTTGCGTCAATGACCCGACACATCCGTCTTCGGCGGACTTTGATGTTTTCAGTCCAAGAGATTTTTTTTTTCATCTTCTGCCGCCACCTTCGGCTGTTTCCTGCACGATCATTTTGTGACAGGGAATATTTTTACATGTTTCAACCATGCAAATGCTCATCAATTTTCTATTGAATTTAGCCATTCTTGTGGACGTGTATTCTCTATTTCACTGTGTATTCTGTATTCTCTATATACATCTCTATTTCATTTCGTATGTGATGTACACGTGTGTTTTATATTCTCTATAGGAAATGCGTAGAATTTGTCTATACACAATGGTAAGCCTGTTTACGTCTCCGCATCTCTTCAATGAAGACATTTAAGGACAACTTTGATTGCATTGTGGTCTATACTGTCTGAACTCTGGTCTGAACTGCTGTATATGGTAAAGCTTACCGATACATATAAGTCGAAGTGGTGATATTAAGCGGCTTGACGGAGATGAAGAGTTTTCATGGATCCCTGAAATATTTTCCTTTCATTCCACCGTAACTACTAACTCAAATATTTATTAT